>JBBMOE010000084.1:223335-240835 GCA_037975065.1 Chaetodon trifasciatus
TGACGACCACGCCAAAATCCTCCGACAGCACAGAGCCGCTGCTGAAAGCCCTCAGTGTGTGAAAAACATTTTCCAAGAGAAAGCTATTATGTGAGAGTCACATGACTAGCTTGAAGTGTGTTTCCCCTTGAATCGTGTCTTTCAGTGCGTCTCCAGGTGTGACCCCTCTGTGGGCGGGGTCTTTGGTTATGGTTAACCATCCCAGAGGTCACTGGTTCAGGTTTGGTTCAGGCCGCTGCACCTCTGGATTCTCATTTTACAAAAACTTTTAAACATACTTGAATTTCTTTATATGTTTTCTGTTTGTGCGTGCGTGACTCTGCGTGTGTGTGTGGCCATGTATTCCTCTGGTTGTGGGGACAAAAAGGCCCCCATTATGTAAATCATTTAATTTTAGGATGAAGACTTGGGTTAGGGTTAGGTGAGCGGTGGTTATGGTTGTGGTAAGTCTCCAGGAAATGAATGTAAGTCTATGTCCTCAAAAGTGATGAAAACCCAACGTGTGTGTGTGTGTGTGTGTGTGTGTGTTTGATAAGAGAAATGTGTGTGTGTGTGTGTGCGCGCGTGTGTGTGCATGTCAGGATTAGCACAAACGAGGCTAAGAACAGATTGGAGGAGAATTGAGGAGAGAATAAGACGACAATCGGTTTAAAAATCTCAAATATTAAATTACGAGCAGACACTGAAGGATTGAACGTGAACAGCTGACGTGAAGCGACAGTCAGAGTGAAGCTGGAGGAGAATGAAGTTCACACTTTGATCCGTTAACAACTTCAATCATTATTTCTCTGCTGTTTTCAGATGTTCCTGCTGCTGTCGCTGAACTTTACTGGAAAGAAGAAGAAGACGTTCTTCATCCTGCCTCAAACTCACAGTCCTGAAGCTCCAGTCAGCGAAGTAACTGAGTACTAATTACTACTGCTATCTGACAGCTTCAGTCACTTAACTGATTCAGAATTCACATAAAAAACTGTCATCAAAGAGGAAAAATGAAACATGTCATCAGGTCAGGTTCATGTTTCTCAGCAGATCTCTCGAGTATCAAGAGAAATCGACGTCAGTTGTTCTTTTCTGAGATGAACAAACGGATTTCAGTTAAATAAAGAAATGGAAACCTTCATTCAAAGTCCAGCAGGAGGAAACAGAGGCAGTGACATGACAACCTCCTCCTCCTCCTCCTCCTCCTCATCATCATCATCATCATCTCACCCAGCAGAGCTCCTCCTGCCTCTGTTTCCTCGAGGCTCCGTCCTGTAAATAATCCCACAGCTCCTAATCTGCTGTAAACTCTATAGGTGCAGTTTTTACTGCAATCTGACAGATCCTCCAACAGACCCTGCACAGTGTGTGTGTGTGTGTGTGGAGGGGGGGGGGGGTCATTTTGTTGATTACTGATGTTAAGGGAAAAGCATATGGCTCAGTGTTTGCATGCTTCAAACAAATCACAGCGAGAAGAGTCTGAAATAATCCACAAATGAAGAAGATTTATGTGCAGAATTGCACTTTTCTGTTCTTCCTCTTTCCCAGAATGCACCAGCTGTGACCTCCCAGATTTATTCCCGGCCTGCAGTAATAATAATAATCCATTGTGTTTTAATGTCTTACTTATTGCTTCAATCAAAGGCTTGGATTTGTTTTCATGACCTCACTCTTCATCTTCATCACTTTCACTCTGTGGCTGCAGCTGATCGTCCACAAAACCCTCCAGTACTGCGATACCAACTTTTACTTAAGTAAAAGTACCAATAACACAATGCAAAAGTACTCCACTGCATTCACAGTCCAACAGCAGTACTCTCAGCTTCATGTTAAAGTATCAGCAGGAAAAGTACAGATGTACTTTCAGCAGGTGTGGAAGTAATAAATTACATTTACTCCCGTTACTGCAAGAAGGTACTTTATTAATCAATTCACTAAGGTACTTTTTATCACAAGTAGTTTTTGTATCATGTATTCTGATGCTATTTTAGCTAGTAAATGACCTCCACACATACTGGACTTGTCCTCTTGTTAAGCTATTGTGCATATGTTCTTTAACGTCCTGGTAATCAGTTAATGGGTTTAAAAGGCTCAGTTTAAGTTCCTCCAGAAAGCAGTTTTTCCAAGTTTTTTCAATGAAATGTCTTGAGATCCTGATAAACTAATATTTGACAAATTTTGTGTATGCACAGATAAAATCCCACACAATTTACATGAAAAAGTGAAGACAGACACATGTCTGTCACCTATCTGTGCTCACCTGTCTGTCTCTGCTCACCTGTCTGTCTGTGCTCACCTGTCTGTCTGTGCTCACCTGTCTGTCTCTGCTCACCTGGTTATACTGGCACACAGAAGTTAAGTGGACTGGTAATACTGTGACAGAGAGTGAAGTAGTTGTACTATGTTGTGTATCACGTGTACAGCCGAAAAACTACATTATCGCATTAAATTTTACCCTTGAATCAACGCCAACATGGCTGAAACAGAGGAGCCATCTGATTGGCTCTGATGATGATAATCCCCACCGTGACGAGCAGCTTCAGCAGACTCTTTATTACTGTCACAACGTGCAGATTTTGTGTTTCCCATGAAAACTATTTAAAAGAAGAAATATTTGTGTTTGCATCAGAAACACATTTCAGAGCCTTAATTTTAATGTTGTTTTAGCTTCATACACAAGAAGGATTATTTTTATGTGCCTTGAACGTTATTTATGTTTTGAGTCATTAATACATAAATCTGAAATACATCTGTGAATGTGACTGATCTGCCTTCCTCTTCTTCTTCTTCTTCTTCTTCTTCTTCTGCTAAATATCTCATATTAACAGTTTCTTTCTGAAGCACTGACATGATTTTTGTTTTCCAACTGGAAGCTGGAACCAGATTATATTTGCATTTTTTTTTGGAGATATGGAGACATTTGAGTGAAAAACAGTTGTCAGGAGTCAGATGATGAGCAGGATTATCTGTGTTTCTGTACAAACAGAAAATCACAGAGTTTCCTAGAAGAGGTGGTGAACACTCCTGTGCTGTTGTTTAAGTAATCAATAATCATCCATCTATGTGTCTGTCTGCGGGATCAGTGCTGCCTTCAGGGTCCATGACACTCTGCCTGTCAATAACACCTAAATTAAGCAAATTGCGGCAGAAAGAGAAAAACAATCATTGTTGGAGCGCTCAGATCAGATCAGACAGGTTCTCCTTCATCTCTTCATATTCGCTGCTTATCTCATTGTAGCCTCCAATCCAAGTTAGCAGGGATTATCTCCAATGGAAAGGGCATTAAGAGGCGGATAACCTCAGTTTGGAAGCAGTTAATCTACCCGCATGTTAATGAGTCTTGTAGTGGATTGCTTAAATTAAAAGCAAATATCAACAGTCATTTGGCTAAAGGAGGCCCCGCGAGCGCCTGGCCTCAATCATAATGCATTAAGTGATTTGAGTCGCCGGGTCGTTGCAGTAATCATGTAATGTGAGTGAAAAACAATAAAATTAACAGGTTATCAGGAAATTAAGTCGCTGGGGGGAAGAAGAGGGGCAGACGAGTTTCTGTGAGGATACAAACAGGATTTCCATCTCTGAATTATTCAACTTAATGCACTGAAAATGATCTGACGGTGAAAACCTGCAGAATCTGTCGTTTAAAGGAAGAAGCAACAAGCAAATAAGCCTTAAACAAACTGAAGAAACTGTGGTGCCAATTTCTGACATGAACACACTGACGAATGACTTATTAACACTCAGTAAAGTCATTTCTTACAGCTGAAGAATGTTTATAGACAAAGTGACGCTGGAAAAGCGTCTGGTTGAGATCAAATCCAGGAAAATATTTAGTCTAAAACACTTAAACAATCTATGGAAAGCTGTTTTATCATTTCAAACATCATTTCACGTCCTAATCTCTGTCTTTTTTTTTTCTCCATAATAACTCCTGTGAGCACGTACACAGAGGTGTACATGATTACATTGAGCCAACTGTGACCGGTTGTGCAGATGACTGGCGCCTCATATATCCAACTCAATTCTTAAAACAAAGATCTGCTGCTCCAGTGGTCATTTACAGCTAAATGAAGGAATTCAGTGCAAATGTGGACATTACACAGGGACAGAAATGATAAATATAGCACATTTTCTCAGTAAAAGATAAACATGTAGCCTAAATATAAATACGGATGGCCTACATGTAGAGTGCCTGAATGTCAGTATGGATATTTATCTAAATAAATATAGGAAATGGACTTTTTGGAGAAAGCTTAGACACACCATTAGAAAAAAAGAAAGTAAAATATTCATTTTCTGTGAAAAAATAGTCTATGTATTTTTTCACAGAATCCTTTGTGTAACTCAGCCTTTGACCTTTGAAGTGGCATGAAATGACGCCACAGTTTATCTGTGATTTGATTAAGTTTGTGTTGAATCAGCTTTACAGTCAATTGTGGAGCCGCAGATTGACTGCAGGCTTTAACATTTCACTGTGTTCATATTAAAGATCAGCAGACTGCAAGGCAATATGGAACCTGACAACGTGTAATCTAACAAAGTGTAATCTGACAACATGTAATCTAACAAGAAGTAATCTGACAACATGTAATCTAACAAGAAGTAATCCAGCAACATGTAATCTGTCAAAATGTAATATAACACTATGGAATCTGACAACGTGTAATCTAACAAAGTGTAATCTGACAACAAGTAATCTGACAACGTGTAATCTAACAAAGTGTAATCTGACAACAAGTAATCTGACAACATGTAATCTAACAAGAAGTAATCCAACAATATGTAATCTAACAACAAGTAATCTGACGACAAGTAATACAACAAAATGTAATCTAACAACATATAATCTAACAAAATGTAATCTGACATGTAATCTAACAACAAGTAATCCAACAATATGTAATCTAACAACATGTAATCTAACAAAATGTAATCTGACAAAATGTAATCTGAAATGTAATCTAACAACAAGTAATCCAACAATATGTGACCTAACAACATGTAATCTATCATCATGTAATCTATCAAAGTGTAATCTAACAACGTGTAATCTATCAAGTGTAATCTAACAGCATACTGTGTGTCTGATGTGGCGGTTTGCAGCAGGGGGCTCTTCAGGGGACAGTGCTCTCTTCTGTCCTCTTCACCCCGTCTTCACTTTGGACTACAGAGACAGACAGCTGTCACATCCAGAAGTTCACCATCAGCCATCGTTGGATTAGTTGGACACCTGCTCTCAATCAGGCAATCAAGACTCACCTGCTGCCACAGTAGATAAGCACAGGTGTTCCACCCAGCATCCGTCAAATTGTCAGTTCATCCTCGTGGTAACGACCAGGAGCTTTTTGATCTCTGTTTGTTCCTGTGTGCTACCTGCCTGACTCCACCTGGTTTTTTGTGCTCAGGTACCTGACCTTCACCTGTCTCAGGCCACGTCCTGTTTGTCTGTGCCTAATAAACAAAGGGGATTCGAACAGCTTTGTCATGTATGGAGGTTAATTCTTCACATGGAAGGAGACATGTTTGCTCTTCGGGTTCAAAATCAAGATCCATCCTCAGAGGATCATGAATGTCTTATAAATCTGTCCGTCCACATCCGCAGTCCACGCTGAACTGATCAACTCTCTGAACACAGGTATAAGTGTAGAAGGACTGATTGTTAAGAATGAATGTCTTAATTAGCCAATCAGGGCACAGTTCTGATTGAATGTACAGCAGCCTGTCTGTTTGTGTTTACATGGGTCACTCAAACAGGAAGGACAGTCTGATGATTACATCAATTTAAACTGAATGAAAGTAGCTGAACAACCTGTTTATGTTGTGTGTGTGTGTGTGTGTGTGTGTGTGTGTGTGTGTGTGTGTGTGTATGTGTTGTGACTCTGAAGGCTCTATATGATTAATCTGTCTCTGTAGGAGCCATTAATGTGTTTGCAATGAGGGCTTAGTGCTGCACTATGAATTGTTTTCTGTTTTCTCTTATATGAGCTTATTGAGCAGAAACTGCAGCTGCCAACATCTGGACTGATGCTAAACACACGCACACATGTGCATTAACACTGTGTCACTGTGGTTTTCGACCTGGCTGCTGTTTGTTGTGGATGAACTCAAACCGATCGGGTCATGTTTCTGCACGGGAACAAAGAGGGAAAACTTCAAGGCATTGTTTCTTGAACTGTTCTTCAGCGAAGCCTCTCAGCTCGAGGACAGAACACGATGGTGGAGCTCACGAACTCATGTTTCTATCGTGTCCTCATCCGAGTAAGAATGGACATGAGGCAAACACAGATGTAGTCGACCTACAACAGGTGGGGAGTCGTCATCGGATAATGACGACTAACTTGGCCTGACTCGACTGGACTCGATCTGACTTGTCTCGACTCGACTGCTGTTGACACTCGCTGCCCTTCACACTTCTGAACCTGCTAAACTTCAGCCCGTTCAATAAAAAATACTGCAGAGGTCGACAGGGAGTTCTCCACAAAGTTTGTTAGCCTGTTAGCTTGTTAGCGTGTTAGCTTGTTAGCATGTTAGCTGTTGTTAAACTTCTGCCTGATACCTGTACATCGTGGTAGTGTGTCCAGCACAGATACAAACATACTCACAATACTCACTATACTTAGAGGTCCAGACCACTGAGTGTCCTCAGTGTCCACATAGAGACAGTGATGGAGTCCCAGAGCTCCATAGAAACCAAACTAACAGAGACATCAGAGACTGTTTTCTTCTGCTGCTTTAAGCACTGAGACTGCTGAAGGTGGATTTATTCCCTGTGACCCCTGAAGACACATTATCTCTTCATTATGGGTGTTTATTTGAAGAAAGCTGTCAGGTCATGTACTTTGTGTCTTCAGTGAATAAACTGTGGGATGATTCAGAGGATAAAAACATGATTTCCTGCGTCCTCGTCCTCTGCAGTTTTTCATTTGGACGCGGCTGCATTATAACAGGCCAATCCAATTTTCATTTACTAGCATGGCTCCTTCCTAGATGAGGGCTGAGGGGGATAAGTGAGTAAAACCACTTTGTTTCATTATATAATGCTGGAGCGGAGCTCGCCACAGCAGCAAATATAATAATATTAATGGGATAATTTAATGCAATTTTCTTTATTTGATGCACTCTGACTCTGACGGCTAATCTGAAGCCATTGTTTAAAATAGATTGAAAAATGAAAGAAGTCCAAACAGCTAATCCTTGACTGAGGTCAGCCAGACTGGTACTAACAAGTACATTTATGCAACTACTGGACCTGAGTACAAATACCTCAGTATTTTCATTTCATGTATTTCCTGCACGACATTAGAAACTCTGCAGCTGAATTCATTCATGACACTCTCAAGCAGAGGCCTGCTCCGCTTTTCACTCAGGAGGCTCGAATCATGACTTCACCTGATGTGCTGAAATGTTCTATCAAATCTTTTTGTCAGCGTTAGTTCAACGAGGAGCCTTCCTCCTCACATTGTTTTTGTCTTCTTGTCAATATGAAGAAAACTGGGATGCTCTCTTGAATGAAGATTATTTTTGTTGATCGTCAGAAGACTTTCCGTCTCGTGGGCTAGCATTTAGGAGTTAATAATAATAATAATAATAATAATAATGTTGATAATGTGATGACGGCAGCTCGTTTGTGTTGGACAACGACGTAGCTTATTAGCTGTCAAAGTATTGTGTAACACAGGTAGATGGACCTGTGTACCCAGTAACCAATCAGAAAGCTTGACTAAGCAGCTAAATTGTGATGAACTGCACAAAGGTTGGCTGTCAGCGCCATGTGTGACGCTCATGCTACACGTGTTAATTAAACAGCTGGTTCTCCATGCAGATAATTAGCTGCCAGCAGTTCATTGGACAGTCAGTAGCTTAGCAGCTAACAGTGATTTGTCAGGTGAGATCAAACAGCTGGTTAGTCAGTCACATGTCAGTCACACAGATTCCCTCTGCTGGCATCGCACACATGCAAAAAGCCCGAGTGTCCATGAACTGGTCAGAAGGACGATACTGAGACAGCTTCACACAAGAAGCAGGATACTGGACCTTCCTCACTCGTCATCTTCAGCCCTCATTTCCTGCCAGCTCTCTGCCGTCAAACATGAAAAACAACAGAACAAAAAGCTTCAGAAAGCTGCGAGCTGCTTCACATTAAAGATGTTAATGAGACACTTTTCCACGAGTCTGAATGAAAACGTTAAATGTCATAAAAATCCTCCTTCAGTCTCCAAAGTGTCCTGCAGGTCTGTTTTCTCAGATCTGATCATTTCTGTGTCTAATGGCTCGTTTTCTGGACTAACCAGCAGAGTTAAGCCCTCAGAACAAGAACACGCTGAATAATAATGAAAATAATGGATAAAAACACTTTAATCTGCCTCTTAATGTACCCACAGTTGTCTAATCCAGATCTTATTTGTTCTCCGGCCTGCACTGTATTTTCCTGCAGGATGAGACGGTGTTTAATCGACTTTGAGAGAATTAGTTATTTCTTATTACCGTCGTGGTTTTTACAGGACTTTCCTGGAAAATCCCATTCAACACACATTTTAATTTCATTTCTGCGGCTCAATCATGTTGAGGGCAATGTAAATAATCCAATAACATTAATCATCATTTCTTTTCCTTTTTTTCTTTCTCCCCCCACAAAAATAGACCAGCGGCAGGCGGATTGGACGGCCGAGACGCTGTCGGTCACTCTGCTTTATTGGTTTTTAGAAGCTCTGATGGTTTTATAAAATGTCATCATGACCCCAATTACTTAACAGGAGGAGAATATTCCTTCTGTTCGTCTGAGAAACGTCGACGCTTCGAGTTTCCTCCAGTTCTGCTTCAGATGGTTGATAATCCAGAATCAGAAAAGAGCTCAAACTCTCTTTCGTTCTTTCTTTCTTTCTCAGATATTTTTCAGATGTCATTATGTGCCCTCAAAGACACCAATATTGAGATTTACAGATTTCAAACTTTGTTATTTTTGCATTTAAACAACATGAAGATGTTTTCTTCAGAGTTGATCAAACAGTAAAAGCTCTTAATATTCTTAACAATCATAAACAACAACATGTTTACTTTTCTTGGCACAAATGAGCTTCCGTAGCTTCGAGCTACAGCTTCATTTATTTTAAAACAGATTGAAATGTTTGTCCTCCTGTTAAAGACATTCAAAGTGTTTTCATGCGGAGTCTCTCAGCTGAATCGTGACACACATGAGCTGAAAACATCCGTGACAGTATGAACAGTGTGTCCTCTCTGCAGCTGCTGCAGATTGCAGATGATAATCAGAGATGATAAGAAATAAATAAGATGCAGCCTAATAAGGCTCAGAAATAAGGCAGCTCAGTCCAGATGTCCCCGCAGCGTCTTCTAATCCACACTGAAACTGCGTCTTATAAGATGAAAGTGGAATCTTCTATCAATTATTATCCTAACATACTGAATTATATCCTCAGAAATCCTTCAATTTATTCCCTAATAATCCTCCTGATGGGATCACATGACCCAGATAGAGCAGATACATCATCGTGGTCACATGACCTGGACCTTCGTGCTCAGCTCAGGCTCGTCTGACACTCAGTCAGCATTAATATGATGGAGACACATTTCCATTAAAGAAATGGAGGAAAACTTCACTCATTAACCAATCAGGAGCTGAACCTTCAGAGAGCTTCGTTAGTGGCTAATTGAGAACTCCTTTTCTCAGCTCTTCTCTATGTTTCAGCTCTAACTGCTGCATTTTCTCTGCATCCATGCAGTTTTTAAACTCTCCTTCGTCCACATTCATGGTACTTTTACTTCAGCACAAACTCAGATGGACGTCTGACTTCTCCTTTTGTCAGTTTAACAAAGTGTGAAGCCGTCAGTGACCCTGACAGCGTCTTTACGGGCCTGTTTGAGTTTTTATAATCTCTTGACTCAGAAGCCTTTTCGCTCCTTTAGTATTTTATCTTTCTCGTGCAAATAAAGAAAATAGAATTACACTGAATTCATGTGTAGTGTCACTTAAGTTCTTCTTTTTTTATTAATATTGTTGTTGTTATTGTTGTTATTTTCAGCTCTGGCACATGAACAGCTTCATCAAGGAGAGTCAGAAATTAAAGGGCTTCACTTCTACATAGAGTTTATTTACATATTTTGGATGCTCTATGAGAATATTCTTGTGATTTACTGTCTCTGTGTCTTTGTGTGTCGATTAACAACTTAGTTGGATTAATGTCTCAACCTGACGTAATTGTCTCTAAATGTCATTTGTATGTAAATCTGCAGGACGATTAGGATCCACTCAGCTCTGCTTTTGTTCTGTTGACCATCAGTGTGATGAAAATAAAAAGGCAGCAGAAAGATTACAGAACCATTAACGTCCCCGCTGCGACCCATTAACTGATAAAAAGCTATTAGGGGCTTATAGATTAAATCACATATATGGAGCAGAGTGATGATGAAGGCTCAGCAAGAAGAGGAGGAGGAGGAGGGCGGAGGTCCAACCCACAGAAAAGGAGGAGGGTGGTGTAACATAAAGGTCACGCTGATAAATAATTCAGTCATTTGAAGCAGTGGATGGACGAGCTGTGGAAAAACCGTTCAAATCAATCACTAAAAAAAAGATCAATACATCTGATCACTTTCTGATCACTGTCCTCCACAGGTTTCTCTGTATGTATATACGTGTGTGTGTGTGTGTGTGTGTGTGTGTAGTTGTATTTCTTCCTTGTAAACAGAATGTAGTTTTATACACTTTGTTCTATTGTATTGTTTTATTCTGTTCTCATGTAAAATATGTTTGTTCCTACGTGTTCGTGTCATGAACGCATCAGTAATTACGATCCAGTAATGTAATTGCATGTGACTCTGAAAAGGGCCTTTGTAATAATAAGTAGTTTGAGTATATTTTAATACTTGTAACAAAGTATTTCTGCACTGTGGTATTACTATGTTTACCTCAGCTAAAGGGTACAGAGACACTGAGGGATCGTTATCGTGCAACAGTTTGTTCTTTTTCCACCCTGTTGATCAATGATAACAGAGAAAGGCCTCCACACACACACACACACACACACACACACACACACACACACACACACACACACACACATTAACCATATGGTGTGCTCTCTGCGGTGAATGAAGCGGTTTCCTCCCACCAGATTCCCCACAGACCCTCATCACACACACCGCAGCGTCTGATTGGCTGCCACAGGTTAATGAGGTAATGAATGGCGGCGGCTTCACACCAGCTGCTGCTGACAGACACACAGAGAGGAGGGAAAATTTATTGTTCTCACTTTAATTGATGAGTCTGCAGCGCCGCCAGCGCACCCTACAGGCTGCAGTCTGAGCCACAGTGAACTGAAACATTTGTCCTGATGGTGGCGCCAGAGGAAACATCCTGAAGGGTTCATCCTCTGGAGAGCAGGAATGACATCAGACACCCAACCCGTTAAGGTTTAATGTCCCTTTCATTCGTTCTTTTCTATTTTATTTTCCAGTTTCACAAAACAAGAAGGAAAAAACATAAACAACAAAAAGTACAGTTTCAGCAAGTTCATCAAGTGTAATTTTATTTCGTGTGCGCAGAAGTTAACATCCTGCCAACGCAACTTTTTGCTGATTTAATAAACAAATGTACGTTTAACTTGCTGCTGCGACAGTCTAAGTCTCAGTTTAAGTTGATGCTTTTAATGTTTTTGTGTTTTTTTCATGTTTTGTGGAGCAGATGAATAAAGTTGTTGTTATTACTGTTGTTGTTGTTGTTGTTGATGTTAATGCTAGTAAGAAGGAAGAAAAGGAGGCCGTCCCTGTTTAGTAAAGAATGTGTTACAGATTAATAAAGAAGGCACAAATGTAAATATCTATGTTTCCATTGATGACAAAAAAAAACATCTAAATTTCACCATTTTGAATGAAACATGTTGGATTTCACGATTTCCAGCTGAACACTGATGCTTGTCTGTGCCTGTGTGATTCTCGCCTAACTAAACGTTCAGATTTTGAGATTTCTTGTTTGCAAATTATGATTTTTGTCATAATGATGTCTCTAAATTAAAATCCTCTGCATCATCATGGATGTACACATCAGGGGTGTTTTTGTTGATCATTACCCTGATTCCCTTTTAAACAAGACAAAACAAAACAAAACAAAACAAAACAAAACAAAACAACAAAAGATTATAAAAAGCAATTAACAGTTAATTATAATTACAAGTCAAGAATTACTTGACCTCGATATTATGTAATAATATTAATTACATTAATTTCGTGTATATTTAGTGCAGTTGTTTTGTTTTTCTTTATTTTGCAAAACTCTATTTAAACATGGCACATACAGTATAGATGAGTGAGAGAACCAGGACATGCAATGCATCATGAATAATAATGACTTTACTGAACATTAGTTATTAAATAAAATAAGCAGACTGATTATTATATGTCAGTATTTGATGTCCACATTCAGCAACGAACCCTTCAAAAGTCACCAGACGGAGAAAACTGTTAGGAAACAGGAATTTTCCTGTTTTTTTATTTCTCTATTTGTCTTGTTTCAAATTGAATCACGTGATCAGTCCAATGTGTACTTTTTTCTGTCATTCTTTCCACCTTTTTAATTTTCTGTATTTATTTTCAGTGAAATAAACGTTTGATTGTTCTCTCGTGTTTGCAGCCACGTTACCGCTTCCGCTCCGCTAACGTCATCAGACAGCGCCGTGTTGTTGACAGCAGAGAGTTCAACATCAGACAGAAGAATGAAGGAAAAAGTCAGTAAACAGTTTATTTGACGGAACAGCTGCTGGCGGCTTCTTTTCGGTACGTAAATACACGTTTTCCGGACGGGACGCTGTTAGTGTGATTATTTTATTAACTTCATTCTGCGGAGCTCACCTGCAGCTTGTTTTTCGGGTTTTTCGGGTTTCAGCTAGCTAACTTTTAGCTTTAGGAAATATGCTCACAAACAGTCGGTGTAGTGTTTTTCTTTCTTTAACGATATCTAATGGAAATTTGAAACAACACGAGTGACCTTAATGTCCTGTTGAAGTAACGTTAGCTGCTGCTCACTGAACAGAGCAGCCAACGTGACTCCACGCCAAACTCCATTCAAATATCTGCCAATTTAATGTGAGGATGATTAATATTGGTGAGCTGTAGCTATTCACTTCAGCAACTACCGTGTTTTAACACCAAACTTCTTTCAAACAGCTTTCACTTGATGCCGGGTTGTAACCTGTACAAATCCAAAACATTTTCTCAAAATATCACCAGATCCTAAAGATCAGGCAGATCTTTTTTTAATCCACTCTTATCACTTACAAAGCCTTTCAGCTAAAGATTTTAATGACAGGAATTATGTCATCTCGCTAGCTGCTAAGCAGTTCCTGTTTTTCAGGTTTGATGCGTACTTTCAAAGTGGCAGTTTTACAGGTTTCACAGCTGCACAGAGACCTGACTGACGGCTGCAGCGTGTTGTCAGAAGTGTCCAGTTTGTTGTAGATTGTGAAGCATTTTCTCTGATTTTTCCAGGACGCAGCTCTCGTAGCTCCACACAGAATGAGTCGTGATGAAGAGACCAAAGTTCGCCGGAGTTTTCCTCTTTGTGAGCTGCCTGCTCGCCTACCTAATGTTTGTGAAACGTCACTACAGCGACACAAAGCCCGAAACCTACAGAATACCTCCCTTCCACCTGCCCGGCTCAAACAAACTTGCTTACAGTAGCTTTGCCTCTACTGCTGCTGCAGAGAACTTCCAGTATGGCATCATGTTTGATGCTGGAAGCACTGGGACCAGAGTCCACATCTTCAAGTTCCAGATAGACAACCAAGGTACAGTAGAGATGGCAGATGATAGTGTTCTGTCGCAGTGAACAGAGCAGCTAATATGATTCCACTCCAAACTCCATTCACATATCTATGAATTTAGTGCTGGGTTGTAAGGAACACCTGCACATGCACTACACAAGTGCTAGACAAGTATCCCAGCATGCATTTCACTCATGAGCCAGACTCACAGTTCCACAGCTGTTGTGTCACCAGATTTCTGATGTTTTTTGAGTCGGTCTTGTTTGCTGGGAGAACAGTTTGATGTGATGTGTTTGATGAACAGAAAATAAAACAACCTTATAAACTTTGGTCTCAGAGGTCAAGTCTGATATTTGCTGCTTCCTCATCAGTTTGTCTGAAGGTAAAGTGGTGCTTTTATTGGACAGTTTAACAACAGAGCTGCTCTGCTGAGACTCTGCTGTGGACTTTGGGCCCTTCTGTCCAGATATGGCCTCACTTTTATGACAGTTTATGAGACGATTAATTAGTGAAACCTGTGTAGCTTCATCACTGCTGCTAGCCGCTGTTTCTCACTGGTATGTGTATGATGTTAGCTATAGCCAGAGGGAGGTTTTTTTTACAGGTAATGTCACTGGAAATTTTCAGAAAGCATCTTTATTTCTTTATAACACTATGCCGATGAATTTCCTACCTCTCTGCAGTGCAGTTTGTCAAAGAGACACCATCTATTCAGAGAGGCGCCCTCTCCGTGGGACAAATAAAAGGACTCATGATTCAGATACTGAAGCCTGGACCAGATATTTGCACCAGAGGCAGATATTTATTCCAAATATGCCGTTAAACCTCTCTAATCGATGCTAAATGGATTCGTATGGATCCTTTCAGATTACACGGTAAAGGTTTATGCAGCAGGCTTCACTGAATTGCTTTTAGTGTATTTAAAATCCACACGTTGGCCCCAAACATTAATTACCAGATGTGAGTCCCAGCAGACAAGAGGAGCTTTCAGCCTGTAAGTCGTGCTCTGCTGCTGCCAGAGTCAAAATGAACACAAACTCATTAGTGCGTTTTAGAGCTTTTTGGTTTATTAGGCTTAGAGAAAGTTTCCTGCAGAGCTCGGCCAAATGCCTTCGTTATCGCATTTAACCGCTAAGCTAAATCACACAGGCTGAGTGCTGTTTTGGCTCCTTTGTTAGCATCAGAGCTAACCGGACTAATGGCAGCACCTGTTAGTTATACAGACTGGGATTGTCATTAAGAGCTTAATGACAGCTTAAATGTAGGCACAGGTCAGTCAGTTAGAAAGATAAAGTAAAATTAAATTAAATGTGGTTGTAAAACACTGAATCATCGGGACTTATTGCCTTTCTTTTATCTCTTCAGACACAGACGGAGGCCTTTATTATCTGTTTAAACGCAGTTTAAGCCAAAGATGTACGTTTGTTTCAGCTAAGCTTTTTATTTATCGGTTGTTTCCTGCAGAAGTTCCTGCACTGTCCCACGAGACGTTCAGAGCCATCAAACCTGGACTGTCTGCGTACGCTGATGATCCAGAGAAGGTACAGCTGCTGCTTTCACACCAGATGACATTTCTGCATTTCATCTACTGCTAAAGAAAAGTCTTACTCTGTGTTTCCCGTCCTTTCTGTCTCCCCCCATGTGTCCAGTGTACGGCGGGAATCATGGAGCTTCTGGAGCTGGCGGAGTCCAGCATCCCCCCCTCCATGTGGAACATCACCCCCGTGGTCCTGAAGGCCACAGCCGGCCTCCGTCTGCTGGATGGAGAGAAGGCCAAACACCTGCTGGACCAGGTGAGACACACCGACAGCATCCAGGTTACTGACAGCATGATGTCAGACGTGTCTTCAGGTCAGAAGCAGAGTGTAAAAATGGAATCAAAGCTGAAAATTGAAGAATAGCACGACCGACTTCACCTCACTGCGATCTGAAATAAATAAAAAGAATTAAATACATATAAGGATTAAAAACACTTTTGTTTATCAAGGCAACATGATCAGTCCTCTGGATCACATTCAGCTGCTCTGCGGTTAGCTAATATCCTAAATGCCTCCTCCTCTTCATCATCGTCGTCTTCGTCGTCATGGTGCAGGAAAGTCTATTAAGTGAAGTCTATTAAAGCTTTTAAGTAATAACAGGACTAGAGCAGTCAGCCAAAATGTGATTTAATCTGAAGCTTTGCTATTATTATCAAACTGTTCCTGGTTCAGCCAAACAGAGCTGATTACACGGGGGGGGGGCGCGGGCTGTGTGTGGGGGGGGGGGCATTGGTCTTTATTCACATATCATATCCAAATATTATTATAGCGTTAGGTTTGATGTAATAAACGCTCTCTTCATTGTCTCCACCTGATGCTGATGATATACTGCTGAACAGTACTCTGCTGTACTCCTGCAGTACTGCATCACATTTTATAATCTGTTGCATTGCAGTACTATACTGTATATCATGTTACACCAACGATTGGCTGCAGACGCACACACGCGTCACTTTATGTTCAGTCTTAAATCTCCTTGAAGTTCATGAAAGAGCTGACGTAGAGAAGCAGACGGATGACCGAGAAAAGATGTTGAGGTACATTTGAACACTCTGCTTTCCTTTGTGTCCAGGTGAGGACGCTGTTTCTGGAGTCTCCGTTTGTGTCCAGAGACGACAGCGTGTCCATCATGGATGGCACAGATGAAGGTAAAGCAGCTGGTTGTGTTTGTAACTCCAACGTACGAGCTGACAGTGTGTCGGTGTCTCTGGCAGAGAGTCATCAGCTGAACCTGCAGCTTCTCTCGTCTTTACGAGGTTTTAATGCGACTTAAAGCTCTTCGTTTATCTGTCGGACACAAACTTCTCTGTTCTGCTTCGCTCTCATCGCGTCATTTTCAGAATAAAAGCTGTGAAAAGCCTCTGAACTCGACCTGCTGAGCAGCAAACAGCAGCAGTTAGAGACGAGCTGGTGAGCATTGTGCAGCATTTAGCAGCTAAAGAGCCAAATGTTTCCCTCAGGAGGAGGTGGAGGAGACCAAAAACAGAGCTAAAAGAGAGAGAACACTGGTGACACAAACAAGGCTCACATCGATCATCATGTTGCTCTGTAGCGGCTGATTAAAAACACGTTCGACATAAAAATGACGTATTGCAGGTTTAGTGAAACCTGAAGAGACCGAAAGGATCCGTTCAGAAGGCATCTGAGCCCGAGCTGCCATGGTGGAGCGTCGTTTTCTGCCCTGACCGCCTGCAGCCTGCTCACAGGTATGAACAGGTGTCTGTGTCTCGCTGGCGTCACACGAGGGCATCGCTGTGAAACCCCCACAGGGGAGCTGTGAGCCTCCATAGGATGAGAGGTTATGGATAATATCGATAATGGATGGAAAACACGTCGCACACTCAGTGAGTTTAAAGCTCATTTATTGAGTGAAGGAAGCCAGCAGGACTGTGGGGACATGTGCTGCGGACAGCGGAGCAGCTTCAGGAGCTTCAGAAATCTTCTTTTTGAGCAGTTTCTCGGCTGACTGTCTGCAGTCTGGAGGTTTCTCACTGTATCATCCCTGCTGGATCCAGATGTGAACCCCTCAGCTCCATGATGTCCAGATGGTGTGAGAACATTATCCAGCCCTCCTCCTCCTCCTGCTCCTCCTCCTCCTCCTCGTCCTCGTGGTCGCAGGTCACAGTTTTGGCCCTGCTGTTAACTTTCTTCTTCTCTGCCGTCACAATGAGCCGCACTAATACCTCTGTGGTTGGATCTATTGGAAAGGAATCA
>JBBMOE010000084.1:245835-436299 GCA_037975065.1 Chaetodon trifasciatus
GATCATGATGAACAGGACGTTGGTTAACAGCTTCATTTACAGGAGCATGAGGAGCTGAACGCAGGAGGACTCACTTCCTGTTTGGTGATATAAACTTCTGATGTAATCTGTAGTTTGCAGCGGTCTGTCCGTCAGTCCTCCACAGAGTCCGTTCCTCTGTCTGGACCTGGTCTACATCTCAGTCCTGCTGCAGGAGCTTGGATTCCCCCCACAAAAACAGTTCAAGGTGAGGAACATCAGAGTCTGAACCACAGTGTGGACCTCCGTGTGGACCAGAGTCTGGACCAGGATCTGACCTGTCCTCTTTGTGTGTTGCAGCTGGCGAGGACGATCAACCAAGTGGAAACCAGTTGGGCTCTCGGAGCAACTTTTCATTACATTGAGTCCCTGAAGAAACTCTGAAGCTTTTGATTGTAATAAACTTCACAACACAAAGATCCTGAATGTTCTGAGGAGATCCTGGACCTCCTGAAGACCCCCACTCCCATGGTGACCTCATACAGTACCCAAACCTCAACCTCCAGATCTCTGGAGCCTGAACCTGCTGGTGAAAAGCAGCCTCTGATCTGCAGATCCCATTGGCTGGTCTTACATGATGTCACTTGGATCCCAATCCAAAGCTGACCTTTTTAAAGTAAGATGATTTTATACCGTGTTGTGCCTGAACGCATCATATGTTGCCAACGTGCTGCTAACGCTAACCCTCCTGTTTAGACGCTGCGTTAATCTTTAAGATGTTCAGAAAAAGCTGAACTTTTAAAATCTACACGTCACTGACAGCTGCACTGTGGTGGACTGTAACTGAGTACATTTGCTCCATTACTGTACTTCACTTCAAATTTAAGGTACTTTTTACTCCATTTATCTGACAGCTTTAGTTACTTTTCAGATTCTTTGCTGTCCATTGAAACTGCTGAAGATTAAACTAGCCAACAGCACATAAAGTAGTTCAGACGTTTCAGTGTGGACGTCACCTAAACCCAGAGACCAGCCAATAGCAGACCTGCCTGACTCGCCAGATGTTGACTGTGTTTTAACCGGCAGCCAATCGCTGGCCCATCTGCTGTCTGCATGCAACAGGAAACAGCAACCTCTGAGCTCGCAGCCATCACGCTGCTCAGTGCTGAACGTAGCTGCGCTGAGCAGGTCGCTATCGGTACGATTAACATGCTAACAGCTGTTTTCTTTAAGAGGGTTTTAGCCATTTTAACGTCAGCACTCGCCTCCACGCGTCAATATTTCCACCAAAACAATCTTCAAAAGCAGCGCACCATCGCTGCACCCTTAGTCCCGCCCAGCGCAGTTATGATTGGTTGAAATAAATACAGACAATCCAGAGTGAACTGTTAGCGCTGCTAATAAACAGACACTTCAGAACCTGCTCTTCACCAGCAGGTGTCAGGCTTCACAAACAACAGTGCGACAGCGTGTCTGAACGTCCAATCAGACGTTCCGCTGCTTCCACCTCCTCCACAGACTCTTCAGGTGGATTCGGCTGCACTTTGCTTCATATTTAAGCTTTGAAGGATGAGTTGTGTCCTCCTGTTTCCTCTTTTTCTGAACAAGGTGACCTCATGGAAACACTCCAGGCTTGAAACACTCGGAGGGAGCTGACGGCTGCACGTGATCAGCTTACAGTTTAATCATCAGCAGCCGGGAAAACGCTCCCTTTTCACCTCGCTTAATCTGTAAATCCTCATTCATATGTTTCATTTCTCCTCTTATATTTTGTTGTAAACTTTCTGGGTTTTAAAGGTTGATAGCAGTTTGTTCTTATATATCGAATCTGTTGATCATTTGTACTGATGGTGAATGTTTGAAACTGATGTTTATACCAAAAACAGTTTTTCCTGATTTTTGTTGCCAAACGGGTCAGGGTTAGCCGAGACGTCAGACCCCCGCGAGTCCAGATTCCTCCAGGGCCCCTCCACCCCGTCACCAAGCAGAATGTCAGCTGGAAATAAACCTTGAGCTGACTTTCATGTCTGTCAGTGTGTCGACAAACCTGAAGCTGCACTTCACTGGAGATTAAATCCAGTATCAACACAGCAGATTCATATTTCAGACAATTCCAGTTCTTAATATGAGCCCAATGAAAACAGCTCCTTGTGGCTCTGTTTCTGGTTACTTACTCATCAATTTAAGGAGGAATCTTTGAGGACCGAACTGTCCAGAGACTTTATGGTTCACATTTTACAGAACGTCACATTTTGAGAATCATATCTACAGAAAAACTGTCGCTCTGATAAAACCTGTCCAGCCTCAACTGTCACAAACAGATCTTTACAGTAAATCAGACGTAAAACCTCGCATCTTGTTGTGTTCAGACTTTGATGTGATCATCAAAGGTGAGAGGAAACACTCAGTGGGTTTGAATCCAGTCTGCTCCTCTGTCCCAGTTCAACCAGTAAACAATGACACTGGATTCATGTCTCTGACCTCACGATGTTTAACTTGATTTGTTCATTTTCCATCGACAGCGACTCTGATTGTTTTCTACTCTGAAGGATCTCCGTTTATTCTCTTCTTGATATTTACATGTATGTGTGTTGGGTACAAACTCTGCAATAAACAGACCTGAATGTGTTTCTGAGCTCTGCGGGTGTCAAACAGCTAAATAAAGACTCTGCAGCTGGTCTGAGGTCTGCCGTCCATTCATTGAGTCTGAAGAACCTCAGCGTGAAGGTGCTTCATAATTTATTTGTTGGTTGACTTTTGTATTAATGTGAACTGTTAAGATTTATATTGAAATGAATATAATACATTATTTTACTGTTTCATACAGTTGAATATAAAGGCAGCATCAAAGTGCATGAATTTAAAGCTGAGATATGCTAAGCTAGCTAATGTTAGCATGAGTTTAGCCCAGTTTTTATTTTAATTTGACTGCTGCCTCTTTTAGTTATGAAGAAAACAGGCTGAGTTTCCACCTCAGTCCATTAAAACAGATATTTTTCATTTATAGTAATGTGGAAAATATCAATTAGATTTAGGTATAGCTTTAGCTGAAGAGAGGATGAGAGCATACCTCTAAAGCTAATGACTAAAGTTTACATGCAATGAAGAAGAAGAAGAAGAAGAACTTTACTTTATTAATCACACACATGCACATTCCATGCTTTTGAAGAACACAACATGCACATGCTTCAGGAAATTCTTCCTCCACATTTATCCCATCCTGGTCAGTCCTTCCTCCGCGGCAGACCAGGAGCGGTGGGCTGCCAGCCCACAGCGGCGCCCGGGAACCCGGTTCCTTTCCGTCACCATTGGTCAGGTGGTGATCTTCTTGCATGTTTTTAGTGGGGGTTTTTGTGGAGGAAACCCCAGGTGAACACGGGGAGAACATGCAAACTCCACACAGAAAGGCCCTCTTTTCCTCGAGCAGCAGGCACTGAAGGCATGGTGGAGGACACGCCCCCGGCGCCCACAGCGAGAATCGAACCCGGGACCTTCTAGCTGTGAGGCGACAGTGTTGCCACCGTGGTGTGTAACACAGTATGCTAACATGCTAAAGTTAGCATTTTGTATAGCTGTTCTTCCTGAACTTTGTTTTTCTACCAGGATAAGTAGGTTTTTTTTTAAGAGTGAACGTGCGCAGAAACTAATTTCTAACTTCAACTCATTTACACTGAGCTCGTTATTTACATCCAGTGATTTACATGATGTATGTTCAGAGGTTTATTTGCCCCAAATTGAGTCAAAGTCATGACATCACTTCCTGTCTAGCTTCTGTTTCTCTGAAACTCAGCATCTGAGTTTCAGGAGTTTTCAGGAGTGTGGTGGTCGCAGCCACAGGGGGGCGCTAACACGGCTTTGGACTTCAGTCTTTTCTGTGGTTTGGCAGCGTTATACAGTATTTAGATCTGTGCTTTAAACCAGGAGGTCAAGACCCTCCAAGGCTTCAGGATCAGTCTCAGGGATCATAAATTGACCAGAAGACCAGAAACTGAATGAAACACAGCTCACGTCCACACTGAGCTCATCACCAGCTAGAAGCTGTCTTAGAGCTCTGAAGCACTGACGCTAACAGACAAACTGTTTGGACATGAAGCTTTTATTGATGTAAACTTTCCCCAATGAAACACGCTTATTAAACAGGTAAACAACCACCTGTCAGGTCACTGTGACATCACAGCGGCCAGCAGGAAGAGGCTGAAGGTTCCCCCGAAAACGTTTAACAGCAGCAGCAGCAGAGACGGTTTAAGTTATCAGCTCTGAAAGAAGCTTCAGAGGCAGGAAGTGAGCCAGCTGGGGAAGAACAGGAAGAGGCGGAGTCTCAGAGGAAGGCGTCACACCACTCCTTCAGACACTGAGTGCAGGATTCGGCCTGATAAGAGTTCGCTCCGCTGGTGTCTTTGAGCCACTCAGCGAAAAGCTCAGTGTCTTTCCTCAGCAGCAGGAACTGACCCAGAACCACGTAGGCCTGAAAACACACACGAAACACACGCCAAACACGTGAAACACGCATGAAACACACGCCAAACACGTGAAACACACAACACACACTGGACTCTGACACTGGACATTTCACCATTTTCTTTTCCAAAACAGCTGATCTGAACAATCTGACAACCAAGTAATCAAGAAAATAATCTGCAAATGAACTGATAATAAAACTAATTAGAAGTTTAGATTTAGATCATATTTTTTAACACGATGCACTAAAGTTTAAGCATTAAAGTGGAGTTAAAGTGTGTTTTCATGTGTTTCCTCCACCTTGTCGAAGCCCTGCTGCTGCAGCTTCTTCCCCAGAATCTCTCCGATCCCCGACAGAGTCGTCACCGCTTTGTCTCCCATCGGCTCGCCGACAAAGTCCCGGTGCTTCTGAGTCGTGGAAGACATCCTGCTGGAACACATGAACCAGAACCAGTCACACCAGACCAACCGGCCCTGACGCACACATCATTCCATTTCGGTAAATGAGTTAACTCGTTTTCTCAAACAGTGACATTTGTTCCTTTATTTTCTGCTTCACTTCAGTTTAAAATGAGTATTTTCTAACATCAAACACACAAATTATTCTTAATGTAACAATTTGATGCTTTTCTGTGAAAAGGTTGAGCTCCTTTGATCTACTTTGTACACTGTTGGCTGGTTTAATCTACAGCAACGCAACATATTCTATAAGATTATCAAGTTTATTTGGCTGAAGAAGGAGGAGAAGGGAACATTTCATCCTTCAGTTTAGCACAAACATTCAACATCAACACATCTGGAGATACGAGCTTTTCAAATGACAGCAAGTAACTAGTAGCTAAAGCTGTCAGACATATGTAGTGGAGTATAAAGTACCTCTGAGATGTAGTGGAGTAGAAGTATGAAGTAGCATAAAGTGCAAATACTCAAGTTATCTAATAACTGTGAGTTTATGCTAGTTCTTATAGTACTTGTACTACAGTAAATGTATTCAGTTACATTTCACCAGTGGTCAGATTAATGATGTCTGAGCAGTTTTCAACTGAATGGGGCTTTTATTTTGTATTAAAATGATCCTCCACGTTTCTGATTGATTTGGTTAAACAAACTGAAACAAACAAACAAACAAACAAACAAACTGCAGCTCTGAGCAGCTGCTGGAATCTCACAGTCAAACCTGTAAGACCAGCTGCTCTACTGGAACCGCACTCCCAGAATCTGCTGATCTGGGGGCAAATCGGGTCACAGAGGGTCTTTACCTGCTGGTCTAGACCTGCTGAAGGTGAACCGGGTTCACGTGCCGGAGGGTCAAGCGGGTTCAGACAGAAGCTGCAAAGACACGCGTTATAAACTTCAACTGTGAGAAACGGAACTCAAACCGCATTTTTTACCGCACAAACAGCACATTAAACAACGCATGAAAGTCACTTGCAGCAACAGGAAGCGGCTCTGAGCGGGTCGACTCACCTGAGGGCAGAAAACACCTCAAACCTCACGAGGAGCCAAACGAAGCAAAAGTTTCTTTTTTTTCTGACTGGGAGCGTTTCATTCTGAAACCGGAAATACGTCCCGAATTGTTGGCGCTCCGGCTCTGACGTCAAGACGCAGACAGGCAAAGATAGTTTGTTTTAAAGATGAGTCACTCTGTTGAACATTAAATCCATCCCGTTGCTGTCACAGTGAGGAGAACGTCATTTGATGGCGTTGAGCAGCAGTGAGGTTTTTTTTTTTTTTAAACAACGTGTTCACCACAGGAAAAGTACCTTTTGAGGAGGGACAAATCTACTTTCTGTACTATATTTCCAGGCGGCAAAAAAGCCAAATTTCTCCAGTATGAGGGTATACACACATCAATTTTTTTTATATTTCAAATTCTCAACACATCAACAATAGTGCGTTTTTGTCTTCATGGTGTTTGTGTCTGTGGCTTAATGTTATCTATTTTTTACACAGTGAAGCAAAGCAAAATATTAAGACTTTTTTTCTGAAAATGTCAAATATTGGAGGGAAATATACATTAATGTAACTGATCATCTTTGACATGAAAACTTGAATTGCTACGATCTGACTGAGGAGGAACATTAGTTAACATATAACCTAAAACATATAAACAGTATTATGAACGTATTTCACTGAAATAAATAAATAAATAAATTGGACCTCAGAAGCAGTATCAGAGTGAGACATCGCTTCATTGCTTCAAGCTTTGTTAGGCATTCAACAGCTGACCCCGCCCCCTGCCCATACAGGCCCGCCCCTCTGTCAGATTTACCTGCCAGGTGTTCTTCACTGTCTGCAGCATCATCGTTCACTGTTAACCTCGCTTGCATTTAGGGAACATGGCGGGGCCGCTGACCGATCAGGGTTGGCGACAGCAGATCAGAGTCCGGAGCATCGCCGGCTCGAGGATGTGGTGGACGCCCAGCAGAGTTTTAACCGACACCTGCACTTGAAGCTGGTGAAGGACCGAAACGTAGCAACTCCCCTACTTCGCTCTGGCCCACACGGTCCGGGACCAGCTTGTGGGCCGCTGGATCCGCACCCAGCAGTTCTACTACGAGACCGACCCCGAGGCAGGAGCAGCAGAAGCCGCAGCAGCCTGGTTTCTGGTGGGGACGGAGGTCTTGAACCCCACTGAAAAATGAGTCGTTTTTAATTTTCAGTAATTATCTACAAACGCGGAGTCGGTGACGAACGGGACACGCGTCGGTTTTGGATGATTCAGAAACAGACACGAGTTCGGCAGGGCTGAATGTTGGGGAGTCGTACATGTGATGATGTGGGTTCAGTTTATGGTCGATGGTCTTCATACACACTCAGAGACTCTGGAACACGAAGCATCTGGACCAGCTGATTGTGAGAGACCAGCAGTCACATGGTCAGCCCTTCACCTGGTCACCTGGTCTGGTCTCTAACACTGACTGTGTTTGTTAAGCTTTTCGCGCGTTTCATGTCAAATCTCAGATGGTGAACGTTGTGTGTGTAGTGACGTTGAGTCTGATGGATGTCAGATAAAGAAACAAACCGTGTGTGTGCGCTTGATGAACTGTCGTCAGTGTGTCTGAGCAGCAGGTAACCATCGCTCTCTGTCAGGTGTGTTCAGTGTTTCTTGTTGACGTTGAAACAACATAAAGTAGAAAAAGGGAGACAAGGGGAAATTAGCTGTTTTCAGCTTTTATTTTGAAAGTTTCCGCCGTTTCCTCTGAGTATCAGATGCACTGAACTGATGCTCGACTTCCTGTCTGTTAGAAACTCACTTTGTTCTTTCTGATATTTTCAGTTTAAACTCTTGAATGTTGACATCAATATCTGAAACTCTCATTTCTACCAAGGTTTTTTCTGGGACATCATTTCCTGTTCAGTCACATGTCCTGAGAAAGGATGTGATGTCACTACTGATAAATTATTGATCAGTGATCACTCAGCATCAACACAGCACACGTTAGAAAAACGTTTCTGAACAGTTAGTGATGATTTATATATACTGAGGGACTGATGACTCTGTGTGTGTCTGTCTGTCTGTCTGTCTGTCTGTGTGCAGTTGGGTTGCACATGGAGGAGCAGCAGGAGTTGGAGGAGGATGCTAGTCTTGGAAACAGAGGTCTTGGTCGTCTGGCAGGTGCTCGTTATCTTCCTCATCATCATTATCACCTGTTCAGTGATGCTGATGTTGTGTTAAGATGTGATATGTGCAGCTTTGGCGCCTCTCAGTGGTAGAGTGAGGAACGACATGGCGGCAGACGGCGAATGATGAACGATGAGGACTCTTCAACCTTTAACCGTCAAACCTCAGAAAGTGTTTCAGAAAGTCTCCGGTTTCCTCACGCTCTTCGTCAGTGTCTGAACGCGTCTCGTCTTCGTCTCAGCTGCAGTGTGTTTCCTGGAGTCTGAGTCTAAACACCCAAAACAAACCACTCAGCGGCTAAATGAGCAGCTAACTGATCACCTGTCCAACGTGAAAATCAAAATGATAAAGGTTTCTGCTGAAAAGAAAAGACTCGTTCAGGTCTCTGCGGGACGTTAGGGCTTTAAACATCAACAAAATTACGACTTGGACATTAATGTGAACCAGAATTACAAATCTGACACTGAAAATGACAGTAAATCCGACATGACATGAACGCAACAAAAAGGCCTCAGTGTGATGTTACAGGTGTCTTCTGGGTAATGTAGTCCCTTCAGAATCAATGTTTACTGAACATCAAAGTCAGACTCACTCAAACTAAAAAGCCTCATGAAGTTCTGTATCAACACTCGTGTCTGAAAATTAACTTTTGCTCCACTTGTTCGCCGATGATGTCGTCTTTTATTTATGTAACGCTTTACTTGCCGTCACAGATGCGATGTCGAGTAAAACAGACGGTAAGACGCCAAACCCACCCAAAAACCAAAACCACATCTACATAAAACAAGAAATATTTAATTCATAGTTCAAGTCATAACAGGCCGTCAAACTGAGACATTTTTTAAAAACAAACCGGATCCTGAAACCCTCCAGGCAGACGACACGATCCGAAGAGTAACAGCGTCAACAGAAACAAACACAAATTAAATCACACAGACTGTAAAGAATCGAGCAGGCGGCAACCGAATATTAAAAAGATAAAAACAGATCTTTCACTTCCTCCTCCTCCAGTTGGGTTTGATCGTCGTCTTCCTCTTCGCTCTGTTGTACCTAAAAACACTTCGTCCGGGTGAATCCACGGCAGCCCAGCGATGCCGGCGTTGGTGTGGGAGGAATGCGGAAAGAAAAGGAATGATGTGTTCGTGTTCAGTTCATGCGAGAACGCTCAGTCCGACCGGAGAACAAACAGTAACATGTGTGTGTGTGCGGTACGTTAAGGGAGTGTGTGTGAGGCAGTAAACTGTGTGTGAGTGTGTGTGTGTGTGTGTGTGTGTTCAGGCTGAATCATCCATCTGTTGGTGAGCTGTGCCGAAGAAATCACTGCAACAAAAAACGAAACACAAAGAGGAAAGTTAGCGTTGCAGAAACAGGCTGAAGGTTGACAAACTGATTTCAGATCGATTCAGTTCACACGAATGACGAGCAGGTTTGTGTGTGAGGGAGGAAATCTGGAGGAAACTTTAAGGAAATCTTTTAAAAATCTGAAGGAAATTTGGAGAAAATCTTTTAAAAATCTGAAGGAAACTTTAAGGAAATCTATTAAAAATCTGAAGGAAATTTGGAGGAAATCTTCTGTCAAAGTCAACTTTGGGGAACGTTTCTACTGACTTGAGTGAATCTGTCCATTGACACAGGCCCAGGTACTTTTACCTGAATGTCCACTGTACTGCACCTCAGTACAACTTTGAAGTACTTGTACTTAAGTATTTCCACTTTCTCCTGCTTTACACTCCTTTCAGACGAAATTATTTTTCTTTCTGCTCCACCACATTTATTTGATAATCCAGTAATATATACTTTTGGTACTTTGATGCAAATACTTTTGTACTTTTACTTCAGTATAACTGAACACAGGATCTTGACGTGTAACAGTATTTCTACACTGTGGTACTACTTTTACTGAAGTAAAAGATCTGGGTGCTTTTACTGCATGAATGAGTGTGAACACGGGGATTACTCGACGCTCGTCTCCTGTTCAGTAACGAGACGTGACTCAGTGCTGGCGGCCTGAACTCCATCTTTGATTCTTCAGGTGTTTGTGGTTTTTGTAATTTTCTGCCTGATGAGATCAGAAGATGATGTAACAGCTTCCATCAGACATGAGACAGAACGCTGGACTGTTCCTCTGAGTTTGGATTTTAGGGTTGTTTTATGATGATGATGATGATGATGATGATGATGATGATGATTTTCTGTGGTGGTGGATTTGTTGCTGTTACCTGAGGATGTTTGGCAGCTCTGGGCTCCTGTAGATGAACTTGTGCTTGTAGGCCAGAGAGGAGGGGAAGGGGACAAACTGGACTTTGTGACCGCTGAGACTCTTTGACTGGGAGGCCATGTGGTACAGCTGGAGGAGGAGGAGGAAGAGGAGGAGGAGGTGGTTAGTCCTCATGCAAGCAGTTTCCATTCCTCTGCAGTGTTGATTTATTTTGCAACGACTGAAATACAGTTTGATCATTCTGTGAAAACATCTTTGTGGTCGTGTGAAACATGAAAAAAGGTCTTTTACCTTCTTGCCCAGGTGGAAAGGAACCACGCTGTCGTCCTCAGCGTGGAGGATCAGCACAGGACAGCTGATATGATTCACACTGAGCAGACAGACACACAGTTAATGCTGCATTCAGGGACATCACACCCAATACATATGAATGATGGAGAGCTTCATATGAAGTTACAGCTGCAGTTCCTCTAACAGCCTCTAGGTGTGATATACTGAACAGATGCAGTGGTAGTGGTAGTGAAAAAGCCTGCGGGGTCAAAGGTCAGCAGCCGTACTCGGGTGGAAACAGTCCTCTGATCAGGCTGCTGTGAGTGTGAGCAGCTAATCAGCTGATAATGAGACGACTGTTTCACTCTCAGAGCTCAACACTCCCAAGTTCCTGCATTCTTAATAAAGACTTCGGATTTCTAAAAAAGTTCCTGACTTTCAAAATAAAAGTCTGGAAAATACTGTCGAGTTCATAAAAAAAATCATCTAGAAAACTTTGTTCCTCAGTTTCTACAAAGTTGATTTTCAATAAAGTTCCTGAGCTCTTTAAGATTAAGAAAAAGTTTTGAGTTCATAAAAAGGTTAATTAAAAAAAGTTTCTAAAATAAGAATAATGAGGTCAAAGGTCACTGCTGCTGTAAACAGGAAGAAGCTGGAGGTCACATACTTTTCATCGCTGGCGAAGCGAATGTTGTTAGCTGTGATGGCATCCAGGAAGAACCAATCAAAGCCCGGCAGGTATCTGTACACCTGAAATACACCCACACACTGAGCACCAGTACACACCTACACTTGCTGTGCTGTGAGAGAGTGTGCGTGTGAGTCTGTGTGTGTATGTGTGTGTTACCATGGAGAAGGGGTGGCTCTTGGCCTCCTCTCTGATGTTGGTGAACGGAGACTCTAAGATCAGAGCGTCAGGAGGACTTCCTGAAATACAATAATCAATACTGACGTCACGCTTCGTCAAATATTCAGATCCATGTTTGCATTTAAACACAGAACATTTTCACCGCAGTTAAACTGAAACATGTCATTGGTGTGTGTGTGTGTGTGTGTGTGTGTGTGTGTGTGTGTGTGTGTGTTACCTCTGTCACACAGCCGTTTGACCAGGTTGGTGGCAACTCTGAAAAACAAAACAATCAGACTGAATCAGAAGTTCACTGCTGCTGAACTGAGTGTGTGTGTGTGTGTGTGTGTGTGTGTGTGTGTGTGTGTGTGTCAGTTACCCTGTCCCCAGAGAGTGTCCCCAGATGTAAAGCGGTGTTTTGCTGTCCAGCTGCTGTTTCAGCCAATCGTACATGAAGAGAGCATCTGATGTCATCCCCCCTTCTGATGGAGAGCCGTCTGAGTCCCCCCAGCCTTCACACACACACACACACACACACACACACACACACACACACACACACACACACACACACAGAGTTGTACTGACAGTATCAAAGGTGACAGCTTTGCTGATTAAACATGATTGATTGATTGATTGATTGATTGATTTATGTGTTCTCTCACCTCTGTAATCAAATGTGACCACATGGTAGCCTATTGAACTGAGGACCTGAAGGAAGACAGAAGAGGAATTCAGTCTTCTGCCCTCTAGTGGTAGATAGCATGAACTGCAGCAGCAACAGTAACCTGATGAGCACTTGAACGCATCACTGATTAGAACCCATTAACACCATATGTGAGTCTGAAATGATCCACTCGATGAGTACTTTCACTGTTGGTACTTCAACTACATGCTGATACTAACACCTCTGTACAAGTTTTGTACAAGTACTTAAGTAAAATACCCGACTACTTATACTTATTGGATTATATTTTGTATTAATCTATTAATGTAGTGGAGGAAGAAGTACAGTATTTGTCTCTGAGCTGCAGTAAAGCCAAAGTACAAAGAAGGAGAAAATGGTACAAATAGTACAAATCAGAGGTACTTGTGCAGTACTTAAGTAAATGTGTTTAGTTACTTTCCAGCACTTGTGTTACCTTGTACAGCTGAACTCTGTGGTCTCCTCCTCTGCAGAGAAACAACACGTTTATCAAACAGGTCAAAGGTCAAACACATTCACACCAGCATAACACTGACAGCTGTGTGTGTGTGTGTGTGTGTGTGTGTGTGTGTGTGTGTGTGTGTGCGCGCACGTGTGTGTTTGTGTGTCTCACCTGGTCCCTGCGTTTCCATGGAGATAGAGGATGACGGAGTGGGAGGAGTGAAACGTGGAGTCGTACCAGCTGCCTTGTTTCCCCTGAGCTTCTCTCCACATCTGAGCAGGAACTGTGTGCCTGAAACAAACACACACACACACACACACACACACACACACACACACACACACACACACACACACACACACACACACACACGTGGGACACCTCATTACCCATGGTGCACCTGTGTCAGACCACCAGCTCACACAGGTATCAGGTACATGAGATCTTGCTGACATTTGAGGTACTTGTACTGTTCTTGAGTATTTCTCGTCCTCCACATCTCAGAGGGAAATATTGTACTTGTGAAGCTCAGTGATTCCAGCCAGCAAAGACTGGAAATACTCATCAAGTACAAATACCTCACGATCATACCTGAATGCAGTAGCTGAATTTAGTGTGTGTGTGCAGACGTGTGTGTGTGTGTGTGCATGTGTGTTACCAGACTCCGATCTTCAGGCCCGTCTCAGGCTCCAGGTAGAAGTTGTGTGTGTGGTTCAAGCCCTGGTCCAAGGGTCTCTTCAGGTCGATGAAGTAGGGCATCCTCACTGTGGGTGGAGGGGTCACATGACAGGTCACATGACTGCTGAATGACACACTTCTGTCACGTCTCATCTCCTTTTACAGCAGCTGTCAATCACTATATCCCTGTCCAATCACACACAGGCTTCAGGTTTCACTCGTCTTTATTAGTCTGACTGACCTTTGACCCTGCTGACACACACACACACACACACACACACACACACACACACACACACACACACACACACACACACACACACAGTTCCCTCCATCCGTTTTGACTCAAACACTCACCGAAGTTGAGGAAGACGAGTTTGGCCTGGATGGACGGACAGAGCTTGATGATGAAGGGGATGGAAACGTAGACGACCAGCAGCCACAACAAGATCCTCTTCAGCTTCCCCACCAGACCCAACCTGAGGAGACACAAGAGATCCAGATCAGCGCTGGACCCGGCGAGGCCTCTCAGGACCAGCAGGCGGTAAGCTGAGCCGGTGCCCCCGCTGTCAGTGGATCCAGAGTCTGTGGACTTCAATTATTCATTCAAACAGTCTGAAGCTCGACGAGCAGCAGCAGCAAAGCTGAAACTACATGTTCAGCAGCACAGAACACAGTTTGATCATCAGCTCCCACTGCGCCTTATTCACACTGTTCACTATCAGGGCGGAGGAAGGTGCAGCTCCACGGCATCAGGGTCATACCCAAGTACTACTTAACTAAAAGCACCAATACAACGAGAACAAAGAGAAATACTCCAATAGAAGTGAAAGTTCTGCATCCAAAATTCTACTTTAAATATCAGCAGTAAAAGTACTGATCTGATCTTCATGTAGTAAAAGTATCAGCAGTGAGAGTACAGTAGTATTGTCAGCTTTGTGCAGTAAACATACAGTAGTATTCTCCGCTTTATGTAGTAAAGATATCAGTAGTAAAAGTACAGCAGTATTGTCGTCTTATAATCCTCAGAGTTCTGTTTTCTTTATTTTTTGATCACCTGAACATAAGAATGTTTTTGTTTCTCTTCATCTGGAAAAACGATTTTGAACCATCAAACATCAGTCAAGATATTTGTTCATTTTATGTTCATGTAACTTTACTGCACTTATGTATCACTTTTCCACCTGAACAAAGAACCTGTAAACCGACAGGACAGTTCAACCTGCGGGACCTGCGGAGTCCCACCAGGATCAACACTCGGTCCTCATAAACTGTGTTTTAATGACGTGATGAAATCTGTGAAAACTCTTTGAAACTGAAGTGAAATGTAAGAGAGAGCTTTGCCTCGTGGTCACATAAACGCATCACTCCTGGAAGATAACGCTGCTCTGAGCGCTCTGTGTGCAGAACGCCTCCGTGCGACTGTTTGCTCAGCGTATTCAGGCTGAGCTCATCAGAAAATGCTGTTTACGTGACACTTTCTGTCTGTTTCTGCTGTAAACTGCAGATCTGTGTTGATTTATCTGAGCTCAGAGTAAAAGCTGGCGGTGACGCAGTAAAACTGTCAGACTGATTTCTAGAGTTGAGTCAACAAACAGTCAGAAAACACTCAACAGCAGCAAGAAAATCCATTAAAAGCTAAAGTTCACAGGAACTGATCTTGTGCTTTTCAGCAACAAGGAAGTTCTCCGGTCTCACTGTCATTTCACTTCCTGTCTAGACCAGAAGTATCTAGTGTCTCATCAAACATGAGCCTGCTTTAAATTAAAATTGTGGTCCTCGTCCTCAATTCAACACACAGCAGAGTTACACTCAACACACAACATTTACACTTTAACAAACTTTGTGATTAAGGAGTCGTGTTTCCTTCCTGCTGTGTCCTTCAGATCTGATCCTGACTGAGGAATTCAGTCCAGCAACTTCAGGGAGATTAATTCCCTGCACCACACACACACACACACACACACACACACACACACACACACACACACACACACACACACACACACACACAGAGTCAGTACGCGTGTGTGTCTACGGTCAGTCGGCGGTGCGTTCAGCTGCAGGAAACTCAGCAGCAGCTGGCAGCGAGCCTGCAGTATTATTAGCTGATGTCACACTGTGTGCTGCAACCTGAAGGTCACACAGAGGTGAAGCCACCGCAGAGAGGTGGAGGAGGAGGTGGGGTGGTGATAGTGATAAGACTGCAGGTCACACTGAACCTCCGACAGTCACGAGAAAAGCAAAGGCGGACACCAGAACTGACGGTCATGCACATGGGGACGTATGTCCAGCAGAGGGGCTGCAGAGGATTCAAGCATGTGTTATGTTGTTGTTTAGAATAGAATATGTCCTAATGTCCACCAGGTACTCACCAAGACACAAGAAACAACAACAAACACCAGAGCAGCAGTGACTTAAATAAACCCGCACACTAACTCACATGTCTTAAATCTCATCAGTCACTCAGGTGTAAACACTCCGATGACTCTTGGGATGAAGGATTTCTCTATGGCGCCTCCCGGAGCTCAAAGGCTCAGCCTGGCTGAGGAGAGGATGGCAGCTGTCTGTCAGGATCCTCCTCGACACCTTCTCGTCACCTGGGAGTCCAGAACTGTACCGAGGTATCTTAAGTTTTCCAGTTTCCACATGCTGGCCATCACCTCAGACTGTCTTTAGATCCTGTTTGTGCAGATAATTAACTCTTTTGTCGTGACCGCGTTGATTTCTAGGGACAGTTAAAGGGCTTTAGCTTGAGCCAGGTGGGCAGCTTCACCTACAGGGAGGCCACCTGAGTCCATGTCACCAGCACAAGCAGTTTTGTAACTGACTATAGCACAGCATCGAGCTTGTGTCGCTCTGCATGCTAACTGGAGTGGATCTAGCATGGCGGCCACAGTGGAGGTCACTGCTGAAGGCCTAAAGTCATTTGGCACATTTGCACCTTTGTCGGCGCTGGACTGATTATTAAGAACTTCCATAAATTTGACACTGTGTGCGTCCAGGTGGGACTGAAACAACCTTTCAAGAACTACATTCAGTGGTCGGTCCTACGGCTGTTAGACCACCTGGGCCTGTGGTCTGGTTCGGCTTCGGTTTAGAAAGGCTTGCAGGAACATCACCGTCATTGATGAGCACTGACGTCTGTGCAGGGAAACTTTTGAAAAGCTCATCATATTCGGTCCAGAGCGTCAAATCTACAGTAAATCTGTTCAGACTCTGAACATCAAAGTGTTTCCATGTGTTTGCCATAAAGATTTTGCCCTGAACTGTTTTTCCATTAGAACAATTATCACCCAACAGAAAGCAACCTCGCTTCCACTGAGACGGCTTTTCATCTGCCGATATCCAGGACTTATTCTGTGGGGACAGCTTTGGTTCAGTTAGGGACAGAGTCTGTGGGTTCGTCAGCGTCCCGGTAGGACTGACAGAAAATGTCTCCTGGACGAGTTGCTCTGTACATTCATCGGGCCGCAGCTGGTCTTTATGGTGGCAGGGCTCAGATTTCCAGGGACATTCCCGCTGTGGTTCAGTCCACATGATGCTGAGGGGTCGTCAGGTGTTCACATAAATCATACGATGAAGAGTTAAGCCGGGTTGGTCTGCAGAGCTGTGCAGCCCAGTCCTCCTCCAGTGGATTTAAATGAGCCGCCCTCGTCTCTTCCACTCTGATTGCAGTATATTGCAGTATATTGTAGTATACTGTAGTACAGACCCTGTTAGAGGTTGCATCAGGATCTCTGTAAGCAAACCATGTTCAGCTCTTCACATGAGTTCATCCGGTTTGTTGGGTGAGGATGACTTTTTCTCCTTCTTCCTCCTCCTCCTCTCCAGTCACCTTTCAGGCTGCTGGATTTCACAACAGTCTGCAGGTAAGTTTACTGATGAGGACCCACCAGGACCCTGTAGGTGAGGGCGTCTCATCGGCCCGTCCAGCTGTTGTCCCCAATGTTAACTCGGTCAGGTACGTGTCCATAACAGTGTGAGATTCATTGTGGTGACAAAGAGCGAGGTGCGATGATGTGAAGCGTGATCACATCACACAAAAGTGCTCAGAATAGACAATAAAGATAAAACCTCATCAAAGGAACAACAGCTGACGGACGCAGAACATCTTCTGCAGGTAGAACAGGAAGAACACGGAGACAGAAGAAGACCAAACGTTGAACTGACAGCGCTGAAAACTATCAGATGGCAGAAAAACTCACAGAAACTCAGACAGAATTATTTTCTGAGAGGATGAGAGACGCCGTCTACCAGCCAATCAGTGTCAAGTACAGGAAGACGCAGCTCACACAGGCGATGGCGACAGGACGGAGGTGTGTTATGACATAACTGACATGTGACACCAAAACTAACCAGGTAAATTATACAATGACAGAAACACGAGCCTTGGATTGGACGATCTCGGCGCCACACTGATGATCTGACCAGCAGCTGCTTTCCCGTCGGCCATTAACGCTCCATCAGAGACTCGGAGGACGACTGAGAGACAACGCCGCGGTCTCACCTGGCTGGACACTGTCGGACCAAACGACAGACGACCTGCTGCATAACCTGGACAGGTGCTGCCGTCGCCTGGTTACCCTCACAGAGTATGACATCATGAGAAAAAGGTGCTGAGTCACAGTTTGAGCTGAACGATTCCAGGAAAATAGACGAGTCATAAGAACAAGAGAGACCAACGAATCCTGAAATATTCAGGCATGTTTCTGTAACTACGTGCATTTACTCAAGTACTGTGCTTCAGTACAAACGTGAGGTACTTGTACTTAACTTGAGTCCTCTTCTCGTGTCACTTTCTCCTCCTCCACATCTCAGAGGGAGATATTGTACTTTTTACTAAACCCAGACCAGGACCGAAACCTCCAGCCGCCGTCACTGAAGCTGAAACGTGTCACTTCCTGTCAGTTACTTCTTCACATGACAGAGATCTAAATCTGGACTTGACGTCTGTTCAAAGGAGGCCGAGAACGTTAAATCTGCAGACGGAGACGCAGACGTGTCACCTGATTCAAAGAGGCAGAATCTGAAGACTCAGACAGCACCAACAGAAAAAGAACGGCTGCATCAATGCTGCAACATGGAGCCCATTTTAATGACTTTAATCACCGGGGGACACTTCATAAGCGCACATCATGTTTCATCTGACTCTCCTCTGTGTTCATGATAAGAATAAGAACAACAAAGTGGAGGCGAAGCAGGAAGTTGAGCATCAGAGACAAACCCCGCTGGTCTCCACTCAGCCTCCACCACAAATCAGAGCTTTATTTTTAGGGCTTCTGTTGCTAAAACTGTCTGTGAAATGACTTACAGGCTGAAATCCATCTCAGTGTGAGAGTGAAGTGATGAAGAGGAGGCCCAAGCCACACACTCTCAGCCGTGAAGCTGCATTCAGATTTCAGCCAAACTTTAACCTTTTTTTTTTTTTTGAATCACTGCGTCTTCTCGCAGTTTCTGTGTACATGTATGTGTTAAATATCATACACGCTAACCTACACGCTAACGTACAGGATCAGATTATTTGACCTCAGACAGTATAAATGGAGCTCAGATGTAGATTTAATTCCTAATTTGAGGACAGCGCAGCGTCTTCTCTCAGCAGGTTGACCTTCTGTCGGCGTGTAAGCTGCTACGCTACGCTAATGAGGATTAAGACAGAAGAAGAGCGAAGCTGACAGACACACGGCAGCAGCAGAGCTCTGCCTTTACACGTCTGGCTGTCAATCATCTGAAATAAAAGTCTGACATCAGTTTACTGAGCAGAGGCTGATGCACGCTGACCGTCATCACATGTCTCACTGCTCTGAAGCAACGCTGACACACCAGTGGGTCAAAGGTGAAGCAGGAAGCGACTCAGCAGAGTCTGATGACCAGTTCAGTAAAGTGGCTTAAACTGTTTGTTCACTTCCTGTCTGATCATCTGACCTCTGGTGCCGCCTTCATGACCTCCAGATTCACCCGATACCAGCAACAAAGTCTGTGAACAACGAGTCTGAACAGGAAGGAGGGACCGAACTACCAAAATAAGAGCAAAGAAACAAAAGAAACAACTTGTCTTTATGGTCTCAGATGAGAAAAACTCGTCTTTCACACGTCTGTTTCTGGTTTTCTGTCGAAGGTGTTTGTCACATGACCTCTGCCTCAGAGCCACACTACACACTAATACACTGTACACATACATGTACTATGTACTACTCTCGTAGTAAACCGTTACAGCAATTCGTGTAGAAAATATCAGCATATTAACCAGGACTAATACAGAGTCCGCCATGTTCTACGGAAGCCCAGAGAGGACAAACCCAACACCGACTCTCAGGTTTTTACTGTTGGTTCTCCAACACGCTCAGAAAGGTGAGGCGAGGCCTGTTCAGTCGTTGTAATCTGCTTCACCACTAGATGCCACTAAATCCTCCACACTGGACCTTTGAGTAAAAGTACTAATACTATGCAGTAAAAATACTGTGTTCGAAGTCGAAGTCTTGAAATGAAAACATTACTGAAGTAAAAGTATGCAAGTACAATCCCAAAAATGTGCTTTAAGTATTTAAAGTAAAAGTTTTCGATGCAGAAAAATAAATGCTACGGCCAGCAGCTAGTTAGCTTAGCTTAGCTTAAAGACTGGAAACAGGGGGAAACAGCTAGCCTGGCTCGGTCTAAAGATCACAAAATCCACCTCTTTGAACATCTGCAGCTCACTGGTCGACACGTTACATCTTCAGTGTTTCATCTGGACAAAAACAACAAATGCTCCAGTTTACGAGGGTTTTGGGGTTTTGGGTTTTGGGGTTTTGGGGTTTTGGGTTTTGGGGTTTGGGCCGGGCTATTTCATGTGTGAAGACTAGAGAAAATAGTTTCATGATATATCGGCCGATAATAACTGCTTTTTGTTTTGTTTTTCCACAAACAAACATTTTTAATTTGGATGCCTCAGATTTGATCTTTCAGGAGTACAGACACACGCTGATCAGGACACTTTTTTCAAGCGCACAGTCGAAACTCTGCAATGGAAGCTCACCTCAAAGGCACTGATCCTTATCTGTAATAAGCTTAGATATCACGCCTAATTAAACTCCATCTGCAACACAAACACCTGCTCAGGTAACCTGTTGATGCCAATGTGTCGGTTTGAGGGGGATCAGCAGGTTCCGGTCCGACCAGCTCGTCAGTCTCAGTGAAACCAGTCCGACCAGTCAGACTGATGTCACCTGGTTTGGGTCAACACACAGTTGTGATATTTAAAGGTACAGGATGTGATTTCTGCCACCAGGGGTCTCTCATACAAAACAATAACAAAAGACGCGCTTCGGTGATGTCCTCAAGCAGCGTGGGATCATGGGAGGTGATCATTGTAAAACACCGCAGCAGGTGAAAATCTGTCTGATGTGACTCGGGTAGAAATGTTCACGACGAGTTCACGTGTTCAAGTTTTATTCACGATACGTTTGGTCGCGTCCTGTCCAGACGCTCTTATCCAAAGCGACGTTCATATGAATTCACACACCCATGGCGCAGCATCGGGGGCAGTTTTTCTGGGGGTCAGTATCTTCCCATGGACTGCCGAGGCCAGGGATCGAACCACCTCCTGATGGGACGGCCGCTCTACCTCCTGAGCCACAGCCGCCCCTACAGCCTGTCTCACACTGTGACATCACTGACAGGCGACCAATGAAAGGCAGGTTGGTTGGCTGGTTTGAACATTGGTGGAAAATCTAAAACGAAAGTCTTTTTGACTTTTTAACACAGACTAGCATTTTTGAATTTGTTTAATATCATTGGCCAGTTAAATTAGCTGTTTGCTAACCGGAAATAGTTTTCAGACTTTATTCATTTTCACTCATTCATTATTTATGCCTATTTTAAAAAATATTTCGGATCCTATTTCAGTATTTTATGTTTGAATGAACGTCATTCATTTCTTAATTATTATTATTTATTCCTGTTTTGATCTTTCATTGTTTACATGAATGGCTTCAAACAGCAGCAAACACATCAGAACATACTGATTTTTTCTGATTCTTCTTACATAAAATCTATTCTATTACATCATTCTATTCTACATCTATTACGACATTCTATTACATGACTTTACATGAGCAGATAATTCAGATTTTGGTCTAAACTGGTGCTTTTTAGTGTTTCCATAATTATGTTTTTTTTTTTTTTTTCTTTAAAAAAGGAAAAATTTCTCTTCAAACAGACAGGCAGTCCAGGTGCTAAAACACCTGTCCCGGTCCGGGTCTTACCTCCTGAACGGTTTCCCCATGCTCCCCTCCTCTCCCGGGCCCTGCCAGCCGCCCGCTGCGGGCCCCGCTGCTTCACTGCCGGGACGCTGCTTCAGGTCCGGGTCGCTATCCAGCAGAGTGCCGGTGGTCCCGCTGTCATGCTCCGCAGTCAGCGAGTTATTCCGCTTTCGCATCACTGGAAACGTTAAAAAATATATATTAAAAGGAGGAAAGCCGACTGAATGACGAGCCGTGACTGCGGGCCTGTCAGCGGGGAGGAGGCCGTTAGCTGGCCGGGCGATGGAGCGCTGAGAGCCGGTGAGGACGGAGTTGACTCCCCGCTGTGCCTCGAGCTCTATGCCTGCACTGAGATCCGCAGAGAGCCGCTGATCAGCACCGAGCTGCCGCAGCCAATCACAGGGCGGAAACACAACCACGTGGTTTCGCTGTGCTGCGTCCACGGCCCCTGGGGAGGGTCGGAGCAACGACAACCAAAACAAAACCAGTTTATAGAATTGGAAAACACTGACCTAGTACGTGATGCCTTCAAGTGCACCTCGTAAACTTAATGTAGACACCCCACCAATGAAAATCAAGTCTTTAAGGTGTAACATGTCATTATGGGGTTTTTTTTAAAGCTACAAGAATAACATGAGTGAAATAAGCAGTCAGCTTCATGGCTGAACATTTCCACCGTGGAACTGCTGTGGACCAATGACAGTCTGACAAACACAGATTCAGACAGCCAGCGTTTCAAACGTCACTAACAGGAAGAACCAATCACATCAGCTTGTGAGGTGGGGTTACGGTGAAAGGAGGGGGATGAGAGTTATCAGGTGGAGTTGCTTATCGCTATTTTCCAAGTTACAGTATTTTGAAAATGAAAGCAGAAATGTTTTCTGAGACATCATGTTTTTACCAGATGATCTGAAAGTCTGAGAGCCAGACTGCAGCCAGCATGTTGCATTTTACTTTTGACTTCTTCTCATCCTGCTGGGTTTAATGTACAGAGATGCATCGTATTCTGTAAAATCATCATGCTTGTAATGCAGTACAGTACTTTAGGTAAATGTACTTTGTTAAATCTGAACAGTGAATAAAATGAAAAATCGTCACTTTCAGTGTGAAAAGAAGAGCCACTGAGCTGCAGACTATTAAATGTTAAAGGAACAAACTTTGAAGTTACGATGAGCTCACTTTAATCTAAAGACACTGAATGAGACAAACGGATCTGAACAAACATTGATAATCTCATCTGAAATGTTTGACTCCTCCTCGCTCAGTAAACTCTGTTAGATCCTCCAGAATCCATTTCACAGCAGACTGTACCAGCTCGCCTCTCTGCATTCAGGCGATCACCTCCACCTGAAACAACCCAAATGAATGAACACCTGTGTACAGGTGAGGAGCTGCAGCTCTGTCAGCACGTTCAAAGACAACTGAAAAAGTCTGTTAAAAGCAAATGGCACTCATTGTTTAGATGTTCTGGTCTCTGTGACTTGTTTTATGTCACTAACAAACGCCTGTGATGCGTTTGTGTGCAGTTCTGTGTTTCTGTCTTGTGTGTTCTTTCTTGTTTGTTGTTGTTACTGTCTGTTACTGTGCTGTTTTTTACTCTGACCGGCCATCACACCACAGAAGTGAATTTGTTTGAAGCTATAATCTGATATTGTGCATGAATAATGACATTTGTGTTTGTCCCTTTTACATAAATAAAACTAATAATGTTGGAAGAGGAGGGGTCGGCCCTGAACACAACGTGTTCGTGCTTTCAAGGTCTTTCTATCAAACATTCAAACATTTCTTTTTAAACTTCGCTCGTGTCCGCAAATCAAAACACGAATGTCCAACAAATAAATATTTACCTTTCAGAGACTCTTTCCTTTCCCAAGTAACTTGAATGCAGCATTGGACAACACGACGAAGTTAGCGGAGAAGCTAATCTGCTTAAACGAACAGCGACACAAAAAAACTAAATGTCCCACTTTTCGACAGTTTTATAACAACACACACAGTCCGTGGAAACGGCTCGTGTCGTCTCTGGTTTCTCTGCCGTCAATGGAAGCTGTCTGACGGGTTTTATTTTTAACCGGCTGCTGCAGAGGCAGCGATGTTCGCTAACCGGAAATCTGACTAAAAACGTGGTGTTACAGCGACAAACTGCGCGTTTCCACTGAAAACTGTCCGAATGAGTTAAATACACATCCTTACCTTTCAGTCTGGTTGATATAAAGCGGCTTCACAGCATAACGAATTCAATAAACGCGTTAAAATTGGGCGACAGAGAGAGTTCGTTCCGCTGGTTTGATGTTTGTCCCAATGCGGCAGCCGGAGCGTTACGCCATCTTGTCACGTGATCATAATACGGAGCTCGGTTTTTGCCGCGAAACTGAATTGACCGGCTCAGTTAGAGTCAGAAGTTTTACGTCTGGATAAAGTTTTAATTTATAGTTTCTGTGTTTGTCGTGTTTGTGTTTAACGGCGTCGGGATGTTCTGTGAAAAAGCCATCGAGCTAATCAGAGAACTGCACCGGATGAGCGACGGACAGCTGCCCGCTTTTAACGTGAGTGACCCCCAGAAACATTATCGGTCGTTCCGATCTTCACTTAAAAATCCAACATTTTGAGGTTTTCCTGCCGGTCAAAAGACAAACAGACATCTTTGAAATATTTTGAGAAGCTGTACATAGAAAACGTCGCACCTCTGACATTTCGGCAGAAACCCAGTTCACCAAACTGAAGTTTTTATTACATTTCAGTAATTAATTTGGCCACAGAGTAACGTGAAGCTGCCTGTGCTGAATCTACAGTGCAGAGTGATCCAGCTGTTCTAATGTGATGACTTTTGAACGAAGTTCGGACTCAACAGAAAAGACTTTGGCTGGACAGCTGGTGGGTGAGGTTCAGACTGGACTGGTCGCAGCTTCTGGACCTGGTGGATCAGGGTTAGTGGACTCTGGTGGGATGTGGTTCATGTCGTGGTCTCGTTTCAGGAGGATGGACTCCGGCAGGTTCTGCAGGAGATGGAAGCTCTTTATGAACAGAACCAGACTGACGTGTGAGTCCTGACAAACGCTTCATTTACTTTTGGGTCCAGTTTGTCTGTTTTTAAAGGTGTTAAAATAAACGCAGGTTACTTTAATATTTTCTAAACAAAAACAGGAAGTTAAATGTGTTTGTTTGTTTTGAATCACAGCTGCTGTTTGTTTTCAGGAGATATGAAATGAACTAGTCAGAAAATCTGCCACATGAACAGAGGACAGAACTGAAGAGGACAAATAGATGATCTGTCTCTCTGTCTGTCTCTCTGTCTGTCTTCCAGTAACGAGGCGAAGACTGAGGGTCGAGCTGACTTGATTCCCTCCATTAAACTGCGTCACTGCTGCCTGTTGAGGAACCAGCGCTGCCTCACCGCCTACCTGTAACCACCTGACAGCTGTTCACCTGTTGATCATGTGACCTGTGTGTTGTGTTTTGTTTATTAAAGATGAATTGTTTTCATCCCGTCAGGTACGACCGCCTGCTGAGGATCAGAGCTCTGCGGTGGGAGTACGGCAGCGTGCTGCCTGCTAACGTCCGCTTCCACATGTGTGCAGAGGAGGTGAGTGACATCACTTCCTGTTGAGTCAGCCTGACGTGAACATGTGACATGTTACAGGTGCTGTTTTCAGGCTGCTTTCACTCACTTCTGTCACAAAGAGCTCATGAAGAGACAACTCATGATTATCAGCATTAAGAGTGAGTGTGTGTGTGTGTGTGTGTCTCAGGTGCAGTGGTTCAGTCAGTATAAAAAGTCTCTGGCCACCTTCATGCGGTCTCTGGGTGGGGGGGACGGTCTGGACATAACTCAGGACATGAAGCCTCCAAAGAGTCTTTACATCGAGGTGAGACTCGTCTTTGACGTCTTCGTTTAGTTTACCTTTGACCACATGACAATGACATCATCGTGTTTTCCAGGTGAGGTGTTTAAAGGATCACGGCGAGTTTGAGATCGACGATGGAACGGTGATCCTGCTGAAGAAGAACAGTCAGGTCAGAACAGGAAGCTGCTTCTTCTTCTGCTGCCGTCACCTGCACCACCGACAAATCACTTTCATTTTAACGGACACATTTTACGTCCCACATGTTCACTTGTAGTTCAGTCGTTCAGCAGGTCTGTGGTCCTGCAGGTCTGTGGTCTGTAGACATGATTCAGCCACACACACAGCAGCTGTTCATCAAACAGGAAGTGGTCATCTTAACATCCGGCTCTCTGTCCACAGCACTTCCTGCCGCGGTGGAAATGTGAGCAGCTGATTCGTCAGGGCGTCCTGGAGCACGTCGTGTCCTGATGTCATAACGTCAGAGAGGATTCGTCCAATCACTGATCAATCTGCCAGGTGTTTGATTTTAAAGCTCAGAAGTCCCGTTTTCCCTGAACACAACTAACAGTCTGAAAGTATATTCTGATGTGAAAATAAAAGATTTTTCTAAATGTTTTGTCTTCGTTCAGTCCGTTAGAACGTACGAAAGCAAAGAAGGAAGATCTGACGAGAAACGCTGAAAACGCTCAGTTTATTCTGCTGAAACGTTTCACTTCTCCTTCAAGTGGTCTGGTTTTCTGACGAGCTCTCAGAGATGCTGCAGTCAAACGTCTCGATGACGGTTTGAAGACTGAAGCTTCAGCTGAGCTCAGAGTAACGAGCTGCTGACTCAGCGTTCAGCTGCAGGTTTCTACGTTTCACCTTTCAGAGACTTCAAGACAGGAAATAAGACGACGTGAAATCACAACCCGGCCATAAAAACAGATAATTTAATGTGGTTTTCATGTTACATTATCATACATGGTGGACAGAAGACAGTGATGACGTCTGTCTGTCTGTCCCACACTTTGGTCCACAGACAGGTGAGATTTGGTTTGTTGTACCTGAACAGGAAGCTGAGTGGAGGAGCAGGAGGTCTCACTCTGAGGGAAAAACTACAGACTGAAACAGAAACCAGAAAACTGAACATGTGGTCAGGACAGCAGCTGCCTGCAGACACTAAAACTTCACAATAAAAGTCTCACTTGGACATTAAAAAGAACATAAAATATATAAAACAAAGGTAAATCCCTCATGGCTGAATATTCACACCGCGTGTGTGTGTGTGTGTGGTCATCCTTCTAAAAAACTGCAGTTCAGTTTCTGTAAAGCAGCTTCAGGGAAACAGATTCCCACCTGCTGAACACAGGTAAGGCTGGCCGCTGACCCCTGGCACACCTTTACCTGTGAGTCAGACACACCTGGCTACTGTTTCTGTGCTCTGATCAGAGGCAGATCATTTCCTCCCACAGAAACAAAATTCAAGATAATTTTAATGTAGTTTGGTTGAGATCGCAGCTTCATGCTGCGACGCCTGCTGGCAGTGATCTCTGTAAAATAACTTATCACAGGAATCTACGGTGGCCCTAAAGGCTCATGTGGATCCAACAAATATTCTGTACACAGGTTTTAAAAATGAGCCACATTTGACAGTAAAATCGTTAGACATGAGTGTTTCATCTGCTGAACTTTATCATACTCCGCTCTGATTGGCTGATCAGGACATTAGAGGTCAAGTGTTTTACTCTTCAGACAGATTATTAATGTGTGCTTTCATTCAGTGGGTTTAGTGACTACTTAGATGATTTCAGTATGACTGAACCATGGCATGCTTTTATTCTGAAGGGCTGAGGTCCACAGCTAAGGCTTCCTGCAAAGATTTGTTTGTCTTTTAATGCTGAAATGATTCATTAAATTAGTCAATCAGCAGAAAGGGAGCAAATGTTCTTTGCAGTATCAGTTGAGGGTGAAACTTTATTCTTGAACGAGCTCCTTTCTCAGTTTTCAACCACTTCTCATGGTCTTCATCGCCCAGCAGGTGTTCACACGCTCCCTCAGGCTTTAGGTGGCGTCTGCTGTCTGAATGTCTGATCTGTTCTGAAATCTGTTTTGAATCCAGACTTCTTTTCTCTAGAATAGATTTAGGCTAGCAGTTTCCCTCTGCTTCCAGTCACTGTGCTAAGCTAAGCTAAAGACACCCTGGGCCTCCCTGCTTACTGGATGTCTCCATGTTGAAGCTGCTTTAGTGGAACTGATCTCAGACCAGCTGCTGCTCTCGTTCAGCGGCTACGTGGCGAGCGACGCAGGGACGATTTCTCTCAGCAGTTTGTTGAGCGCCTTCACTTTATCCTCCAACAGGAAGTTCTTCTTCTCCGCGTTTTTCTGCCGCTGCTCGGTGACCTGCAGGGCCTTCATCAGCTGAGAGTTCTCCACGTATAGATCCTTCAACAACACGCTGGACTTTGTGTTCTTCGCCAGCTGCAGATGAGATGAAGACAGAACACATCACAAAATGGTAAGAGTGTGGCCAAAAGTATGTGGACGGAGAACCTGTTTGCAGACTGACCTGTTCTTTGAGCTGCTGGACCTTCTCCTGCAGAACCAGGCGGACTCCCTTCAGTTTGGTCTCCAGCTCCTCCATCCTCTGCTGCAGGGCGGACATCGCCTTCTCGTGCTGATCCTGAACACAACACACGCACTTTGTGCTTACATGGTAATATGCTGACATGCTAACATTAGCATGCTAAACCGCTAATTTCACGTGTGAAATACCATGACCTTTGTGTTTACCTGCTTCATGCTGATCTGGGAGCTGCTCTGCTGGGCCTGAAGCCTTAGCGTCTCCTCCAGCTGCTGACTCCTCCTCTGCTCCTCCACCAGCCGGGCCTGCAGCTGCTCCACCTGCTCCCTGCAGCCGTCGCCCGCCCGCTCCTGCAGCTGCTGCAGCTGCCTCAGGTGCTGCGCCTGCACCACACTGAGAGCTGCGTCGGCCCGCTGCACCTGCACACACGAGGACGTGTTCTGAACATGAACCTCTGATTTCAGTGTTTAGTGTCAGATCACTGCGTCAGCTGGAATCCTGACCTGGTCCTGAGCCTGCGTCCGCTCCCTCTCCAGCTCATTCAGTTTGGACTTCAGGTTCTGTTGCTCCTGGGTCAGTTTGTGGACTTCCAGACCCTGAACCTGCAGCTCCGACAGCTGAAAAACATCAGCAGTTTCATCACTGACCTCTGTTTGTGTGAGCTGCCTCAGTTATCTGAGTGTGAAACCCTTCACCAGTTGGTTTCTGGTACCTTGTGTTGAAGCTCCTGGTTCTGTACTCTCAGTTTGTGGGACTCTTCCTGCAGAGTGATGGAGGTCTGCTCCTCCTGCTCCTCCAGAGCCTGATGAAGCTCCTCTTTCTCCCTCATCAGCTTCCTGACGCTGGTCTCCAGCTCCTCCACCTGATGAGCACAAGAGCAGCAGAATGTGAATTTAACAGTTGATGAGCTGGAGGAGGTCCAGGAGGTCCAGTCAGGTCTGTCCCGGTTTGACCTCTGACCCATCATCACAGGTTGGACATGTCCACAAGCAGTCCACCCAAACTGATGCTCTCTGTTTAAAGGCATGAAGAATTTAAATTTCTCACAATGAAAAAGTAAATGTTTAAGAAACGTCATTATATATTATTCATTTTACAAAGATGGGACTTGGACACCATGAGACTCTGCTTCACAGGGACGGCTCCTGTCTGAAGGTCTACAGCGAGGAAGTCAGCTAAAGACCTTCAGGTTCACCGCTTCCTGTTTCTCAGCACCTTGTTCTGAGCGTCATGCAGCTTCCTCTGCAGGTCGCTCACTTCCTGGGCGTGGCCGAGTTTCTCCTGATTGACGGCGTGGAGCTGAGAGCGAAGCAGCTCGGCCTCTGACTCCAGAGAGAGCAGCGACTGCTGCAGCTTCTCCACCTGATGGAGGCAAACATCACAGTGAGAGAACCGTTCACGTCTGAGCTGATGGTGCAGCTTCATGCTGTTACAGTCTGAGTTGAGGTGACCTTGTTATTTCGGTCGTCGGCTTCTCTCAGCAGTTTGGATTTATCCTCCTCCAACCACTGCAGCTTCAGCGTCACGCCGCTGAGCTCCGCCTCCAGCTCCGGCAGACGACCCAGCTGAAATAAAAAACCTTAAATTAAAGCTACGTGCTGTCAGCACACTGACACACAGTCAGATAAGCTGAAAGCCAAAGTTCAGCACGTTCACATCTCAACTCAGGGTGCAGTTACGAAATTCAAGACCGTCTTTGAACGGTGAGACGTCTCCACACATATACAGCCACTACATCATGTGATGACACCTGGTCCAGTCCACTGATAGAGACATGAAGTTCCAGTAACCGAGAGCTGCTGCGTGAGACCAGTGATGGACGTAACAAAGATGGAGGTGCTGAGGTACCTTCTCCTTGTAGGAGCCGAGTTCTCGCTCCAGCAGCTGTTTCTCCTGCGTCCAGGCCGCCTGCTGCTGCAGCTTCTCTCTCTCCTGCTGCATCGCCGCATCCTGCAGCCGCCGCACCTGAAACCACAACAACCACGTTCACTGATATTTCTCCATTATATATAATAAATAATTCCACGTGGGTCATGTAAACAGCTTAATGGGAATATTGTCTTTTTTGGAATAAGAGCAGGAAAGAATGAGGGAAAAGCAAATTAAAAACATTGCTCACTGAGGCTCCCCCCTCCTCCTGCTCCTTGGAGACCATCGCCAGGCGCTCCTGCAGCATCCGGACTGACTCCTGGTCTCCACGGAGACGGGCGCTCAGCTCGGCATTGTCGTTGCTGAGCTGCAGGTTCCTGCTGCTCAGATCCAGAACCTCCTCACGATATCTGGAGTTCTGCAGACACACAGAGGAACATGAAACCTGGAACAGCCTTCCCTCAGAGGTCAGAGGTCAAGGATTACATGACTCAGCGTTTTTCAGCAGGACAGGCAGTTTGTCACCTCTTTGTGCAGCCTCTCCTCTTCTTCTCTGCTCCTCTCATGCTCTCTCTCCATCTCCTCCAGTTTCCTCCTGACAGAAGAAGAGAAGCAGCACAGCTCAGCTTTATTTTTCATTTCTGTATTTCAGCTTGTTTCTCACGTATTGTTCCGCTCATGTAATCTCATTACATTGAAATCACAGAGCGAAACATCCGTTTTCTGAAAAACAAAACTGGTCTGACATCACTTCCTGCTTCTCCGAAGGTTTTTCCAGAAGGAAAAACTCGTGGGTGAGTGCTGGCTTGTGTTGTAAATCGGTAGAAAAGTGCTGAATATAGTGAATGCAGTTTATTAACAAGAGCGCTGCTCAGCTGTCAGAAGGAGCTGCTCACTGTCATCACTCCACATGACTGAGGAGCTGTTCTGGTATTCCTGGTATTCTGGTAAACCTGATTCGCAGCGTCTGATGCAGTTTTATTAAAAATGTCAGAAACCACAGAAGAAGCCTGCAGGCGGATAAACGTGCTGGACCAGTTTGAAGACCACAAAGACACAGAGCTGCTGAGGAGAGGACATCTCCTGTGAGGTACCTCAGGGCTCTGTATCAGGACCACTGCTTTTTCTTTGTTCATGCTCACACCTCCTCAAACATCCTCCATGAACTGATGTAAATGTCCATTTTAATGCAGATGAATATGTACGTATGTGCCCAACCTGCCAGGAGATCGTAAAGATCTCTTCAGACTTCAAATTAATGTTGTTCATCATTGATCATTGGCTGGATTCTGACGATCTGACAGCAGAAATCATATCATAAAATTAAGTTATTTGTCTTGTCAAAACCTCAACCTTTAATGGCAGAATGGTTTCAAATCCAGCGTCAGTTTTGACTATTGAAGAGTCACATGAATGATTATAGGTTGACTGATCAGAGGATCAAAAGACCTGCACGTGAAAACTGAAACTCCGTTTTCTCACCTCTTCTTGGCGACATCGTCCTCCAGGTTCTGGACTTCCTGCTGCAGGACGCTCAGTCGCTCCTGAAGAGCTCCGTTCTCTGACCGAACCTCCTCCAGCTGAGTCCTGCAGCCATCAAACCAACAGGAGTCAGACACAAAGTGCACCTCTAACAACAGCTTCAACCAGCTGAAATCAATCATCACACATAAAAAAACACTCGAAATGTTACTGAAATATGATGAAACACGTTTGATACTAAAAACCTGATTCTGAAGAATTTATTGTGCTGATTTAAAAGTGCAGATTTTTTATGACACTGATTAAAAAAGTGATTAATTTGGGAATCTAAAGATCAGGTGGTTGAAGGCCTCAGTCTGCTTCAAGCAATGTGCCCGATGGTTCCTCTGTCTGCGTCTGAATCTGAGCAAATGTCCATTTTTATGCAGATGACCCAGATTTATGCTCCCGTCCTGCCAGGAGATCCTCATCATCTCCTCAAATTCAATAACTGCTGCTGATCATTGATCACTGCTTGGATCTTGGCTGACAACGGAAATTTTGACTGTTAAAAAAATAAAATGATGCACTGAAACTTCAGCTTCACTCACGCCATTTCAGCTATTTTAAATGTTTTAAGTGCCATTTTTTAGAAGTGCAGACTACAGCTTTTCCAGTTTTTATGTGTCTCGTTAGTTATTTGAAGTGAACTGAGGACTTGAATCTGTAGTTTCTCATCTTTATCTTGTCAGATTTGTTTGTTTGATAATGAAAACAAGATGCATCAAAACAGAATTGAAGCAAATATTTTAGTTTACAAAGAAAACACAAAAAGACAACAGTGATGGCGGACAGGACGACACAGAAACATGAGCTATGGACAGTCTGTCATGCGTTTGTCATTTGGTTAGAGATGAGGCGAAGAGTTAAAGCATTTCAGACAGCCAATCAGACTGAAGGTTCAGCCTGCAGCAGTGCATTGTGGGCGACTGATCAGCTTCTACCTGTGGAAAAGAGTGAATGTTTCATGATGGATGCAATTAGTCATTCAAATACTCGGCGGCAGATGGAGGTTAGTCATCATTCGGACCAGGTTTTGGATCTCGGAGTCGGTCTCATGCTTTTCTCCACAAACCTGTGTGGACTGGCCGGGTCCATCACCTCCTCCAGGGCCAGGACCAGCTTCTCAAGCTCCATCAGCTGCTGCGTCATGCCCCTCTTCTCCCGTTCAAAGTCCTCCTCTGCTGTCCTCAGCTGGTTCTGGGAGTCCTGCAGGGCCTGCTGCAGCTGGAGGACCTGCTCTCTGGTCAAGTCCAGCTCTCCGTCCTTGGCTTCCAGCTGGTTGGTCAGCTGCTGAACATCGCTGCGATGCTTATCGGACGAGGCCTTGGCTTGACGTATGCGATCAGCGCCGTCCGCCACCTCACCCCGGAGCCGGTCCACCTCACTGGTTTTGGTGTTAAGCTGCGTCCTGAGGTTCAGGACCAGGTCTGCAGTCCCGTTGAGCTGGGAGCTGAGCTCTCTGAGATGGTCTCTGAGCGTGGAGATCTCCTCCTCCATCTCTACGATCTGGGTGGAGAGCTGGTCAGCCAGCCGGGTGTAGGTCCTGTTCTCCTGGCTCAGACGACAGATCTCCTCCTTCTGCTCAACCAGACTGGACTGGAGCTGCGATGTCCTGGTCTGCTCTTGCTTCAGAGCCTCTTGCAGAGCCGCTTCAGCGCTCCTCCTCCTGTCCAACTCCTCAGAGACGGCGTCCAGCTCCAGCCGCAGGTTGTCCACAGCCATGGCTTGGTCCTTCAGGTCCTGGATCAGCCTGTCGCGGTCCATCTTCAGCGAGTTCAGCTCAGCAGTCAGTTTGGAGACACAGTCAGCTTTGCTCCTCATGGCCTCCTGCAGAGCCTCCAGCTCTGACCGCAGGGCGTTGGCGGTCTGCTCTCTGGCTCTGAGCTGGGCCTGCTGCTGGACGAAAGCGTTGGAGAGGCGGCTGCAGTTGTCGGCCACCACCTCCCTGTCCTGCAGGATGCTGTCGGACGCAGCCTGGAGGTTTCCCAGCTCCTCTTTCAGCTGGGTCACCTGAACCAGGAGCTGCTCCTCCTTGGTCTTCATCAGTTGCAGCTCCTCCTCCATGGAGCTCTTCTCTGAGGCGAGGCGTTTATTTAAAAGCTCATGACTCTCCAGGAAGGTGATGCTCTCCTCCAGCTGAGTGCAGGCCTCCTCCAGTCTGGCTTCCAGCTCAGAGCAGCGGCCACGAGAAGCTTTAAGATCATCCTCTAACTGACCACAGAGCTCTCTGAACTGCTCTAAACTGGCTTCTGATTGGCTGATCTGCAGATGGGAGTTCTGTATGACCTCCTGTAAACTGCAGACCTCCTCCTCCACCCTCTTCTTCTCTGAGGACAACTGACTGCAGATCCTGGCCTGCTCCTCCTCGGCTCTCTCCTCGCACCGCACCTTCTCCTGCTCTGATTGGGTGAGACGGTCCTCCCAGTATCCTCTCTGCTCCTGCAGCCTTTGTCGCTCCTGGTGGAGCTGGTGGAGGAGGTGGCGCTGACCCTCGGCGTGCTGCTGCTTCATGTGAGAGAGCTGCTGCTCTGCGTCCTCCCTGCTTGCACAGCGTTCATTTGACAGTGACTTCCATACAGTGGGATGCAGATACTGACAGCGTGTGAATGAATCGATACAGCTGCTGTTTGAGACACACTCACACTTCCTGTTAACTGATGAAAACATGAATCATCCACCTGTGTTACTCATACCTGCATGTTTCTCACATTTCTTATGCAACATTCAGTGTTTGTTTGCATTAAACTATGGATCAAAGGACTGTAATGCAGAGGCAGAGTGGATGTTTATCTTAATAAAGACCCCAAGTTGAACATTATGCTGTATACACGTAAGTTTAAAATCAGCTTCACTGATCCATCTGTACTGGCTGTTTTAGCTGAGAAACATACAGGATTCAGTATTTCAAACACTTTCTCAGACTCTAAACTGTGTAGCTGAACACAACCTCCCAGCAGCTCCTATCTGGAGACGCTGATGACGACTGACAGCTAAACATAATCACCTGGACTGGAAGAGCAGGGGTGGGGTAGACACTGACTGACGGAGACAATGGTACACGTTCTGCACGACTGTGACAACTTAAAAGACTTATAGGGGAAAAATCACATCTGTGAGGTCACCACCCACCTGACCAGCATCACTTCCTGGTCCATCTTCAGCTTCAGCTCGGCCTCCAGCTGATCCTTCTCAGCGCTCAGTCTCTGGACCAGGTTGCTGATCTCTCTGGCAAAGTTCTGCTCCAGCTCCGCCCGCTCGCGTTGCATCCTGGGAAAAGACGAACACGTTAATGTGGTCCAGAACCAGCTGCTGAGCTGGATGACAAAATACCAGAAACAGTAAAGCCCCAGCTGTCCTGCACTCAAACCCAGGGCAGACTGTCAAGTCTCATCTGAATGAGTGAGAAAGGTCAATCACGCTCGACCATGCTGTCCTCCTCACCTGCGCTCCTGCTCGTTGCTCCACCCTCCTCCTCCTGCATGCTGGATCTGAGTCTGCAGTTTGTCCAGCGTCTCCTTCAGCTGCTTCACCTGCTGCTCCGCCTGAGCTTTCTGCTCCTCCAGCTCGCTGATCTCCAGCTGGCAGACAGACAAACCACAATGTGACCAAACGCACACAGGAAGACATCACTGACAGCACAGACATTTAGATTTACAGCCCAGTTCATCTGTTTATGAAGTCACATTTGACAGCTGCAGTGAAAATAACTGGTTCTATAACAGCTGTGGTTAATCATCCAAAACGTCTAAATGCACAAAGTGTCACGTTTTTACCTTGAAGGCCTGAGAGATGTCTTTCCGTTCGACCTCCATGCTCTGTCTCATCAGCTCCAGACTGCGCTCGTAGTAGTTCACCTGGAGGAGGAGCAGCAGGAGGAGCAGGAGTTTTATTTTCACTTTAAAATGTCAGCGTCAAATCGAAGCTCGAACGCACATAATCTGCGTTACCTGCGTCTCGAGCTGGATGTGCAGCTGCTGCAGCTCCTGGTTGTGTTTCTGCTTCAGCTGCTCCAGAGCCAGTTCAGTCTGAATGCTGACAGCCGGACCGGAGACGCTGTCCAACGAACACAGAGCTGAGACAGGAGGAGAGACGGTGGATTACCAAACCGAAGGTCAGACAAAAGACCTGCACGCTGTCCCGACGGCTCAGCTCCTTCCAGGCGGATCAAACACTTCAATCGGTCACATGACCATCGGAAAGCAGGACGAGTTGTGTTTGTTTCAGGTTGTCCTCATGCAGCACCTGCACGACGTTATTTATCACACTACATCCCTCACCGCACTCACAGCGCCTCAGCATGTCGTGTGATTGGCTGTTCAGCCCACGACACAGAATATTCACAGACCATGCTGAAACTGAGGTCCATTGGATGAACAGGTGGAGACCACCTGTGCAGGTGACGGTCAGTAATCCAAAAATGGCTGATTGGTTATTGATGACATCACAGCACGTCACACTCAACCACGCTGGCTTTTTTCATACACCCCCCCCCCACACACACACACACACACACACACACTACAGTCAGTGTGTGTAGATGTGTGAGCTGCTTGTTTCTCACCAGTTTTATCTGCCGGCTGCAGTTTCTTCCTGACCGGAGGAGACGAGCTGCGCTTCATGTCCGCCTCGTCTGCACAAGACACACACAAAGACTGTCACACACTAACGCACCGGAGCACACAGCTGTACAGCAGAACACACCAGAACACACTGGAGCACGCTAACACACTGAGGCAGGCAGACACACAGTTCCTGGATTAACGTGAATCAAAGGACTGAATTCAGGATGTTGGATGAGATGTTCAGAGAGAAAACTGAGACTCACTGTGAGACATGATGAGACTGAACTGACAAACTGACACTGACCCTGCACACTGGAAGTGTGTGTGCGTGTGTGTGTATGTGTGTGTGTGGTGGGCGTGTCCATCTGAGTACCTGAACAGCTCAAACCTGTTCAGCAGATACTGAATTCCTGCAGAGTTTCAGCTGTCGGCTGTTCTGCTGTGACTTCATTTAATGTTTTCTTAAATAAATTCAAACTTTCTGGATTTTCCTTTTATAAAATTCACTTTCCGCTCTTCATCCAGGGCCTTCCACCTTTTTCTCATGAGCTCCTTCACACGTCCTCAACATGTTTCCTGTGCCTCAAACAGCATCTCACAGACTGAACATGAGTCAAACTTACCGACTGGCCAGTTTCTGATACTCAGATTAATCAATAGTGAAGCGATTGGTTGTTAAACATCACTTATAACAGTAACTAACAGTAACATCAGGCCGAGTCTAGTTTGTGTTTTCAGAGCTCATCTTTACTTCAGCACTTTAACTGAAGTAAAACAGGTGAGTACTCAGGTGGTGGATGCTCAGTAGGAGTTTAATCATGTGTGTTGTGTTTGTGTGCTCCCTCTCAGTGTTTATTGCCCAGCTGAGGTGTGTGTTGTCGTGTGTGTTACCAGAGTCTGACTCAGCGTTGATGGACTGTTGTTCGGTCCAGCTCAGAGCCTCGGCGGCGTCTCCTGCTGATCGTCTGGACTTCCTGTCGCTCCTCTGACTCTTCAGCAGCTCCAACTCCGAGCTCAGCTCATCATTTCTGTCCCGCAGCTCCTGAACACAACACAAACACACACACACAGTCATGTTTCCATCACTTCAGAGGACAGTACTTTGACCTGCATTCATTTCACATTCAGTGCATTCTTTCCACTGATACACTGCTGCCTGTTAAACGGTGAACAGCCGGAACAAACCAGGTCATTCAGAAAAAGATAAGCTTATTGAACATTAAGGCGACTTTCAGGCAGCCGTCCTGTGTGTCTACGGGCTCTCAGAAGGATCTAAATCCTCGTCTGCATGTGGATCTAAAGGATTCAGACTGTTCAGTGTCTGAATTCAGAGATGAGCAGCATCACAGACACAGTACACACATCAGCAAACAGACTCGTGTGTTTTCAGGTGTTCTCACCTTGATTTTCTGTTGAACCAACACGAGGCGTTCAGGTGCACAAACAGAAACAGACATTAAAACGTCTCCGTGTCATCACACCACTCAACATGCTCTCTCAGCTGTGTGTGCGTCACTTTGCCTTCACCTGATTTGCTTTTTACTGAGAAAACAAAGAAGTGAAACCATCTGAAGTCGAGCTGGACTCACAGACTGAGAGATGTGCTCGACAGCTCATTCTGTCAAAAGCTTCAGACATCAGAACTAAAGTTTCACTCCTAGTTTTAGAATATCTGGACATTTTAACAACAACAACATGAAATCAGTTAAAGTTCAGCTCTTTAAGTTTCTTTACTGAAAAAAAAAAGTCCACATGACAGAGAGAAAAACAGCTCCAGCTCCGGACGCCTCTTACCCGACACTGCAGCTCGTACTCTTTGACGATCTCGGAGAAACGCTCCTCGAGACTCAGACCAGCACCTGCCGGGTCCAAGCTGCCAAACTGTCGATCAACCACAGATGATTGGTTTAATGTACCTGTCAATCATCACCATCAAAACTCATCTTCATCAGTCGGAGCAAAGACGACGAGATGAAGAATGAAATGAAGTCACAGAGAAAACTCTCATCAATAATTTACCAGCTACAAGGAGACGAGTTACCTTACACCACCGAGTGTGTGTGTGTGTGTGTGTGTTCCTGTATCTACATGCATGTTTGTGAGGACTAATGTTACACTGACTGCAGGGACGTGTTGGTCCAGATGCAAACCATCACATCATTCATACTGGTTTACATCCCAGTTAAAACAGTATCGATTGATTCGGTATCGATGATTTCTGCTGACCTGGAAGCAGCAGAACAAACTGAAATCATAACATCTGACAAAACTCATGAAGCTGCTGTTTCCACATCCAGCAGCTACAGAACAACGTGACTGATGCAGAGTCGTGTTTGTGTCCCCTGATGAACGTCAGTCCAGCATTTTCTCTCTCTTTCAGCTGTTTTTGGTCTCCTCCGCCTCCTCCTGAGGGAAATGTTTGGCTCTTTAGCTGCTAAACGCTGCACTTTGTTCACCAGCTCGTCTCTGACTGAGTCTGTTTGCTGCTCAGCAGGAAGTGAGCTCTGTACCAAACAGCTGCTGCTGCAAACACTGAACCAGGAAATGTGCAGCAAACCAAAACCAGGAGCTAAAAGAGGCTAAAAGCTCTGCGGAGCTGCAGAGACGATTCTCTACTGTCACACGACAGAGACACTTTATTGATTGTTGAATAAAACATCTTGATGCAGCTTTAAAGACTCTGACGTGTTGAAGCTGATAAGTGAACGGTGTGTTGAGTTGTGTGTTTTGTGTTGTGTTGTGTGTTGAGTTGTGTGTTGTGTTGTGTCACCTTGTCGTGCAGCAGCTGGTCCAGGTCTCTCTGCAGTTTGTTCACTGAGCTTTCTGCTTCATTCAGCTTCAGCTTCACAACGGTCAGCTCCTCCTCCATACAACTGTTCTCCTGAATACACACAAAACACACACACACACACACACACACACACACACACACACACTTTAATATCTGTGTGTCTGCTCGCAGTGAAATCAGCAGAGCAGGAGCGCTGACTGATCGGTCAAACATCTGTGAACTTCCATCCTTCAGTCCACATTCAGCAGCTCCATCTTCAAACTCTAATTCAAATACTTTGAGATGTGGACAATTTTAAAAAGGACACAAACAAAATAATTCACAGATTTTGTTGTTTCCCTCGATGGAGAACATTAGAAGGAGTTTCACTCCACACAGACCACAGAAGAAGCCTAAAATGACACATCGGTTTTTCTACACTCTCTTCATATCTGCATTAATGTGCACGTTGCTTTTACTGGTGCAGATGTTTAAAGTTGAGCTCATTTGAATCAGGATCAGCAGTTAAAGCAAAGTCAATATAAACAGAACATTCAAAGTTAATGTGACAGGTGTCGACCTGCAGAACCTGTGCAGGTGAGGGATGTGTGCACACCTGCGTGGCGCGGCAGAGCTCCTCCTGCAGCTCCACCTCCTGCGCCCGGAGCAGCTGCAGCTCCTCCTGCATCGTGCTGCGCTCCCTCTCCACCTGCTGCAGCAGAGCCTCGCTCTCCTGCTCAGACTGGCTGCGCAGAGCCGTCAGCCTATCACGGAAGTCCTGCTCCAGGTCCCTGCCAACCACAGAGCAGCTCGTCAACGCCACAGTCTGATTGGCAAACATATCTTTAGTTTCTAATCTGGGGAGTTCTGTGTCTCCATAATGACTCCGGGATCAATATCTGCATTGAAGTGAGGCTAACGTTAGCTCCAGCAGCTGCTGTCCACCATGAACCTGCATGTCTGACCTGATCCGGCTCTGGTTGAGGGTCTCCATGCTGGCGTGGCGGTCGTCCACCTCTCTAACGAGCTGCAGGTTCCTCTGATCAGCCAGATCCAGGTCTGCCTTCACCTTATCCCGCTCCCTGCAGGCCTGCTCCGCCACCGCCCTGGACACACACACACACACACACACACACACACACACACACACACACACACACACACACANACACACACACACACACACACACACACACACACACACACACACACACATTTATTTTTCTTCTTGAACCCTAAAGCTTTGAAGCCACACAATGATTCAGTATTTCAACTGAAGTAAGATAAGATAAGATAAGGTAAGATAAGACCGTATATATACATGTAAATGCACAGAAAAACAGTCTGTGGTGTGAAAATGTTATTTCTGCTGATCTGAAGCGGAGAAACGCTGAAACATTTCTAACATCATTCTGGACTCCAGGCGAATCCCTCAGCACTGATTTACGCACACACAGCTGCCCTCCAGCAGGGGGAGCTCTTCTGATTGGAAATACAATACACAATATGGCCACAAGTAAGAGGACAGACCTGCACACACACTGAGTAAGGAACTGAAAGCAGTGGGAACCAGTCTCACACCAGTACAACCAGTGGTGACCACTGACCAGCTGTGGTCAGGGCGGCCTGCCTTGCTCAGCAGCACCTCAGCTGTGGTTGTAAACAGCATTGTTTGTTTTGGAGTATTTTTCATTCACCACACAGCGAGGCTGATCCGATGTGGGCTCGACCTTTGACCTCCCGGCTGATTCTGACCCAGCAGCTGCTAACTGGTTTGTGTTGATGGTCAGTGGATCTGACAGGAAATGACTGCGGGCCAACTTGCCGGAGTCTGATGGCCTCAGTGGAAACCTGCAGCCTGAACGTGCATCAAAGTGAAGTCTGTGCTGCACAGTCAGCTCTGAGTTTAACGTTAGTTTAACAGAACGTCCGTCTTTTATGTAAATCTGTCTCCGTCAGATGTTTCAGATACCTGTCCTCTGTCATTAGCCTAGCTTAGCAAAACGGCTGGATGTAGGTGGAAACTGCTAGCCTAGCTCCATCAAACCAGAAAAATGATAGAATTATATGTTGTCCTCTGTTAGCATCAGGGCAGCTATTGATCCACCCTGTCGTCGGCAGTGTCATCAATATATTGTGGTCAATATTCAGACCACATACTCTTCAGCCTGAGGTGCAAACCAGACAACAGTGACTTCAACTGGACTCGGACTCTGCTGCATAAAGCAGGCATCCAGCTGCTGGTTATCGACCTAACTTCAACCTGCAGCCGTGAGCTTTTCCTCACACCTGACGGAGAACGATGGAGCCGCCTCGACTGAAATGTTTTCTATCTACCAGCTGAATCAAATACGTGGCCTTTGCTCGTTTCCTCTGAACCTTAACATGTTTCCTGCGTGAGTTCTGATGTCGGCGGAGACGCTCTTTGTTCACGTGACGTTATAAAACACTGCGTCAGTCTGCACATGTGATACACCTGAAGGAAACCTACTGCAGGTGCTGGATCTCGTTCTTGTAGGAGATGAGCGCCGCCTGGTGGATGCCGTTCCCGCTCACCAGCAGCTCGTTGTCCAGAGCCAGAGTCAGGTCCGCCAGACTGAGACGCTCCTCCAGAGGGAAGTCCAGAGTCTGCAGGGGAGCAATCACAGTGAGAACCAGCCGTTTCCTAAANCTAACATCATTAGCTTCTCCATCAAGCTAACAACAACATTAGCTTCTTCATCAAGCTAACATCAACATTAGCTTCCCCATCAAGTTAAGACCAACATTAGCTTCTCCATCAGGCTAACATCATTAGCTTCTCCATCAGGCTAACATGATTAACTTCTCCATCATGCTAACATCATCATTAGCTTCTCCATCAGGTTAACATCAACATTAGCTTCTCTATCAGGCCAATAAGCTGTTAAGTAGAGTTCGGCTATTTTCAGGTAATTTATCATTTTTTCTTTTACAGATAGGACAAGAAAGACTCTTTGGCTTGTTTTTACCTGACAGACAACATCATGTTAAAAGTCTTGAGCAGAGAAACATTTTGAATCTGGTAAAATGGAGTCTGATGGAGGTGCCACGCCTCATGTCTGGGGGCTCTACTCTCTTCTCATTGGCTCGTAGATCTGTGGTGTCCAGACAAACTGCTGTACAGTCAGTTTAACTCTGCTGGTGTTTGGTAGTACAGTGTGTGTGTGTGTGTGTGTGTGTGTGTGTGTGTGTGTACCAGTGAGTGTCTGACCCTGTGTGGCGCCCTCTGCAGGTCAGCGGATCGTACAGGGGTGGAGCAGGAGATGGGGGCGGAGCCACGGAGAACCTTCTGGAAGTCCCTGATGCTGACTCTGCCGTCCAGGTCGGCGTCCAGCTTCCTGAGCAGCGCGTCCAGCTCCTGTTGGAGAGTTAAAGTCTTACTGAGTCATATCAAACTTCCTCACCTGGTCTCTGTGTGTCTCCTGCAGGTGGGTGGGGTCTCACCTCTGTGTTGAGCTGCTGCAGGCCCAGGTGATCACACACCGCCATCAGGACACCTCCATCTCCTCCACCTCCTCCAACAACAACTCCCAGCTCCACCTCCTCCTGCTGAGGGCCTGCAGGACACACGCATGAAATTCAAATGAACACTGAGCCATGGAGGAGTCGGCCAGGTGCTCCACAGCTCGTTGTGAATTCAGAGCCACAGTCACTGACTGAAATGAAGAGCGTCGCCTCGTACACCACAAAACTCAAACCACTGGACTTTAAGAAGCTGCTGCTCCCAAAATCTGACTGACAACTCTTTCAATCCAGGAACACAGAGGCAGAAACATTAAACACATGAAAGGACTTCAGTAAATCATTTCATGTCACACACCTCCTCCACACCACAGCTTTAAAAGACACTATACAGGTGCATTGTGGGTAATGTAGGATATAGTGTTTTTCAGTTTGACCCATACCACAGACTAAAGGTCAGGATACCTCCACCTCTGCTGCGCAGATTTCTATTTTTAATCCGACCCACGAGTCTCCTGATACATCAGTGAAACATGAGACGGCTGGAGTAACTGTGTGAAACTGGTTCAAACCACGAGAAGGTGAATCTAAACCAGTGCGAGCCTGTTCAGAACTGGCAGAGAAGAATAAAGGTTAGAAATTCAAAACAAAGAGCAGAGCAGAGGGTACCTTTAGACTGAAAGTCTGGCTGGACGTTCTCCTTCTGACTTCCTGCCTCCTCATCAGACTTCAGGCTCTGCAGAGAAAACATGGAGGTCACTGACAGTCTGCAATGCACAGTGTGTGTGTGCATGTGTGTGTGTGTGTGTGTGTGTGTGTGTGTGTGTGTGTGTGTGTGGTCTCTCCTCACGTTAGCCGGTGAACACGGTGTGACAGATGTAGGCTAACCGTGCTGGATGTTGCTGCAGCTAACTCTCCAACACTGACAGGTTAATAATTGATCTGCTGCTGCTGAATTGTTCACAGCAGCTTTAACCTCCTTTTCTTACATCAGCGACCACACACAGCGGCTACACACAGCAGCTACACACAGCAGCTACACACAGCGGCTACACACAGCGGCTACACACATGAGCGTGACAGAGTTGCTGCAGGAGACGACGACGAGCTCGTCAGTCAGGATGAAGAAGCATTTACAGGCCACTGCTTCAGCGCTGTGAACGAGAGACGGCTGTGCAGCGCAGCATGAACTGATGTGATGAACAGTTTTAAAACTAGAAGCTTCTTCACTGCATGATGGTCCCACCGCTTACTCTTCATCTTCAATGAAACAAGAAGCAGTGGACCAAAGCCTTCACACACAATAAAAGTGAGTGTTTGGAAAGTACAGAAGTGACTTTGATCGAAGGCACAGCTGGACTTTTAGTGCAGTTACAGATGAACTTTAAAAAAAAAAAAAAGATTTTATATGTGCATACACACATATTTATCACACAGTGTCAGCTGATGTACAAGTTAAAGTTATTTTAAAATAAAAAGATTTTATAAAAAGAGGCATAAAACTTGCTAAATGGTCTCTAAGCTGTGTGATGTCATGGCGTTTAATATTCAGAATACACAGTTTAATACTGCGTGTAGAAAAAGCTCCACTGTTCCAGCGTCAGTCAGTGAGAACAGTTACACAACACTGTTCAATATTTAACACGAATGTTCATTCATGGAGCCTGTGTTTCCTCTGGGACACACACACACACACACACACACACACACACACACACACACACACACACTGTTTCTCTCTTCTGCTAACATGCTGCCAGCATCAGAGAGGAACTTTAATTCATGAAGTCTGACTTAACTCCTTTATAACAAGGATGATAAAATGAGCTCCACCTCAAACAACTCCTGCTGTGACATGAATGAGGAGACACAATAATCTAAAGAGACCAGAGACAAGAGGACAGCAGACACAGGGGACACCTCACTGCAACCAGTACTCTGACTTCCAGTACTTAAAGTACTTTGTCCCCATCATACTTGCATACTTTTACTTGAAGAATTGCGAAAGTAAAAGCTCTGAATCATCTGATAAATTCTGCTGTGAGAGAAAAGTCACAGGTTCAGTTTCTCACACACGTCCGGACACATGGGTGGTTTTACATGCTAAGCTCTTTGGTGTGACCACTGGGGCCTAGACACTGAAAACACACACACACACACACACACACACACACACACACACACACACACACACACACACACACACACACAATATGCGTGGTCTAGCAGAAGTAATGACCGCTCAGGAATTCCTTCTGATCCCTGTTTGGTTTGTCGGCATCACTGCACACACACACTTCCATAATTTTCTCCCAGCATCCTTTGCACACACTCTTTCATAACATTTTCTGTTAGTTCAGAGTTTAACAGGCTGGTTAACACACACACACACACACACACACACAGTCGAGCAGCGTTCTACAGAGTCTTTCCTTTAAAAAAACAAAGACATAAGTTTGAATAGTTTGACGTGAACGTGACTTTATCGACCTTCGAGCTGAGCCTGAAGCTCCGGCAGCTTCTCGGCTCTCTGCGGTCGCATGTGGAATCACCTGAAGTGAAACTAAAGCTGAAGAGGAAACACTGAGCATGTTTCTCCTCTGCAGGGACAAAAGCTGCTCTGAGGTCTGTGTGTGCGCAGGATTATGATCGATGAGCAGATCGATGAAGCTGAATAAAAGCAGGCGGACGGCATCGTGTTCAGGGTTAGACAACTTTGTCCAATACTTAACCCTGATGTTCGTTCATGGAGGCTGTGTCCCGGGGGACGCTCACACACAAAGGTGCTGCATTTGTCCACCCCGCCCACCCCACCCACCCCCATCCATCCATCAGCAGGAATGGGATCAGGAAATGTCAAGGAAATCCGGCCAGTAGCTGCTGAGATATTTGACTCTGGACCAAAACGTTGGACAGACAAACGCTGCCATAAAAACAATCAGACAGTAAAAACAGAAACTCTCTGCCTTTACTCTGTCAGCAGCATCTGTGTGTGTGTGTGTGTGTGTGTGTGTGTCGCTTTAAGCCTTTTATGTAACTGACTAAATACTGCAAAACATGAAGTATTTACAGAAATTTCAGCTGCTGGAGCTGAATGAAATCCACGGTGTCAACTGGGCGAGAGACACCCACATGCAGCAGACACAGAGAGAGAGAGAGAGAGTTAACAGTGTTTAATCTGCAGGCTTCACAGAGCCCAGTTACATAAAAACTCTTCAATATTTCAAACACAGAGTGAGTGCGTGTGATGTAACAGCAGCCTGGGATAGAAACTCTGCTCTGACTTCACTGAGCTCGGCTGCAGACTCTGCAAACACAAACTCTTTCCATCACGGAGGAGCAGTGAAGAGCTGACTGTCAGAGAGTCTGCGCAGGGAAATATTTCAACCACTGAGATGAACGCAAAAGTCAAACTGAGAGAAAGATTTCTCATCCATCCATCATTTAAAACCAAGCCTTCCTCACACGTCGCATAATGTTGGTGCTGTGCATCAGCTGAGCTCGGTGAGCAAGCGCTAAAGGTGTTTTTAGGAAGCAACTAATTGCTGTTTTGCGTGGAGCCAAAGCTGAGCCTCACCTGAATGTGATGTAAACATCTGCAGGAGGGACACTCCCTGTGATGGGGTGATCTTTCTCAAGCTCAACGTTTAGACTTTTCCCAGTTTTTCAGGGCGTTTTGCTCTTTTACTTTTCGATGAGAAATCTTATTAACGGTCAATATTCACTCTGTAATCCATCCATAACTGTAGTGCACGAGTGCAAGTCGTCAATCAAACACCAGCAGGCCGAAAGCAAAGGTGCATACCATCATCACACCACCCGGTGCATCACTGTGAGCACCAACCAGGCTGGAGGAAGGAGCTCAGGAACACAGAGGTGATGATGCTGAGACAATAATCAGTGGAAGATGATCTATGATGAAGATGATGATGATCATGCAGACTGTAGAGTCAACATGATGGAAGTAAATAGTTAACTGATGCTTTTTCAACACTAAGAGAGTGAGACCTCTTCTCTATAGAGGATCTCGGGAGTCACATTCAATCAGATCGATCAGTGAAACTGATCAGCTGTAGAGTTTTCAATCAGGACCTTCAGTGTTTGGATCAGGCAGCTCATGAAGAGTCAGCGGTCTTATTTCAGTAAGTCACACACATGTCTAAACATCACAGGGCTCAGATTGACCTCAGGGCCGAATAAACTCCATCAGGACATTTTTGGTGAAGGAACCGCTCGTGATGAAGATGAAGAGGTGGAGTCTGATTAAAACAACAGAGCGAAGCTGCAGTGAAGCGCTCTGTGTCCGGGCAGCGCGTCTGACTTCTGCCGGCTTTAAAGAACATAAATTCAGCTGCTGCAGAGAAAACTGTGATTTTAAATCCCCACAAAAAGCAGCTGAGACGCTTCTTTTCCTCAAAAACAAAAGTGAAATCTGTCCTAAAGAAACACAGCGATGCATCTTTGATCCGCAGCCAAACCAGCACAGAGCGTCTGCCAGCAGCCACATTCCTCACAATCCCACTTCCTGAAAAACCTCCAACGCCCCCAAAACCACCAAACCTCCCCCGGCCGGCTCCTCCTTCAGGTATTCACACAGTCCACAGCACAAACTGCAGCAGGGCAGCAGAATCGCAGCACGTCTGGATATCTGAGACCAACCTCTCCCAGCCAGCACAAAAACACACACTGAGCTCATTCACACACACAGACAATGTGTGTGTGTGTGTGCGCACGTGTGTGTGCGTGAGTCTATAAACACTCAGCTGCAGCCTCCTGCTTTCTCTCACATTATCATCATCCATCAGAGCGCCAGTCTGAGCGGAGGTCAACAAGCTGTGACTCCTCTATCACAACCAGCAGCGCTGAGGGGGTCGAAGGTCAGAGGTCACACCGGCTGGAACAGCCGTCGTGCTGACGGGAAGATGACGGCGGTTTGTGCAGATTTTAGATGCTAAGTGGGAGTTCAAGTTGAAGGCCGACGGAGCGACAGCGGCTCGTCATAAATCCTTCAGTCTGAACATAAACTGGTGCTTCACTCATCGGGCTGAAACATTAGTCTGACAAACGTCTCAGCGCGTTAAGACTTTAGTGGCGTGTATCTAACCTTATAAACAGGAAGTCACTGTAGCATCACAAGCTAACGTAAGCTAAAAGAAGTTCAGTTTTAGAGGCTAAAGGCTGAATCTTTGTAAATGTCTCAGGTTAATTTCTGTTTCCATTCATGGAGACATCTGTGTCTTTCAGCCAGTTTATCATGACAAATATATGATTATGCTAAGCTAAGTGGCTCATTTAGTCAAATAACTTGAAGTTTATTGCGAAAATAACTTTATTAATAAAGAGCATTTATTAGTTTGAGGTCAGCTTGGTACGGCGTATCACCTGTTTTACCCTTCGTCCTAAAGCGGTCAGCTATTAGCATGCTAACATTAGCTAGTTCAGTTTGCTACACAACAGTTATTGGCTGAAAATATTCAGTAACAACTAATCTCTGGTTTATGAGCTGCAGCCAGTTTTGATTCAGTGACGATGAAACTAAACAGCGACGTTAGCGTGAAGCTAAGTTTGAACTGAAGCAGCTTCCTCTTCCTCTTTCAGAGGAGCGGCAGGAAGAATGTGAACCGACTGTCTCACCTCAACGCTCTCCAGAGACGTGGATCGTCTGAGTTTGGCCCTGCGGACGCCGGCCGGAGACGAGTCCGTGGCTTCGGTTCTGGACGGCGGCGAGTCCTCCGAGTCGCAGGTCAGCGCGGCATCGGGTTTACTGTCAGGACGGGAGCGGCGGCCATAACGCTTCGCTCCCTTCACGAACTTTGGCTTCACCTCTTCTGGAACAACTGAGAGACAAAGACATGAAGACATGAGGACAGACGGACGGACGGAGGGTGAGTCCAGCAGGCAGCGTGTATGTAGGTCAGTGGAGCTGCAGAGTCACTGTGAGACTCACAGCCAGAAACAAGAAGCAAATTAAAGGCAGCAGAACCAGGAGCAGCACTGAGGCCACAATCCAGCGAGACATTCTGGACCAGCAGGAAACACAGACGGCAGGAAATCAAACTCAAATCCACCGGTTTAAAGACTGGTTTCCTCGCTTCTGGGCAGTCACTGGTTCCAGTTCATCTCTGCTGACAGATGAACCACTTTAATGAAAAACACTGAGAGTTCAGCACAAAACAACAGACTGTGGACACAGAAGGGATGAAGTCAGTCTGCATTCAATCCTTTATTGCACCGCTGTCATTTCCTCGTTTCCTGTCTCACAGCAGAGCCTCGACACACCTCCGCTCTGGTTTCTCTGCTCCTCCTCATCAATGACAAATGAATGAAGGCTTCATTTTTGTCTCATGCACAAAACTTTGCATCTGACCACTGATTCACATAAAGCACATCCACACTGCAGCGTTTACATTTTCAGCACCCACAGACCGACACCTGACCAGCAGACATGAAGAGTGAACCTGATCGGCTAGCTTCTTCTCCCTGACTGATCAATACAGATCCACCGATGCTGATCGCTCACAGAACTCCTCTGATGTTTTCCTGTAGCTGTGGTGAGAAGGTGGAGTAAACAGCACTCACACAGATACATAAATAGCTTCAGTAAAACAGCATAATAAGTACTCAACCTCCACCGTCTGCCACCACAACCACCATCAGCCTCAGACTCTGATCCCGCCGACACACACTGCGCCGCCATTACTCACATACACTCATAACACACAGTGCAGCTCCTCTGTGAGGGAGACAAACTACTCTCTGACACAAAACCACCAACATGTTCGTCCATGTCTCGACACCGTCTGACTTCCTGTCTGTGGCTCTCAGCTCCAAGCCCATTGGTTCCTACTGAAGACGTAAATCCTCACAAATCTGATGTTCAGAAAGGTTCAGTCAGTTCCTCAAACAGCTGCTGACTGTGGTTACGCTGAGTGTATACTGAGGTACACATGTTCACCAGCCACTAATTGCTTATTAGTAGAGAATATGAGCAAACTCGCAGTCTTACCTGGCTCCAGGTAGCTGCTGTCATCCTCTGACGTGCTGAAGTCCAGCGAGCGAGACAGAACGGCCACAAAACCTTCTTTAAACTCCTCGAAGTTCACCTGAAGGTTCAAGACAACTCGATCACATTAATGTCCAGAAGAACAAGTCACAGTTCAGCTCTGACATGTTTCATCTCCATGAACTGACAGTGTTCTCCTCCTCCACCTGCTGAGGGACATATCTGCTCTTTTACCCTGGCGTAGGTGCGTTCTCCCAGCAGCGTGTCCAGCAGCAGCGGCAGGTGAGCGTCCAGCTGCAGTTTGCGGCACAGCGCCGTCAGCTCCTCTCGGTCCAGGAAGCCGGTGGCCGTCGTGTCGCAGCTGTCGAACTCGGCCTTCAGCTGGGCGACGTAGCGGCTGTGCGCCACCTCCTCCATCACTACACATCACGCTGCAACACCACCACACCTGGAGAGGAAGGATATTCGTTATTATAGATACGAGGTTCACTGTGGGCAGCGGACTGATCAGACGCATTGATTAATGGCACTGGGCCGTCACATTGACAGCAAAAAGCAGCATCTGTGTTGTCATGAATGCTACTTCATGACTGTGGGATTTTTGAGGACTCTGTGTTGATGATTTCAACACTTAAATATTACAGCAGACCAACAGGGAGCGATTCCAGCCGCAGCCTTCGTCTAATGACGCTCCTGCGGGAACACAAACCCGTCCCTGCTTCTTCTTCTCTGGTGCATTTCTTCCTCACCCAAAACCTAAGCGATGCTTGAGATGGCTGAAATATTTCCTGTCATCAAACTGCGGCAGAGATAGTGAAAGTATGCGATTGGGTCGTCACGGAGTCTGGAGCACAGACGCTCGCTCTGTCCGCAGATTAAAGCTGGATTTCTATGAAACGCGTGAAACACATCACGCCGTCTGTTGTTCTGTCTGATCAGAAGCTGAACGCACGAGCCTCTTCCTCTGCGTCTGTTATATAAGCAGTAATCTGCGCTCCTCTTATCTCTGCCTGAGGCCTCCTCATCATCTTCATCACCAACCACACGGGAAAAAAAACCCACTCTGGACCTGAGTGGAACCATCACATTCAGTCCAAATGTCTGCTGTTTGTTTTAGTCTAGAAATAATAAATAAACTGAATCTCTTTTTGGTTTCTGGAGATGTTATCAGACATCTGAAGGCGTCACTGTAACACCTGTCGTTAATATTTTCATTGATTGATTGATTGGATAAAAATCATGGAGGAGTTTACGAGTACGGATCATTTCTTTAGGCTTAATCTGTCCAGAGATTAAAACAAGCAGCAACACATTAAACACAAAACTGCTCCACAAGATGCAGCTGCAAGTACTGTAATCTGCAGGTAACGATGTAATCTAATATATAATAAAACACTTTACTGCATGATGAGTACTTTTACTTATCATGCTTCAATCACAGTTAGTACTTCCAGAGCTTTTCGAATGCAGGACTGTATTTGAGTATTTGTAATGGAGTAACTTTATTTGTACACAGTGGTGGAAAGTAACTGAGTACATTTACTCACATACTGAAGTTCAGTTTAAAAGGTATTTGTACTTTATTTGAGCAAATCTACTTCATGTAACTTTATACTTCTACAGAAATACAGTATTTTTAACTCCACTACATTTATCAGACACCTTTAGTTATAAGTTACTCGTCATATTTAGATTATTAGTACAAAATTCAATCAATAAATACACGATTATAGATTAAGATCAAAGATTATGATGAAGTCATGAAGAAGTCATGAAGTCACCAGCTGATGAACACATGAATGCATCAGTTAGTTTAGCATAATAAGTACTTATACTTTCGGTACTTTAAGTATATTTTGATGCCAATGTCTTTGTACTTTTACTCTGTGTATTCAGTGGAGTATCTCTACACTGGAGTACTACTACTTTTACTTTGGTAAAGCATCACAATACTTCGTGCACCACTGCTGACGTAGAAGTATAAAGCAGCATCTATGTGAGTGACGCGGTCAAGTACGAGTACTTCGAAATGACAGTACTTCAGAAGTACAGTGCTTCAGTAAATGTACTTCTTTTCGACGTCTGATGAGGTCACAGTGGTAACAGTTTGACGTTACAGTAAAAATACTCCGTTAAAGGCTGTAACGCCTCCGGTGGGTCTCGCGAGCTGATAAAGCTTCACCATGGGAACGGAGCCGCGAGCCGCACGAACAAAAGGCTCGCGGCGAAATGACCACACACACACACACACACACACACACACACACACACACGGTAGAAAGTCACTCATAAACAGTGTGTTTGTGTCCGTTTTATGCCGCTAACGGAAACTTCAGTCGGTCCGTTAACTCAGACGCGCTCGCGGTATCTGTGAGACGTTAGTTGTAACGTTAGCTAACGGCAGCTTTCTTACCGCGGGAAAAGTTCACCTCCTTCTCCTCCTCCGCTGCTCTCCGACAAAACTTCACGATTCCTCCATTCATGTGTCCCTGGAGCTCCGGACAGACTGCCGTTAAACCACCATCACGAACTGAGTGTAACGGAGCAGGCTGGCACCGACCGACAAGCGCCGCGCGAAACCGCCGGGAATACGAGGGAGACACTTCCGGTCAACGTTTCATAATAAAGGTCTTTATTTTATTTTATTTCATTTTATTTTCATTCATTCATTCATCTTCTATACCCCTTGTATCCCTTTCGGGGTTGGGGGGGCTGGAGCCTATCCCAGCTGTCAACGGGCGAGAGGCAGGGTACACCCTGAGCCGGTCGCCAGCCGACTGCAGGGCAACACACACACAAGCATTCACGCTCACACTCACACCTAGGGACAATTTAGAGTCACCAATTAACCTCATGAGCATGTTTTTGGTCTGTGGGAGGAAGCCGGAGTGCCCGGAGAGAACCCACGCATGCACGGGAAGAACATGCAAACTTCACACAGAAAGGCCCCCGCCTGACCCCGGGATCGAACCGGGAACCTTCTTGCTGTGAGGCACGCGCACTACCTGCTGCGCCACCGTGCCGCTTCATTTTATTTTATTTTATTTTATTTTATTTTATTTTATTTTATTTTACTTTATTTCAGTAGTGACAGAAACAGTGATTCACTCTTTGTTTGACTTTTGGCTCAGGAGCTGAATTTATTTGTACTAAAGTTCGGAATAATCTTGTTTACTTGCTTTGGATATTATATGTGTGTATCTGCACATAACACAGCATAACACGTTTATGTTTTCTTTTCAAATGAATGTGCTTTAAGATTAACAGAAACAAAACGATGACAACTAACATCTGTTTAGTCAATGAAGAAAGAAAAAAACAAATATGAGTATACAACAGAGACGAAAAAAATAATGATCAATAAATCTGATGATATGAAGGCCTACTGACAATAGAATAAATATGAGATACATTAATAAATCTGAACTTCTTCTACAAGCTTCTCATACAAATGTCAGAAAACACTCACTGTATATGTTGCCTATAGGCACGAGTTTTATTTTGACGAAAATAAAATACTTAGTTCCGGTTTTCACTGTGTCGCTGTGAAGTCTTGACCACAGAGTCTGAATAGACGGTGCTGCTGTGTGGAGTTCAGCCGCTGGAGGGCGCTGCTGCAGCGCGTTAATACGCGCATATTTACTCATAATAAAGATAAAAGTAACCACGTTTCAGTCTGTATTTTATTATTATTAATTACAGGCAGGATGGAATAAATTAAGAGGTGTGATGGCTCAGAGTGTGTTTACGGTGCTGCTACATGTTTGTTTTACAGGTTCCACAGTTTCATACAGTTCTATTTACCACATTAACTTTCTGATTATTTAACAAAATAAACCACATTTCTCAAAGACATCAGGATTTCCTGCCATCAAACTAACAACTACAAAAAATTAAATTAAATTAAATTATTATTATTGATGCATTAATGTGTTTGTCCCTTTAATGTTGCAGCTGTTGAATGTGGAGCTCATTTAAGTGACTTTATATCCTGCTGTGTTGATTAATTTACAATAATATGTCATCACTTATTAGTTGATTATAGCTGAATATGAATCTGCAAGGTAACTAAAGTTCAACGTTTCCAGTGTTTCCCTCAGAAATGTCGTAGAGCAGAAGAAAAGAAGAAAATACAAAAGTTCAGGCGCCTTAATATAAGAGTACCCGAGTACATATTCTTGCTTATCTTCCAGCACTGTTCAGATTACAGTGAAATGAGAACTGTCTCCCTGCAGCTCCACAGAGCTTTTAGCCTCTTTTAGCTCCACATGTTTGACACAAATAATTGTTTAGATGTTTGCGTCTGTCAGTCTGTTATGGAGTTCATCTTTATGGATCTTTAAAGCACACCTGAGGGCTCAGAGTTCAATGAACGTGCAGACTGTAGTTCAGATGAAGTGTTGATGGTTTGAATCTGAAACCAGCTCACAGCTGAATGTCAAACTGGGACATTTCGTCTCAGCAGCCACAGAAGCAGACAGAAATAAAAAGGTGAATCTTTGCTTTTGTTTTGTCAGGAAGTCGCTGCTGATGATCAGCAGCTGCGACACTTTCATGATTCCTTCAGTGACTGTGAAACACGCCACACCAGTCTTATTCCAGTGATGTAACGGTGATGTAAGCTGAAATAGTGCTGAGTCAGCCGGTGATTAGAGGACTGATGGAGAGTCTGAGTGGAGACGATTCAATCATCACCTCGTCTTCCTCTTCATTCTCTCTAACAATCTGTCACTGATGCTGTTATTCAATGAAAACACTGAAAGAAGCAGGACTTCATTTCAGCAGACAGAAAATATCACTTCACTCGTGATTCATCACATTTTATAAAACGGCTCAATGTTGTTTCAAGTAAGAAATATGTTTAAAAATGACTCATGTGTCGTTATTAAAAGCACAATAAACGAGTTATGAGCAGTGAGACAGTGCCAGCGAACACCAGCGAACATGAACTTTGTGATAAATGATAAATTCATCGCTGAGAATAACACATAAGTGAAATATGATATTTTAGTAGTGAAATGCCTCAAACCTCAAGAGTCTGTATGTAAATTTATCACATCTGAAATAATAACAAGACATAAAACTTGAAGTCGATTTACTTATTTCCTCTCTGGAACCTGGTTTATAACCATTTTTATGTCTTTTAATTTAAAATTTGGTGTGTTTGGAGAACTTATTTTCATTCCATCTTTTCTTTCTTTTCTTTGTGTTTCATGTTGTTTCAAACTTTAATGTGTTTGATCTGTAAGTTTCTCACCTGAACTTTCCCCCAAGTTATCTTTATGTGGGAGGTAATCATTTCCTACAGCACCGGAAAGCAGCACTCGTCCCCTCCCCTCAGGTACACAGAGCGGAGCTGTGATTGGTGGAGAGCTCGTGTCGTCAGAGCTGAGTCCAAAGCAGGACATCTCAGCAGGGAGAAGAAGCTGAGGGTCTGAAGAGTTTGAAGTATTTAAAGAGTCTGAAGATCAGCAGATTTCAAATCAAACGCGTCTACCTGCGCCAGGTGAGTTCACGCGCTGTTAGTGCTGTTAGACTGACGGGCTGAGGTCTGTGTTGTTATGGAGCATCAGGACGCGCAGAGGAGACGCCTCGTGCTCAGCGGGGGAAGAGGTATTTCAATCCTTTACTGCAGTTCTCCAGTGCAGGTACTACTGTGTAAAAGTACTCCGGTGGAAGTAAAAGTCCTTCATCAGAGTTACTGTCAGCGAGTGTACCAGCTTGTATTTGTACTGTGGCGGACAGTGACGAAGCACATTTCCACGTCACAGCAGACTTTCGTGTTTTATAACAGGCAGCTGTAAGAACTGCAATATGTAGACAAGAATGTAGTAGAATGAGTAACAGAACGCAGTACCTTTGTGTACTTAATAAACAGCCCGTTTCCAGCTGATCCAAGAGTTTATTTAGCTGGAGGAGGAGGAAGAGGAGGAAACCTTCATCCTTCAATTCAGCACGAGCATTCAGCATCAACACATCTGGAGATACGAGCTTTTCACTGAAACTGAAAGCAGTAAAAACGGGAGTTAAAACGAAGCAAATCATCTGAATTTCAGTGAGATGTTAAAGTTTAGTCTCGCACGTCTGATGGTGTTGATTGCATGTGTGTGTATGTGTGAGTGGTGGCCCCTGGCCCCTCGCGCTCTTAATGAGACGTTTCTGACGTCAGGAGCCGCGTGTTGTTTCTCCTCATCGCTTCATATCGTCTGAGCTCATCCTTCAGGGTGGAGGCAGGGTCACGTTCACTGTCATCCCACGAGCGTTTCTTCGTGGGTGCCGTTCACTTCCACTGACCTCCATCTGATGATGCGTTCAGGTGCGTGTTTTTCCCGCTCAGTTGGTCTGCTGCTCTGTTTGGAAATGAAGAAGTTTCNGATGGGCGCTCAGGCCTCGTCAGTCGAGGGCGTCCATGTTGTGGTTGTGGGCGGTGGGTTCGGGGGCATCGCGGCGGCTCAGCAGCTGAAATCCAGAGGACTCAGTTTCACCCTGATCGACATGAGAGAGGCGTTTCATCACAACGTGGCGGCGCTCAGAGCGTCCGTTCAGCCCGGTAACGCACTTTAACTTTTTCTTTTCATTTAGTTTCATCACTTTTTTGTTGTCATGTGACTCAGACCGTGACCAATCTGCAGCCAGCAGCCGCCCTGACAGTAATAACAGCAGTGTGTGTGGTAATGCGTCACGTGACCTTTGACCTCTGACCCTTTGTCGTCCCGCAGGCTTCGCTCAGAGGACCTTCATCCCGTACGCGGAGACGTTTGGAGAGAGTTTCGTTCAGGGTCGCGTGGAGCGAGTGGACAGTGACAGACAGATGGTCGTCCTGGAGGGGGGGAGGGTGAGGATGGGCGGGGTTAAAGCACTGAATTATTTGGATAAACTTTATTATTTTTTTGTATTTTCTCCAGAGTCAGATATCAGCTCATCTCTACAGACGTGAAACTGACGTCCATCTGATCACATGACTCTGCAGAAAAAGGAAACACCTTTGTACAACTTTGTACCTGCTGGTGTAACAAAGGTTTGACCTCTGCCTTTACATCCTTCACAGTTTGTTCCTCTGTGCTGCAGGAGATCCAGTACTCCCACCTCATCCTGTCTACTGGGACTGATGGAGCGTTCCCCGGGAAGTTCAACGCCGTGGTGTCGTATCAGACCGCCATCCAAACGTACGAGGACTTCGTCAAGCAGGTACGACGACGAGACAAAGACTGAGAGGTCTGCAGAGGGCCGGCTCATTGCTGCCATCCAACCTGTGTGTGTGTGTGTGTGTGTGTGTGTGTGTGTGTGTGTGTGTGTGTGTGTGTGTGTGTGTGTGTGTGTGTGTGTGTGTGTGTGTTCAGGTGCAGGCTGCAGACTCGGTGTTGGTGATTGGAGGAGGGTCGACAGGTGTGGAGATGGCTGCTGAGATCAAGACAGAGTATCCAGACAAAAAGGTGACGTCACACTGACCTCTGATCAGATGTGTGTGACCTCTGACCTTTGACCTCTGTTGGTTGTGTTTGGCGATGAAGGAGCTGAAGTTGATTCCACTGTTTTGTGACGGTGCTCGTGTTTGCGTGCAGGTGGTTCTGCTCCACTCCAGAATCGGGCTGGCCGACCCGGGGCTGCTGTCCAGCGTCAGACAGGAGGCCAAACAGGTTCTGCTGGAGAAGGGAGTGGAGCTGCTGCTGGGTACGAACGCCTCAGGTGTACCTGCGCACAGGTGTTCAGGCCGGGTTCCGTCAGGCCGCTAACAACCCGCTGTGTGTCGTAGGTCAGAAAGTGTCCAACATGTCGGAGCTGCAGCTGAACGTCACCCAGAAGGACATGGAGGTCACCACGGACAGAGGAGACACACTGAGGACAGACCTGATCATCAACTGCACCGGACTGAGGGTCAACGCTGCAGCCTACGCCTCCGGATTCTGTCAGCATGCACACACACACACACACACACACACACACACACACACACACACACACACACACACACACACACACACACACGTCATGTGCCAGTTCAGGTTCAGCTCTCACAAACTGTGGGCTGCAGTGTGGCGCTGTGGCCACTAGATGTCAGTGTTTATTCTGTCATATGGTGATCAGCTGACCTCCCTCTAGCGCCACCACCAGGACAAACACATGGAATATCAACATTTCCCTTTAACATGTTCTGATGGTCACAGGTGGTCAGCTGGTCACATTCCGACGCTTCACACAGCTGTTCTGGAATCAGCTTGTCACTGATCTTCAGATGACTCTCGATCAATAAACTGATCGGTGATTGTTTGTGCCGACAGCCGGCTGCCTGGCCGATAACGGAGCTCTGAAGGTGAACGAACACCTGCAGGTCGAAGGTTTCTCCAACGTCTTTGCGGTGGGCGACTGCGCCGACGTCAACGAGCCCAAGATGGCGTACCACGCTGGACTGCACGCCGCCGTCGCCGTCACCAACATCGCCAACAGTCTGAGCGGGAAGGAGCTGACCTCATATCATACAGGTACACACACACACCTGTCTGTGGTGTTGGTTTGTCACCGGCTGACTGATGGTGTCGCTGATTGGCTGACTGTTGCTGGTTGTAGGTAACGTCACCATGTTGCTGGCGATGGGCCGGGATGACGGCGTGGGTCAGTTCAACGGGCTGAGGCTGCCTCGTTTCCTCGTCGCTCTGGCGAAGAGTCGAGATCTGCTGCTGTGGAAGAGCTGGAGGGAGATGAAGCAGACGCAGCCCTGACGCACGCGCACACACGCACGCACGCATGCACAAATGAAAAGGTGTTATTCAGCAGCAGCTTAAGTCAAAGTCATGTTTGTGATGTCACAGATGTCTACCTGCCTGAGAGGTCATGTGATCAGCTGAGGACATCAGGTGTGTTCAGAGGGTTCCATCAGCTCTTCAGACGTCCTCACACTCTCGACCACACCTGACGTCCAGGTGCACTCAAAGGTTGTGCTCGACCGGTGCCTTAAAGCCTGAATCGTCCTTCGTCCTCCATGTTTACAGTTCAGAGGGTCTGCAGCCGCCGACGTGTCTGTGTCTCTGCTCACCTGTTGCTCAGGTGCTCTCTGTGTATAAATGATTTCAGTCCATCCAATCACACTCGCTCAGGTATCCAGATCAAGACAAGAAGTCAAAAAAATGCTAAAAACACACCTTCCAGGATTTTGATGAAGTTTGAGACCTGAAACATCTGAACGCTCAGAGAATCGATTGGCAGAATCAGGAGCGTCATCAGCGACGCTTCACCTGCTGCCAATCAAACCTGCCAATCTGCCATCACCTGAAGCCTGAGAGACACTTTAAATGACGCGCAAACAAACGTAGAAACAGCTTCTTTATTGTATTTTTTCAACAAATAAAAGATTTTAAACCTGAAGATCTTCACATGTTCTCATTCATCAGCAGCAGAGTCATAAATAAAGTTCATGTGTTCACACAGAAAATCAAACAGCTTCTCCAGTTTCCATTAAACTCGAGCTTTCACAATAACAAGATAAATAATGATGAAGACGATGAAGAGGAAACAGGTCTGTGAGGACGATCTTTGAGTAACAGTCCAAAAGTCTCTGGTGCAAAACAAAAGTACAAAACCATAAATATTCACCATGTGATCGACACGATGTGATATTAATGTCAAACATTTAGTGGAAGTGAAACGATGAGTGTTTGGAGACTTTCCGGTCGCCGATTGGCTGCCATCATACGTCAAATAAATACTAATAAATCAATAAATAAAGATTGTCTTCAGTTTCTCAGCTGGAGCTTTGTAGGTGTAAGTTTTAATGCATGTAAACATCTGAAAACGCTGAAGTGTGTTCCTGCAACGGAGGAGAAACTTCTGGTCAGAGATCAACGTCACGACGCCACACGCTCTGTTCTCGACCACCGTGACTGAAGGTCGTTGTTGCCTGAGCAAAACGAGACGTTCGATGACGTCTGAGAAGTCGGACGTTCGGACATTTTAGAAGCTGCTCGATCAATAAAATGTCTTTAGTTGCAGCCGTGAATGTAACAAAGCATCAAATCACAGCTGGATTTGTGTTTCTGCTCTCAGACGCCATCATCAAACCTGCAGAGCTAAAAACAGACGAGGAGGCGGCGGCGGACGGCGTGCTGAGGTTTTTCTCTGGTGAAGCTTTAAGTCATTTCAGGTTAAAACTGACGGTCAGTGTTTGTGCCTCCTGATTGGCTCGCAGACCGATGAGGCGTGTCGGGGTGAAACCAGGTAAACCAGTCTGAGCGGATGGGAGTGGCCTGCTGGAATGTGACAGGTGTGTCAGAAACTTCCAGATGATGAGGTACGAGTACGTGGAGCTGCTGGATGCTGAACAGACGGCACTTAAACGCAGCACTGTCTGTTCTGTCAGTTACATTTGGGCTGATGAACAAACGAACGTCTGCATTCCTTCAAACTTTGAGCTGAATGACACTTTCTAGTTAAACTGTGACCCATGAAATGAGGAGCTTCCTGTTTCTCCTGAAGGAGGCGAGACGTCAGTTTGACGCGGAGGAGAAACGAACCTCCTGAAGTCTGAAGATCTTCAGATTCTTCAGGGATTAAAAGTGTTTAAAGTCTTTGTTGTCAGCAGCTTCAGCATCATCAGAGAAGACGTGATGAAGCTCCCTCGATGCTCCTGGAGGAGCCTCAGACCGCCTCTACTCCCTCTTGGTGGTCTTGGCGTCGTGGTGGCGGCGCAGGTACGTCTGGTAGAAGAAGTTGGAGAAGAGCAGCAGGTAGCTGAGGTACATGAGCGCTGCCCAGGTGATGTTGTCGATGCGGGAGGGGCAGTCGCCGTGCTGCATCCAGCGGTACACCAGCCCGCTCACCGTCAGCCCCATGGCCATCTGACTGATCTGAGCGCTGGTGATGAGCACGGCGAAAGGCCGCGGCACACGTAGGCCGGCGGCACGCGCAGCGTAGTAGCTGTACATGAGCGCGTGCACGGTGTAGTTCATGGTCATGAACCAGCCGCCGCCGGCCACCATGTCTTTGTAGGAGTACCAGGAGTAGAGCAGCACGGTGATGTGGTGGTACCAGTGCAGGAAGAGCAGCTTCTGCTTCCTCAGCACGATGAACGCCGTGTCGCCTGTGAGACACAAACCAGGGTTTTATCAGTGAAGACACTAAAGACCGGCAAAAAACACCTGTTTGGGACATTCCACAGGTGAACAGGTTCACTGCTAACAGGTGAGGGTATCGTGGTTCACCACACAAACACATGATTGTATAAAGGACGTTCAGGCCGTGAACTGACCGAGCTCTGGCGCTTTGCTCAGGACGAAGGCGTACGCCCAGAACTTGCTGACGGGGCCGTTGTAGAAGCTCTGGTCACAGATGGACTGTCTGAAGCCGCTGCTGCTCAGGATGTGAAACATGTAGAAGCCGGTTCGGATCGCACCGATGATACTGCCAAGAAAAACACAGCAGAAGAAGAAGAAACGCCGTGAGACCACAGAAAGGTGTCAGGTGAAAGGTTTCATGGGTTCAAATAAGAAAAATAAACGGTGCTGCTCAACCAGACTCAGACTGTGTGTCAAACTTTCATATGTCCCACAGGACCTGAATGCAGCACGGGTCTGGCGGTTTAGATCACCTGGCTGAAATGTCCTAAACTGCCCACCATACAGAGAACAAACCTGTGATAAAACTTGTTCTTTTCACCTTCTGGACAAACTTTTTAGACATTTCTTATCAACGTCTGCAGTTCGACTCAGTCCAGCGTTCACTTTTCTGCTGTCTGATGAGTCTCGTGGAGCGACACGCAGTCAGCAGGTCGTCCATGTTGGCCGACAGCTCTGCGTTGTTCTGAGAGCGACAGGTGAACTGACACCAGGTCAAACACACCTCAGTTGTAATTCTCTTCGAGCTCGTCACCATGGTGACGGTACATGTAAGTAAACCTCCATGTTGCTGTTGGATCAAAGCTCTCCAAGACAACGCCATAGCACAGAGACGGAGGCGGTTAAAGGTCGCTGCCGGATCCGAGGAGACGACAGGAGAGGGAAACAAACTCAGTCTTTACTTTTGTTTGATTTTTAATTGTTGGCTGACACGTTCCCACTGACTGCAGAGGGTGGACGAAATAACAGAAACACCTCAGCAAACTGGTTTTGAGACGTCTCCACTCTGACAGCATCAACAGGCGATGAACACATTTCAGAACGAACTCATAATAAAAGCCACGTCTTTGAAACCTGCTTAATGGAGTTACTCAGAAACACTGTAGCTCAAAAATGCAAATGTTAAAACTTTAGAAATACCCCCTCCCCCCAATGTTAGCAGCAAGAGCTACTTGTCTATAAATAAATGTAATTTCTATTAGCATGGTCTGAGTAACAAGTAGCCCACATACAAACTGTTCGAAACACTGACGATACGTAAAGTTCTGAGCGTTTGAATGAAACTGTCAAACTCTGACAACGACATGTACAAACAGTCTCAGACATTTCTACGTGTTGCAGGTGTGCTGTTACCTGAAGAGAGCGAGGCTGAGTGACCAGAGGACGAGCGGCCGCCGCAGGTTCATTTTGGGTCGAGACTTCATGAAGTGCTGACCTCCGAACACCAGGGCGGCGTAAAGAGCGCTGAACACGAAAGACTTACTCCTGCGGGAGAAAACACACTCAGGTCAAGACGTGAAGTAACGTCAACACAATGCGGTTTTATCAGGTGAAAAACATTTTCTATCACACTGCTAAGCACGACGGAGAAGCTAACGATGTTAGCGTGTTGGGTTGAAGTTCTGTTAAAATGCTAATGTAAAATGCTAGTGCTGAAAGCTAAATGTTAAAATGCTAACACTGAAACGTTAGAATGCTAATGTTAAAAGTTTACTTTTTCCTGTCATTTTCAATGAACAAATGATCAATCAAGAAACTAATCTGCAGATTTATCAATAATGTAAATAATCATCAGCTCACGTCAGGTTTGAATGAATCAAGTGAAAAATGATTCAAACTGATTATCGGGCCAATAACTAAACACGTCACTGAATTAAGTTAAACAACTTGAATTGATTTTTGTTTTCACTCCGACTCAGACTGGCTCAGCAACAACAAACAAAACACTGTTAAATCAACACACACACACACACCCCTTTGTGTGTCTTTAAAGCAGAATGAGTAGGATTTGCTTGTGGTTTGGCTCCTCCTGCCTTGTTCACCTGGGTAAGCTCACCTGGCCAGTTTAATGAGGGTGCCGCCGTCACACCCTGCGCTGTTATTGGCTGGAGGTTACACACCCACTGCCCACAGGCCGACACCCAGAAACGAGCCGAACACAGGAAAATAAGAACATCCAGGCCAGGGTCACCTGGAGGGGCCAGCAGCTGTACCACCTGCCCGGGCAGCACCTCTGCCTCCTGATCTTAATTCTTCTTTCGTTATTTAGGAAAGTCCAACTATTCTGTCTTTAATCTTTGTCGTTGTAAAATATTTTATGTATTTCTGACTGTTACTGTGACCTGGTTTCCGGCACATATTTCACGATGTCATCACCTCGGCGGTTGGAGGCTTAACTGGAATAACCGGATCTAATTTCACTACGGCAGCATGCCGCACATAGGCCGCAAGGTGTGACATCATACGCAGGTGACTCACCTGTGAAACACCTGTGGAGTCCATTGAAAAGATTTACGTAAGGGTTTGGCACTTTCTCAGATTCCTTTCAGATCTTGTAATCCCAGGAATTCTTAGCGTTACTCTGTTATGTGTCTGCCTGGAAACTGTGGCGCTCCTTCGTATACAGACAGAGCTTCACCAGATCCCCTTCTCAGATTACTGCATTTAAGATTCTTGGCTTAATCTGTAAATCACGGATACATCCGACAAGAGAAGTTCATCTATTTTCTGAATAAACAATATCAGCTTCTCTGTTCGGCACAAACAATTGTTTATTCCAACAAACCCACAGGACACTGATCAGCATGTGTCCTCTGCTTTCCTTCACACTGATCGCTCGCAGTGTCCGTATCGAGCAAACCGGCTGAGGTGAATGAATGTTGAAATGACGGACAGGACGTGAGCCGAAACAAAAACCGGACCAGAATCACTCAGAAACCGTCTTCACAGCTGTTTTAAACAGCAGCTGCTTTTAACTATAACACGGCAACTTAAAAATGACATATTTTTAATGGAATTCGGAGCGTAGCGTCTCCGTCAGTGCGCCTCAGCAGAGTCACATAAACTGTTATTAACGTCTCAATCAAAACACAGAAGCAGTTTGTTAGCTCACCAGTTAGCCTGCATCCACTCAATGGCTCCTCTCTCGTCAAAGCGCCGCTCGAAGCTGTACTCCGACAGGTGGAGGTGGACCTCCGACTCATTCATCTGCAACATGCTGCTTGTTCAAGTTAGATTTGATCAGGTACGTGACCTCAGACGACCGCCGGCGGCTCAGCGTCTCCTCCGTCTGTCCTCCTGCCGGTAATGATGGACAACTGATGGCTGGAGTTGTCGGAGCGCCTGTTGAGTAAAAGTGGGCGTGTGAGATGGAGCCCTGATTCGAGGCTTGTATTGTTCTTGTGGAAATCGAGTGACCAATGACAAACGAGGCCTCGGGTTGTGTGGGTGACGTCACTGTCTCGTTGAGTATCGCTTCCGTACGAAGTGGGTTCGAAACTCGCGCTTCTTTGTGGGAGTGTGGTGGTGTGGAGTCAGTGTTTCAGCGTGTCAGCAGCCAGTTAGTAGATTATTTAAGTAGATTATTAGCGAGTGAACTAGATTATAAAGGTAGATCAGTCCAAGTGCCATTATAACACCTATTATTATTAGCCATAGTATAATTATTAGCATTAGCATCTATTAGCTAGGGTACATACAATTACACCAAACCTAGCTGGAAGGTCAGTGTTGTACACTGTGACATTTGATATGATATACAGTGATATGTGTCCTGAGACAACTTCTGTTGTGATTTGGCGCTATAAAAAATAAAATTGAATTGAATTGAATTATTTCATCCTCTCTTTTTATGGAGCCTCCAGGAGAGAGGAACTCTTCTCCTGTCTGGGAGTGTTTTGACACGGTTGCTCACAATAAGGTTTATGTGAATGATTAAAAGCAGAAGAAGCTCAAGTGCTGCAGCAGATGCCACAGTGGAAGTGGACCATTATTTAGCAGAGGTGAAACTGACAAGAACAGAAGATCCTCTTGTCTGCTGGAGTAGACAGAAACACCAACATCCCCTCCTTTACCAGCTGGCTCTCATGTTTTTATGTTGTCCTGCATCTTCTGTTCCATGTGAAAGTGTATTTTCTGAGTCTGGAGAGATTGTTTCTTGGAGGAGGAACTGCCTGAGTCCCAACACTGTTAAAAACTTCTGTTTCTAAATAAAAACCAATGAGCATTCTCACCCACCACCCAATGAAGCAGTGTCCGGTGTCCCACATCCCTGCACTGAGCACAAAACAAAGTTTTATTTGTGGTGTTCATACAGGCATCTGTAATCAAAAAAATATTTTACAAATAAGCGTAAACATGTGTGTGTGAGAGAACAAAGATGAATGTTTTACTATATACAACCGCAGACAAAGTGTCCACTCAGGTGATGAGCAAAATGTGTTTTATTTCTTTGCACAGCAGGTGTCACTAGAGAGACCTGAATGAAGCTTCGGGCAGTGAACCTTCTGGCAAACCAATGGGCTGCGAACCTTCAGTGTTCAGGAAGCCTCAGTTTGCCATCACTACCTACCTGTGCCCACTCACCTGTTTCAGTCCTAATTAAAGCCTCTTAGCAGGGGGCGGGGCTTCACAGAGACACCTGCTGGCTGTGCTTCATTTTTTTTTTTTTTTTTTTTTTTTTTGGCCTCATTCCGTCAAACTTTTTGGAGATATGTGCTTCTCACAGGACGGCCATGCTGCAATCATATGATGATCTTATAGAACATGATGCGTTGCTGTAGATTAAAGCAGCAGCAGATGATGATAATTCTGAAGACTTTCTGGGATTCAAACATTTGACCTTCGACCTCCAGCTGCCGCTCTGCCGTCATCACAGAACAAACTGATAAACACAGACAGTTTGTTCCTGATCTGAGAACAGCGTCACACAGGCTGCTTTCTTTTAATCAGTTTGTGCAGCATTAATCTGACAGATAAATGATTCATTGGACACCAGGAGACAAAGACAAGCGGTGAAGTATTCAGATCCTTTACTTCAGTAAAAGTACTAATATGACACTGTGAAAATACTCTGTTACAGGTAAAAGTCCTGCATTAAAAATGTTACCTCAGTAAAAGTATATAAGTATAATCACTGAAATGTAGTAGTATTCAGAGTAAAAGTACTGATTGTAGTAAAGTGTCCCCTGTGACTGTTGTCCTCTTGTCTCTGGTCTCTTTACTGTGTCTCCTCATTTATGTCAATGCAGGATTTCACTGTTGGAGTTGGTCGAGGTGGAGCTCATGTTCGACTGTTTTGTGTTGGACTGACACTAAAGATTCTTTTCTTTCTGGATCAATCTGCTGATTATGGCTGGAAAATGGCCATGAAAGAGTCTGAGACACTGGAAACGTGGCTATAGAGGACAAACAGAGACACAGTTTTAGATGTACTTGAATAAACTGTTGGTTAACTAAAGCAAATGTATTTTATAAACTCTTCAGATGTTTGTGTGTAAAAATCAGAATCTGTAAAGTAACTGAAGCTGTCAGATAAATGCAGTAGAGTAAAAAGTACAATATTTCCCTCTGAGGTGTGGTGAAGGAGAAGGAGACAGTGACATGAAAAGAAAATACTCAAATAAATTAGAAATACCTACTTGAGTAACTATACTTAGTTACATTCCACTGCTTAAAGTACAGTAATAACTCAACCTTCTTTGGGTGGAGCTCCTGACTGCCTGATTGTTTGTGACTGGACAGAAAGTGAAGCTGCAGGACGCCCAGTTTCACGTCTGTCTGTGTGTCTTTGTGCTCGTCCTCACTGAGAGGAGACGAGCTGATAACAATCAGGACGTTTGAACTGAGTCCACGTCCTTCATTCAGGTTAAGCTGCTTCACTCCAGTCGTTTATCATTCCTCCACAGCTCACAACATGAAGTAACGTCTCACTGTACAGAAACAGTGCTGGAAGAAGTACTCAGCTGTGTTACTTCAGTAAATGCAGTAATGCCACAGTGAATAAATTCTCAGATTCAAGTGAAAGTCCTGCATTAAAAATTAGTACAAAAACTACAAAAGTATTGGCATTGAAATATACTTAAAGATCCAAAAGTAAAAGTACTCATTATGCAGAATGGCCCATGTCAGAGTCACACTACTGGATTATAACTATTGATGCATATTCACGTGTTCATTCACTGTAATGGTGCAGCTGGTGAAGGTGGAGCTCATTTTAATGACTTTATATTCGGATGGGCAGGACTGTCAGAGGTTTGCTGCCACCTGCTGTTTATGATTTGAAACTGCATCTAAACACAGGCTGAAGCTTCAACGTCCACAACAAACTGGGACAGTAAGGAACATGTTAAACAGGCCTTTTAAAAACGTTTATCCGACAAACTGTCTGATCTCAAAATAGAAGCAAAGCCTTCAGGAGCTCATTTATGCCTTTTTGATCAACTGTATCACTGTATTATAACTGTATTATGACTCCTTATGTAAATTCTGAGCTACTAGTTATCATAATTTTGACTCAGTGAACCATGTTGGTAAGATGCGGAGCTGAATTTATTCATTAATCATTTGTCACATAGTTATCCTAAAAGAAATGTGATATTTTATTTTATAATAATTCAGTGAAATAAAGAGGCGAAAGAAAATTTTACTGATTAAAAAAAATCAAGTAAACACATTTTTTTTCTGAAGGAAAGAAAACCTGAGATTCAGAGAATAAAGTCAAAATATTTTGAGAAATTAATCATTATGTTGATGTTGAGAAATAAGACGAACTTTTACAAGAAGAAACTGTAAAATTATGAGATAAAGCAAGAGAGACAAATCAGAGTATTTCAAGATGTCAACGTGATTTTAGGTGAAAATATTAATATTTTAAATATTGTATATAATATATTTGAAATATTAAATAATATAAGAGTAAAAAGAGTAATATAAGAGTAAAAATATAATATATAAGAGTAAAAAAAAGCTTGACTTGCTGTTCATCCTTTCTTTCATCCGCCTCTCTCTCTGGAAACAGAACCTGGAAGAAGAAATGCTGCTCAGAGGGCTTTGACTTGTGACTGTGACTTTTTCACGTTTACATTGAGAAACTGTGACTTTATTATTGAAATATCACAACATTTCTTTTGTAAAATGAAGACTTTATTTCATAATATTTCGCCAATCAAGCAGAAATATCACACATTTTATGTAATAGTTTCAAAACTAAAGGTATAATCTAATTTTATTGCTGATTCTATTGTGTATTTCATTTAAAGACATGATGGTTGTCAGCGTGTGGCCATCTGTTGTTTTTGTGCGTGTCTTCTGGTCGGTCCTGTGTTACGTCTCGTTACGTCACCGGCACGTCACCTAAAAGATGCGGAAGTTGAAGTCACCGTGGAGAACGTAAACTAATGTCAACCAGCCGCCTAAAAAATTAAGAAAAAAGCAGCAGAAGAGAAGGAAAGAGAAGAAGAAGACACGGAGTGAAGGCTGAACGCGGCGGAAAGTTCACCTCCAGCTGCCGGCATGTAACGTAACTTAGCTAGCGGTTACTCAGTCGGTTAACGTTAACCGTAACATCTGCCGTCTCTGTGGCCGTCGGTTCGCGCGTTACCGACACCGTTACCATTAAATGGACCCACCGGGTGACTCAGAGACCACGTCGGTGCTACTGTGGTGTAGCACGGGTCGCTAGAAAGCTGGAAGCCCCGCTACATCCTCTTCTCTCCTGAAGGTAAGTGACCGATATACGAATCTCATTTGAAAAAACTCTAATTTTAAAATGCGTTTTGATATTAGCGAAATTCTACAAACAAATGAATATAATTGATGATCTCTGTCAATTCAATAACGTGTCCCCATTATATCGGCATATATTTTATTCCGGAAAACAGCCGTTTCTTTTAATAAAATGTCTACTTTTATAACCCTTCATCTAGTAACGATTGTCTTTTCAAAATTATGGTCCTCCCTGCTGAGCGGCGGCCAGCAGCAACACGAGTCTCTTGGAAAAGTCGACATTTCAGCGATGGCAGTAAGACTTGGTCGATTGTATACACGCCGTACTGAAATCCATTGGCCTGTGGTTAATAAAAGGCTTCGAGTTACATAAAGCACCATGTTAACTGTGGAGAAACGAAGGGGAGCGTTAAACTGAACAGTTTTTGAAAGGAGTTCCGGCGTGCTGGCCGTTGCCGACAGCAGCGGGTACCAGAGCTTGAAAAAGCAGCAGAAACGGGTCTTTTTTGTCAAACATACCCGGTTTCCTGTTCTCAAAGTGCGTGTGAGCATGCTTTATGATTGTATTTTTGTTTTATGGACCGAACTGCAAAGACAATAGATGAAATTGTCTGAAGTGAACCCATCAGTCAGGATCAGGATCAGGATCAGGATCAGGGATGTGGAAGGTCGAGCAGCCTTTAAAATCACAGGCGCAGTTTTTGGCAGAGAGCAGGGTCACATTGCTGCTGGGGGGTTTGCAATAAGCTCCTACACATAGAAAACAAAAGCAGAGGTCCATGCATTTTGGATAAAAGTCCTTTTATTTGTGTCTTTCATTAGAGATAATCAGTCAGTTGCGTCAGAGAATATTAGAGCTGCCGGAGCTGAGGCTTGTTGTCTTTATTGAACAATCTATTGATATTTTTACAGCTCAGTGTCACCAATGATGAGAAATGCTCATGACAGTCATGTCCTCAAATTGCTTTTTAAAAACAAATTTAATGTTAGTACTGTATTAATATATTTATTTTATGTATTTATTTGAGGCTACAATACTGTAAATTTGGCATCAAAAATCAAATTTGGCATTGGAAGCGAAAACACTGTCACTGAGACACTTGTGTTGGAAATGGACAAGGCTTCACTGACATTAAAAATTACTTAATTTTCTTTTGGTTTTTCTTGGTTTTGATGTGTTTTTCAGTGACCATCTTCTGATTTTTTCCCCCAAAGCGTCTGACATCACCTAGCGTGCAGGATTAGCTTCCACCTGAAACTGCCAAACAACGAGCTCTGAGTCTGTTCTGTTCAGTCTTAGTTTGTCCACGTCATGTCCATGTGCCTCAGCTAACGTCAGCTATCAGAGCTAACGTTAGTTAGCAGTGTTAGTTTTCAGGTCACTGTTGTACCCTCCTATTTTTCTCTGCCCTCCATCATTTTAAACTGAACTTTTGGGTTTTGGACTTTTCGTGGAACAACATGAAACATGTGCAGACGTCACCTTGAGAGAGTTTTACGTTTCACTAAAGAGATGTTTGTTGCATTAAACATTTGGAAACTTTCGAACCAGACGTTTAGAGTTGTTGAGGGCTCAGTGTGGAGTTATTCTATATTTCTATGTTATTTATTTTAATTAAGTTTAGAAATGTGAAAAGTACATGAAATATAACCCGTGTAAAAGTAAGAGATGACTCTGCACACTGATGCGATGCCGTTTACTGTAAATAGAAGATGGAGAGGAGTGATGAAGATGAGAGTGAGAACTGAACCAGGTGGAGACGAGATTCATTTTGTTCTCTGCTGCTTTACGAAGATTCCACATCACAGTGGAGACAGTTCATGTTGCTTTAAGTCGATCTGATCTTCTCCTGTCACAGACTTCCTGTTGGCAGCCGTCCTGTGACTCCGCCTCCAGTCACTGAGGTAGTGCAACACACATGCACACACACGCACACACAGTCACACACGTCCTGCAGACTCCGTCCATATGGATGTGAGGCGCTCGCTTCAGACTGGTTGATGTTTGTTGCTCAGAGTTCAGCTGTAAATGTTCCTGCACAGTCCTGGACTGGCTGGGGGGGTCTGAGTAGAAATGATCTGTGGTCTGTCTGCTGTGTGAGCTTCAGATGAACTCACCATGAAACCTGAGACCTGGACCAGAACTCGGCCTTGTTGGGTTTCGCATTTGAGGAATTTGTCTTGGTATGTCGATAAACAAAACAAGGGAGAAAACAAGCGCTGCGAAAGTCAAGAATCCTAGATATGATCTGAAATCTACAGTAAAAAGACGCACAATTGATCTGAAGCTGATTGAATGCACTCAGTTAAAAATGAAGTTTGGACTGAGCAGATGTTCACAGACATCTGCTCCAGCGTCCACCTGCACACTTTAAGTTAATGTCACGTCCCCACATGTTATTTTACACTTTATCCCTCATATGAACAATGAAACGTGATTGAATGTGTGATCTGTTCCAGATTTAAAACTCAGTGTCGAAGCTTTGCTCTGATCTTTGTTCCTCTCAGTGAAGATGTAATAATCTCCTTTTGATGGAGGAAACTAGCGAGCTGTGCTGAAAAGATGACACGGAAGCACCTGAGAGGAGCCTGAACCTGAGCCTGCTGAGAGGAAACGCTGGAGGTGGAAACGCTGGATGAAAGCGCGGCTGTTTGCTGACTTGCAGCGCGCTCCGTGGTGTAGCTGGTGATCGGGCTGAGTGGGTTTACGAGTTCGTTCACATGCTGAGTTTTAAAAAGCTCCTGCTGGGTTTCAGGCTGGAAAGCCTCCTCCGACAGCTCCGAGTCTCTGTTTTCAAACGTTTTGCGTCATTTTACGGCTTTATTAGTGATTCTGAGAGGAAAGGAATCATTGTTGGTGTCAGAAAGTTACACAAGAAGAAAAGTTAACGCCTCCGCTGCTGCCTGAAAGGAGCTTCAGCTCAGACTGAAGCCGACTGAGGCCTCAAGAAGGCAGAAACAGACCTGATAACAGGTTTGTTAGAACCACTCTGGCTTTTCATCAAACTGGAGCCGGAACCTGGAACAGACCACCAGCACTGCGAGGACGACAAACCCCAGGACTTACATCATCACCGGTGTCTCTGGTCTCATCCAGAGAAAAATCCAGCTTCACCAGCAAGTGTTGAACAGCCATTTTCTGAAGAGGAAGAAGAAGAGACCGTCGTCATCATCATCGTCAAACAAGGAACACAAGTTCAGGATGCTGCACTGAAACTGGTGAGAACAAACATGGAGTTCATTGTTTCAAACTGCAGAACTAACTGCAGATGCTCGACTGTCCCGCTGTTACTACAGACAGTGAACTAACCACAGACGCTCGACTGTCCCGCTGTTCTTACAGACAGTGAACTAACCACAGACGCTCGACGGTCCCGCTGTTCTTACAGACAGTGAACTAACCACAGACGCTCGACTGTCCCGCTGTTCTTACAGACAGTGAACTAACCACAGACGCTCGACTGTCCCGCTGTTCTTACAGACAGTGAACTAACCACAGACCCTCGACGGTCCTGCTGTTACTACAGACAGTGAACTAACCACAGACCCTCGACGGTCCTGCTGTTACTACAGACAGTGAACTAACCACAGATGCTCGACTGTCCTGCTGTTACTACAGACAGTGAACTAACCACAGATGCTCGACTGTCCTGCTGTTGCTACAGACAGTGAACTAACCACAGACCTGGTTATTCAGTGCGTTGTGACATCACTTTTGGGGTGTTCAATGTGTGATTCACTGTTTAATCAGTTTGTCTCGACCGTAATACTTCATGTCCTCTTCAAAAGAGTTCCAGAGTCCTGATACTGGACAGGTCTGACCGGGTCAGCTCACCCTCTGACCCCCCCCCCCCCCCCACCACCACTAACAAGCTGGGTGCTGCCATCTGTCTGTCAGAGCTGCTCTTCATTGGCTGGAGGATCCAGGTCTGCAGGCAGAGGAGGACAGGATTGGCTGGCAGGCTGCCTGGAAGAAGGGGCGGGGGCGTCAGCTGATTGATAGAGATCGAAGTGGAGGAGGAGGAGAAGGAGGAGGCGAAGGAGGGTTGAGGAAGAGGAAGAGGAGTGGTGAGAAGCAGGAAGAGGAGGAGCCGGAGGAGGAGAAGCTGAGTCGAGTCTGTAAATCCATGATGAGCCGGCTCTGCTGCAGACAACAAGTGTTCAGAGAGAGGAGGGCGAGCGAGGATAAAACGAGGTTACTCTGTAACAGAGAGAGAGTGTGACGGGACGAGAGAGAGAGGAAAAGGAGGTTACCACGGCAACTCAGGACGTTGCTGCAGTGGCGAGGACACGGGACACACAGGTAAGGTTACAGCTGCTGTGTGTGTGTGAGAGTGTGTGTGTGTTGGCACATGTGTCTGCATACGTGTCGTTTTATAAGTGTGTGTGTATGTGTGTGTTGGTGGTGGATTGAGCAGTGCATGCTGGGAAGGGTTAGGAAGAGGAGGAGGGGGAGGAGGAGGGGGAGGAGGGGGTGTTTGGGGAATCCTATTAGCAGAGTCCAGGAAAAGTAGGGCTAACTGTGTGCTTATCAGTCTGAGATGTACACACACACACACACACACACACACACACACTCACACACTCTCTCTCTCTCTCCACCTGCAGGGTGGCAGTATTTCAGGATTGTTTATCAGTGTTGAGCTGTCGCTGTCATGTTTTCATATCTGCAGATCTGAACAGACTTCAGCGGTTTTCCTTGGTGTTTCAGTTACGTGGCCGTAAACCGAGAGCAGAGTTCAACAACGTCACACAAAACTCATGCTGACTTCAGACTGTCTGCTGCTCACGCTGGAAACACCTCTCACACCATTAGCTGATTAATTGCCAACTAGTTCTTCAAACTATGGCTTGATTAATTGATGAAATGGTAAACAGATGAATCTATGATGACAATAACTGTTACTTGCAAACTTGTTTAGATTAAAATCAGCGGTTTTGTTAATGGAGTCTGGTTTCCCACAATGCAACAGTCAGCTGAGGCGTTCGACCACACAGATTGGGATTCATTTCATCCTGTGATCAATCGATTGATCAGATGAAGGCCTGAACAACAACTTCACTCATTGATTATTTCGTTTTAATTGAATTTACTTGTAATGTTTTTTAGGTGTTTATTTATTTTGTTTGAAGATTTTCTACAAGTTAAATACTGAACAACTCACAAGGCAAACATGCAAAAATAACAGGAAAGCATAACTTTCTGTAGCAGAAATCTATTTTTGACCCCTCAGATTTATCTTGTGGCCTCTTGTGGGGGTCCTGAGCCCCTGCTTGGAAACATGGGAGAATGAAGTCATGCAAAAAGGCAGTGTGTCGTCTCTGTGGACCGTCAGTCAGAGTAAACCTGTCAAACTGCAGCGGTGTCTTAGTGCGAACAGGAAGTGATAACCTGGTGTCAGAAATCTGATCCAGAGTCAGATCCTGGTTCAGGTTCAGGGTTCAGCTGCGGTCTTTGGAAACACTGAAATGATGCAGATGTTCAGTATCCCTGCAGAGTGTGAAGCAGGACTCACTTTAACACTTTAACTTCACTTTTGGTTCCTGATGCGTCATTTTTTAAACCATCGTTACGGCAGCAGAGCGTCCAGTCTGACAGCATTGCAGTCAGCCAGAGTCCGGCTCGCTGTCACCTCATGTCTAAGTACTGAAGCTGTTTCGCGTATGTTAGGAATGATTTGTATTGGCTGCAACATCATATCATTATTTGCCGCCGCACGAGCCACTAATTACAGCTTGGCGAGGCTCACGAGCCGTGTGATGAGTCCTGAGCTGCTGAGTCCTCTGAGGCTGCACCGACTGACTCTGCTTTGACTGGACAGACTCGTTTGGTTTCTCTGGACCAAAGTGTTGGACGCACATGGAGGAATGAAGTGTCTGCTGATAGCCAATCAAAATGGTCTCATCCATAGGCCTTTTAGTTCATTCATTGGGAAGTCAGTGTTTGTCCCATGAGTGTGATCAGTGTCCCTGGTCTGGGAAGAGGACGTAACTCCAGTTCTATGACTACATGCGCAGCCTCTACCTGCATGTTATCACAGCCACAGTCAAATCCATGTTGTAAAAGAACATGATGCCGGAACCAGTCATCACACACACACACACACACACACACACACACACACACACACACACACACACACACACACAAAGTGAATTTTCATCTTATGTCACTTGACTGCAGGATGATTTGTGTTTATTTGCTCCAAACAGCCAGAAAACATTACCCGTAAGCTAGCACACAATAGCAGGCACTGAGGGTTTTTTTGTGTGTGTGTGTGTGTGTGTGTGTGTGTGTGTGTTTGTGTGTGTTCATGTGACTTCAGACTCTCCTCATGATCTGAACAGCTGACCTCCATCTGAAGAGGGCGGCTGCAGATTCACTGTAACAGGATAACATCTGGAAGAGACAGACAGTGAGACACAGATGGAAACTGTAGACAAAACACAGCAAAGAGAGAAAATAGAGCAACACAACCACAAATGAAAAAATAAGACACATAATAACACAGTGAATGGAGAGCATTGACATGAGTATATTATTTAAAACTCAAATTTCACTCCATTCACCAGAAAACAAAAAGCCCACTGAGCAAAATATAAATGATGAAAAGGAGTCTGACGTGATGTGAAAAGGTTTTGTTGGTATAACCTGCAGGTCAGTACGATGGCTGTTCTCACCTGAATGTCTGAACTCCAAGCTGCTTTTCCTCATCTATTAATAGAAGAATCAAACTCTGGCACACATGTTCATGCTGCTTTGTTGGAGGATGGCCAAAGACGTGAATGGACATGTAATTACCAAAGTATTTGACCTTTTGAGAGGATAAACATATCCAAGGACTAAAAGCTGAGACTGCAGTAGGTGTTTCATTTACAGATTTATTCACAACTTCTTTAACAAACAGGTGACAAACAAAAGTAAAAGCCAGCCAATGTGTTAGAAAGGTGTTGTTCACCAAGAGAACAGCTTCAGTGCCCTGTGTGCCATAAATTCACCAAACCTGCAGAACTCGTGGAGGGATGAACGGATTTCTTTCAAAAGATATTCACTCATTTGTTGTTCTGATGATGGAGGAGGAGAGCGCTGTCTAACGTGTCACTGCAGTGTCCCACAGGTGTTCAGCCACTGAAAGGACTCTTAAAATCTCCTGAAAGCCACTAAAACCTCTTGAAAGACCTGCAGAACCTCCCCAAGGGCCATCAGAACCTCCTGAAGTACCACAGATTGTCAGCAACAACTAAAACCTCTTAAAGGACTCGTAAAACATCCTAAAGGGAGACTAGAAAATACTCAGTGACCATTAGAACATCTTAAATCATCTTAAAGAGCATCTTAGATAACCCCTACAACCTCCTCAGTGACCACTAGAAGAAAAGCAAACTAAAACTCGCATTTTAGTTAACAGAAATACATATAAAAACTAGTCTTAAAAAACATGTTTGTACAAGTGTAATGATGAAATTCAACTGTGAAAAAAGTCACTGCATAGTTCAGGTTCTCCCAAAACTTTTCCAGAAACAAAACTTTTGACTTTGTTGAAACTGAAGCTGACTTACCGGTCAGATTTCTCCGTATTTACCCTGCTTTAACACTACAAATGTAAGAATCTGTAGTGATTGATTTGCTGATGAATAAAACATCAGAGTTCTTTGGTTTCTGATGGTAGCAGTGAACCAGTTTGTCTTAGGACACTGACCTACATAGAAGATTCACAGTGGACGGTTGAAGTGTTAAAGTTAAAATTGGATCATTAGCAATGAGTTATATGGCTAGAAAACCTCCTTTAGTTACACTAACAGCATAAGAATGACATTTATTGTTGTGACTTTGCAAGTGCTGATGAGACGTGTCTACATTTTGTATTCAGAAACTACTGGTACAACTGGGACTGTTGTAGTAGAAGAATTTCCTTTCAATGTAAACAGCTGTTGATTCTACGACTGACTGAAAAGATGAACTCGGCCCAAGAAAAAGGCTGAACTGTTTATGGTTGACTTGTATTTAAGAGGCCCTTACCTCCAACCTGCAACTTGTAGCCCTGCATCAAAGCACACAACATAAACCTGTATGTGTTTGAATGTATGTTTGAGCGTTTGTATGTGTGAGATGGAATATCCCACTTTCTGTTTGAAGATGAGAAGGCTGTGTGCGATGAAAAGGAGGTCGTGACCTCTTGAAGAAAGATAAATTTAGAACAGAAAAAGTCTCTGCAGTGGGGAGTTGCTGTAGATGATAAACTGTGTCATATTAACTTCTCTGTAATATTAACTTTGTTCTATCTCTGCTTCCTGATGCAGGTTGAAGAGATGATGAGCTGATGGAGGACAGACCTGGTAGTTCAGTTCCACCTCTGACCCTCATCAAACAGTTTGCCACTTTGCTGGGTACAAGGAGGTCAAGGGATCCTTGCCACAAATCGTGAAGGTCCACAGAAAAAGGGACATTTAGTTGATCAAGGTGCCAACATGTCTCAGGCGGGTAAAGTCCTCCACCTGTACGTTGAGGTGAGGTCTGTTGCTGAGGAGGAAGGGAAGGTGCCGGGAAGAAGAGATGATGGGACTGGTCACCTGATGCTTCAGTGCCCAGACGTCCTCCCTCACTCCCAGAGAAGCTCCACCCACTCCAGCCCCAGCCGCAGTCCAGATTTTTCCCCAGTCTCTCAGCACCAAACCGGCATTGGAAGCCCCTCAAAGTCCTCCTCCAGGCACTCAGTCAGCTTTCAACTCCAAAACCCTGATGCTACAGGGTCCCCCACCCAGGTCCAGCGGCAGGATGTGTTGTATGACAGTTTCGGTCAACTACTCCAGGTCCTTGCGCCTGGAATGACCAGTTCAGGACAACACGGCTCAGTGGGACAAACCTGTTCCTCTAACAGCGATCCCTACCAGGGAAGAGTACTTTTCTACCCATCGTCCACATCCTCTGGGAGGCTGACTGTACCCTCCACACCCACCAGCAACCGCAGGTCCTATGAGGTCCCAGAGTTGGGGGGTGAGCAGGGGAAGAAATCTGTAGTAACCTTTGGATACATAGAGAAAGCTAATGTTCACAGCGTGGGGGGCCGCCGTACCTCTGTGTGCCAAAGTGAGTTGGACAATCATCATATCAGAATGGAGGGGCAGCTGCCTGCCCATCTCCGGAAGAGGCTGAGCGACCCAGTGTGGTACAATGGTCAGCCAGGGCAAGGTAATCCTTACTCCAGTCACCTCTACCCGCCTCAGAATCACTCTCCACATGGCTCGCCGTATATGCGGAGGACGACCCTGGACACAGTTGCCAGAGATGCCACCTGCAGGGCCTTGGAGGATTTTGGTTCCCCAGAACTCAGGCGCAGATTTGCTCGTCACAGCCCAGAGAATTGTAGCCCGACCTTGCCAAGGAACTATCAGTCCCCTCGCTGCCGGTCATGGGCGGGGTCACCTGTCCTACCCCGCAGTACTCTCACCCTGCCATCTAAGGCCCAGCTCGTGGAGCTGGACAGGGGAGTCTGTCGGAGTTCAGTGAATGGACTACCCAGAAGTCCTGCTTCTGATCACCTGTGTGCCCACACTGGGTACTCCTCCCACTCAGTGGCTCCATCGACAACTCTTAGGTCTCATGGCCTGCCCCAGAGCCAACAGAGGCCATGGGCAGGGGACGAGAGCCCCAGGTTGTCAAGCAAATTTCACCCACCTTTACCTGCTGGGAGACCCACAGACATCCAGCATGAGATCCCTACTAACATATTCTCCACCAGCAACCATTCCAGGACTGGCTACCAAGCTAGTGGGAACCCCCAACACAGTGTTAATAATAGTTGTAGTGCTTTCGTCACCAACACCAGTCATAATGCTGTAGACAGTTTACACTCCAGTGCTAATGATGACTCCAGCTTACCCAGAAAGACTTACTACAAATCATCACGCTGCAGTAGCAGAGCCAGTGATACAGTCAGCCCTACCACTGGCAGGAGAAGCATCTCCCCGTCTCCAAATGCTGAAGTGGCTTGCAAATTAGCTGTGGAGGCTGCCAAAATGTCCACCATTTTTGCAGACAGACGGACTCCCTCTCCAACACCTTCTCAAGCTGAGTCACTGAGGTCAGAGAGTCCCAAGATAGGAGGGTCATTCCTAAGAGAATCCCAACCTTATGCCACTCTTCATGGGCAAAACTCCCTTGAGCCTTTGCAGGCCGACAAGCAGAACCAGAGATGGAAAACAGACAAAACAATACCTCAGACCAGACCAGGACGCATCTCGCCTCTCTTATCCCAGAAAGGCCTGTCTTCACCAGCATCCCCAGCCCTGCCAGCTCGGTTGCACCGTGCAGCCACCTCTCAATCACCAGTTCAATCACCAGTCTTGGACCCACGGCCGCAACGGGGTTTATCACCCACCAAGGACATGTCTACCCTGCATCGCTATCAGCCGCCGCAGTACACTGGAGACCGCAAGTCGCCTAGCATGGAGCTAAGGCAGCATGATCGCTTCTTTGATCGATCACCAAGGGACAGCCCTGAACTCTCCAAGAGACTTATCTCCAGCCAAAACACAGAAGCAATGCCTGTGAGCTGGACCTCCAGGCACAAGGAATGGAGGGAGGCTGGACCAGTCCAGCATGGGAGTGAACTCACTGAAGAAAAATACAGACAGTCAACCACTAGAAACTACACTCCAAGCACAGAGGAGTATCATATGAAGGTCGGAGGAGACAAAGGAATAAAGATGTCAATGCAGGGGTACCAGACACCAGTTATAGGTGTGTCTAAGGATCAGGGAGAGGAGGTTCAGGATCACAGCGGGGCTGCTGGGACATCCTCTCAAAGCTCCAGTGGGGTAACGGGCAGCATGGGAGACAGTTCCCAGCTGGACAGAAATGACAGTCTGTCCCCTGAAACCTCAAGCCAGTCCAGCCACGATACAGCAGACACCGGCTCAGGGATGCAGGTCGGCTGGGTGGGAGGGTGATGAGGCGTTTGGGTGAATGTGAAAGAATTGGTGTGTGAGGCAGGAAACATGCTGATCATGTATGCATGTGTGTGTTTTGTGGGCAGGGTGACAAGTCGTCCATCTATTCATTACATATGCTCACATTTACCTCAGCGACAATAAACATACAGCAGACGTCCAAGGTGTCTCTAACTCAGCTTCTGTTCATCTGTGTGTTTTCTTATGGTGGGTTTGTCGATCAGTCTGTCTGAGAAGTTGAACTGGACAGTAAAATACGAACATCTCATCATTGTAAGAAATACGAAAAAACGAGTATCTTGTTAGCATCCAGCAACCAGAGCTTGCAAGAAGCTTGAGCAGCATGTTTAATGTTAACGACAGATAGTTTTCTCTGTATCAGAACACTGCAGTAATGTGAAAGTGTCTTGAAGGGTCTTCTTCAGTGCTGGTTTACGCTCTCGTCCCCTTTCATGTCCTGTGGGACTGCGGACTTTAAAAATTTGATTACATCAAATTTTAATTATTCAACTGGAAGTTTCAGTTTTGCTTTATTTTGGTACAGCAGCTCAGAGGAAGTCAAACACAAAATCATGTGCACTATATTGACTTCCAGTCGTTTCTATGACTGTAAACGCAGCGCACAGGTCAAGGAATAATGTGTAAAAATGCTTTAGCTCTTTCTGATGTGTAGATTATTTCTGTGAGAAACTCTGTGCAAACACATCATTTCTTTCCTCCTCATGCAGTCGGACGGCGGCTCAGCGACGATTCCGTCCTCCAGGTCGCAGAAGATCGCTCAAGCCAAGTGGGATTTCCTGTTTGGAGGGCAGACAGAGGAGAGTCGCTGCAGTAAAGGTACTCCACGTCCTGCTACTGACGGTTTTAAATGGTGTTCATGTGTTTTTACATTATTTTTATCCATTTTTACGTTTTGTGCTCATTCACACCCATTTGAAACTACATGTTCTTTAATGTCAGCTTTTAAATAAAAGGGGATATTGTTCCTTTTTTTTCATAGAAATCAGTGATCCGGGAATTGTTGATGCTTCTGCTTGGTCTGTTTTTTTTTTTCAGTTGGCATCAGTTTACAAATCTTCAATCTCAGCAGGTGGTGTTAAGGTGTTACAACTGACTGGTTAAGACCGTTATAAGCCTTTACATCCTGGACAGGAAAAATAAGTCTAGAGTAGATCCATCAGTGCTTCATCCCACTCCGTCACCTTCACACAGCAGCTGTAGTGATGGTGTCGTTCACAGCAGCAGTCTTTGTTGACCTGAGTTCTACCTGCCAGCAGGTTAAAGGGCCATTCTGCCTTTTCTCTTGAATTGTTTTGTCACTCAGTGAAGTAAACAAGCAGCGTCAGGAGCTTCGTTTAAGCCAATTAGTTGAAGCTTAACATCAGCTAGAACAGGTCTCACAGTGCACAACTCTGCTCATGAGTATTACTACACACCTCTGCTCACTTCCTTTTCTTTATTTAGCATCTTTGTCCATGCGTATTTAAATGAAGTGAGGTTTTTTTTATTAATTAATCTCATGTTATGTAATGAATAATGTGCCCTGGTCACTGCTGAATTTTATTAAGACTGATATCAATATTTGATTGTTTAAAAAATCTGATATATCAACTAATTAGTCTGGAGCTCTGATTGTAAAAGGTTATCAGACAAGTCCAAAATATAACTGAATACATCAATAAGTCATACTGGTGGTTAAATATTTAAATGGACTGTAAAAAGACATAACGTGTAATACTTTTCCTTTAATCTCCCATCAGTTGGTTGAAAAAGCAAAACGTTTTAATTTGTTTTCCATTACCTCCAGTAAGTTGCCTCTAATAAACTCAGTTTTTCTATTCTGTTAATCGACAGTGTTGACTGATGGATGTTGGTTGTAGCACAGAAAGGACACCATTACTGCACAATGTTACACAGTTTTTGCACATTAAGGTTTTATTTACTTGGTAAAATGTTAATTTAAGTATGTGAAAGACATTTTGGAGGTCAGTAATGGTTTGATTCAGACAGGAAGTGACTGTGTATGTAAAACTGTATCATCCGCACAGAAAGGTGTCTTCACTCGTCTTCGCTGATCTTAAAATCAACACGCATCTATTCTCCTGCAGACGCTCCGCCCACAACGCCGCCGATCAGCAGCTCGCCTAGCCCCACCCCTCCCTCCTCCCTCCATCTAAAACCAGACAATCAGAGGAGGGAGCGGGACAGCGAGGGTCCAAAGTTGTCACATCACAAGGTGCGGCAGATCCAGGTGGAACTGGTGACCCCTGGCCCCCGAGGCCACGCCTCCAAGACAGGCATCATCCGCCAAACCATCAAATACTCGGAGACGGACCTGGACGCCGTGCCGCTGCGGTGCTACAGGGAGACCGACCTGGACGAGGTGATCTGGTTTCATCTGGTCTCATCTGGTCGTGTCATTCATGGACTGTCTTAATGTTCACGTGTGATTACTCTCTGTTACTGTGGTGCAGGTGATGCGGGCGGAGGCCGAGGCAGCTGACGAGGCGGAGGAGGACTCGGCCTTTGGGAGTAACCGAAGCGTCCCGGGAAACAGCTTCAGCCCTGCTGACACCTCCCTGAAACCCCGGACAGGTGGAAGGAAGGAGGAGGAAGAGGAGGAGGAGGATGAGGAGGAAGAGGAGGAGGAAGGAGTGGTGAGCTGGGCCAGTGTGCGGATGCTGGGGGACAGACAGAGACAGAAAGCCACCAAGGAGGAGGACGAGGTGTTCAGTCTGCTGCTGAAGGGGTGAGAGGTCACACAGTTAGCAGCTCCTGTTAGCAGCTCCTGTTAGCAGCTCCTGTTAGCATGAACCCATGGATGTGCAGACGGCTATCAGTGGGCCACTGTGATACCGAAACAAACTTAAAAACACAAAGATCATCAGGTTCAGTCTCAAGTCCACGATGTGTGTGCCGCAGCCTCTGCATTCAAGTATAAAGGATTCAGATTTTACAGATGCTGTATATCCTCTCTTAAACTCGAGGCTATGTGAGCAGCAGGAAGGTTGTCTCCGTCTTAAAGATCCTGGTTTGCAAACTGAATCTCCGTCACAAACGTGGCTTCAGAGGCATGTTTTTGGTGACTGGATCAGGAGGATAACCAGACGTTGTCATTAGTGTGAATATAAGGTCACATGAGCCTTCTGTCCAATGAAACTGTCTCAAATGTATCCCGGAGAAAAGGTGTGATGTTGGAAAGCTTGTTGATGCAGTTGTTGATATGAACCAAAGTTTCGTCTTTGTTAACCTTGCAGGCCGCTGGAGGCGTCGTCTAACACACACGATGGCCTCAAGTCCCCCATTTCCATCGGCAGCCCCCGCCGACCCTCCGACAGCAACCTTGACTCCTTCAGCCGCCATTTTGAAAGCATCATGGAGTCTCACCGGGCCAAAGGCACCTCGTACAGCAGCCTGGACAGCGTCGACCTTCTGACCTCTGGATCCACGTCTGTGTTCACCTTTGACCTGCCCACCCTCACCCCAGAGATCCAGGTAGGAGAGCGAGGCTGCGAATGACCTGAAGAATCATGTGGGTGTTTCCTGTCAGACTGCAGGAGGTAACGCTGATCTGTTTGTGTGTTCAGAGTCAGATCTGCGAGAGCGCCAAGCAGATCATCGAGCTGAGCTTCGCCCCGCTGGCCCATCCGGACCCGTCCGCCCCCTCGGAGACGTCCCGCTCTGAAATCACCCTCAGTGCCTCAGGGGCGGGGCTCCGAGGCGGCTCCAAAGACGACACCGGCCCTCCAGTTCGATCCAGGTCGGAGAAAGAGACGTGGCGTCGCTCCATCCTCAAAGATGGCTTCCGCAAGGCGAGCTCGGCCCCATCCCTCCACAGCAGCCCCAGGTGAGTCACAGCTGATGGTGCAGGTCCAGACTGAGGACAGGAAGTGCTTGTTCTGGCCTCTGTTGTTCAGGGTTATCCTTTGTGGTTTAGCCAGTAAGGCTGTGTCCCTTCTCATGCAGCCTGGAAGAAGCTGAAGCCAGAAACCGAAACTCTGTCGCTCCCCTCAGCATCACCGTTGTCATGTGACCCAGTCGAGTCAGTGTAGAGCAACAGATAAGACCCCAGGCCCTCCAGGCCCTCCAGGCTGGCTGCTTATGTTGTGTTTATTTGACTAACTGCAAAGTTGTCTGGTGATGTTCATCACTGAGGCACAATGACAGCTGAAAACATTTTAAAGGCTCTTAGTTTGCATTCGTACGTGATTTTGAGGTGGGATGAGGAATGGCAGCTGGTAAACATGGAGGTAAACAATACTGGACTTAATTACTTCTAAAGAACGTCTCTACAAATGTCATGAGGAAGGAAATGCTTTGCAGTTCAGTGTCATCAGAGATTATTTGTTGGATTTCAGAGTGAAATAATTCTCCGTAGTGCCGGAAAACACTGTGAAAATATTCTGATACCTTCTCAATACCACCTTCTTATTTCATGTAATGCTTCAGGTCAAACTGGACGAACAGGTGTCGCTTTATTCAGATAAACCTGCAGCAGCTTTTGTTTCCACTGTTGGGGCTCATTTTTTCCCCTGGCCTCCGTCACGTGACTCTGCCGTCAGATGGTGAAAGATTTCAGCTCTGCTGTGATTTGAAGGAGAAATATTCACTGAACTGCAGTTTGTCTCTGTCTCTGTTGTTCCTCATGTTGTCTTCGTCGTCATCGTGGAGTCCGGATGATGAAGGGCCGATTTGTTCGATTTGGCTCGTAGAAAGAGCCTTTGTTGGCTCATTTGTCTTCACTGACTGCATGTCAAAGTCCAAACTTTATTTAAAATCTTTCATAGATACAATCAAATAACTCCATAAATAACAAGTGAAATGACGCCTTTATCAGGACTGAAAGCTGCTGCAGTCACAGCGATCAGCCACACGGTGGCAGCAGAGCGCCACAAAGGAGTGGCAGTTCATTTGTTCTGTGTGCGTGTGTGCCTGTGTGTGTGTGTGTGTGTGTGTGTGTGAGTGTGTGTGAAGGCTAAGATTGAGGAGATTTCTACACATTTTGATCAGAGTCTAAGCGTTTGATGGTTCAAAGTGAGGAGCGGATTATTTCAGTGAGGCTACAACAACAAATGTGTGTGTGTGTGTGTGTGTGTGTGTGTGTGTGCATGTATCACGTGGGGACAAAAATCTGTTTACACAGTCACTTGTGGGGACTCACCTTACTTGTGGGGACAGGTCCCCTTAATGTAAATCTTTACATTTTAGGGTGTAGACTGAGGATAGGTTTAGGGTAAGGCTCCAGGAAATGAATGTAAGTCTATGTAATGTCCCCACAAGTGATGAAAACCTCACGCGTGTGTGTGTGTGTGTGTGTGTGTGTGTGTGTGTGTGTGTGTGTGTGTGTGTGTGTGTGTGAGAGGATTTAACTGAACTGTACACTCAGGCTGTGAGACAACACATGAGTTTAATTATAGAGTGTCTGATGTGTAGCTGAGCTGAACACGCACACACACACACACACACACACACACACACACACACAGTATCTTGTGTGGGTGGTAAAGAGAGCGACACCGAGCGACCTTGTTTTTTTGAAAGTATTGAAGCTGTTTCTGGCCTTTATGAAAACTGAGGGACGTTTCTGTTAAACCTGCTGGAAACTCGGCGTCTGATTCAGATGAAGTTTAGTGATGATGACGAGGGAAGATTTCTTCATCGTTACCTGAAACACTTTTCATCGACCGCCTGTGCTGAGAAATGTTCTTCGGGTATTTTTAACTGTAATTTGGTCGTTCCTTTGGCTGTCAGCATGTTTTGTGTGGGGAGGATTTTATGAGCTGGGCCCATCCAGGCCTTTAAAACTCAGACTCACAAAGCTGAAATGAGAAGGTGTGGTTTTAACTCTCTGAGCTTTAGATGAAGCTCTACGTCTGCTCTGATCTGCTGTGTGATCATTTTACCTCAAAGCTGTTTAAAGCCCAGATCTTCAGGCTTTTCTTTGTGTTCCATCTCTAATATGGAGTTAATACTAAGAAGTTTTTGAATGAAGAAAAGTGAAACCTTTCTTACAATCTTCACTTCACAAGTTGAACTCTTTGGATTTAAGTTAAATTTATGCATACATGAAGATTTTTAGGAGATGTTACTTTACAACATGACTCTGTACTCTCTTCTGTTCAGTCTGCTGCTGTCATACCTGGCCCTTCCTGTCTGGCAGCCAATCAAACCTGGCACCTGGCCAGGCTGTGGCAGTGGTAACCACGGCAACAGCAGATTAACTTCCTGGAGCGTGAGATGTCAGAGTTTAAAATAGACAAAGGGGGATGTTGTGTTGCGGTTCAGCACCTGGTTCTGACACGGACAGGAAGAGAGGCTGCAGGTCACATGACCAGCTGGAGGTCTGAACAGAGAGCGTTCCTCAGCGCAGAACCAACAGAAGGTTCTCCAGGCCGGTACCACAGGAGGAGAACCCTTTATGGTTCTGTTCATGGCACCCACTAACACAGATGCTGACAGTCAGTGTCTGTGTTTTTAACTGTTGAGTGAAATGAACGTGGTGTGTAGCTTCATATTTAGCTTTTGATTGTTAATGTTTATGTTTTTTTCTTGTGTTTTAGGAAAAGCAGATAGTAAAAAGTCGTTTATTTGTTTAATGTGTTTGAACTTGATCAAACTCGTACAGTAAGGGCGTCCTGGTGGTCCAGGACTTTAAGGCGCTGAGCTTTGTTCAACACCTTGTTTTCTGTCTCTTAAAAAATGTCCTCAAACGTTAGCTTCAGCCTAGCATTAGCTTCAAGCTAGCTTTAGCCTACAATTAGCTTGAACGTCACGTTAGCTTCATAGCACTGTTAGCTCGCTCAGGGTTAAAGCCTACAGTTCGCTCTGCAGAAGCTTGAACCTCCATGAACTGTGAAAACAGCTTTGCCCAGTCAGAACAAATCAAACCAGCAAACGTTCCCAGTGCTCACCTCTGTTTTTATTTGTCGTGATGGTCTGGTGAGGACAGACTGACCAGGACCAGTATCAGTTTCATTCGGTGCCCACAGTAAGAAGACTCGGTGTACAAGACTGATCCTGCAGGCTGCACTTTGGAGTACAACCAGTAATCTATTACTTTTAGCTTCATTCGGCGTGTTGCTCATTTTTCATTAACTCTGTACTTGATTATCAGGACTTGGTGTTCAGGACTCAGGACTAAACTAAAGATCAGCTTCACATGAGGGTTAATCCTCTTTGTGTGTGTTTTTCTTTTATTTATTTGTTATTTTTTAGGCGTGCTTCCTGTTTTTTTAATTAGCTTTTCACACACATTCAGATATAGTTTGGTGGTTTGGAAAGATGATTTGTAATCCCTGGTAGCAAAACGTGAGCGTCCACATGATTCACAACTCAAATAAGTGGATCTGGTTTTCAGTGTGTCTTTAGTGCGACGGTTTGGATCCCGGTCTCGTTCTCAGACATGTTTCCTGTCACCATGTTTCTCTGTGGCGATCTTCTTGATCCGCTCATGTGACATTTGGTGATCAGTTTTGGTTCCGCATCCCGTCGGTCTCGGCTTCCCGCTCCACATGGTGACTTTAACCAAACCGCAGCACGCGGCGTGAGGCCCACCAGGACGCCAACAGCTGTGCTTTCACTGCCTTCATCCGAGACCGCAGGACTCAGCCGGTGTGAAGGAGCGTGTGGTCCATCTTAACTCTGCTGCTCTGCTATTAGAGACGCTGTGAAGTCTGTATTTAACAATGAGTCGCCATCTTATTATTCACTCCACGTCTTTCTGTCACCTTAAGGAACCCGTTTAAAGCTGGAGAGAGTCTGCTTTACTGTCCTCGTACACTCAGAGCGTCGTCAGTGGAAGATAATTACAGGAACATGTGTCAACGGCTGCGTGGCGTTCGTATTCACATCGCCTGCAGTATTCAGTGTAGAAGAAGGAGAAATTCACCACGACAAACGACAAATGAGTTCAACATGATTCTTTCATTCTCAGATCTTCTTAAGATTTAAAGTTGTAATCCTTCAAATAGCTGTTGTCTTGTTTTTTAGACTTATTTCAGCACTAACCTCCATGACAGATCTATTGTCTTTCAAAATAAAAGCCCCATGTTTGTCCAGGTGACATGTTTTAATGTGAAGCAGCAGTAGTAGGAAATGTAGCATTAGCATTAGCATTAATCCAGCCGTGATGTGACTGAAGGATGCGGCAGTAAACAGTGAGGCTGCGTCATTTCCTGTCAGTCCCTCGTGTGTGGCGATGGCGGACTCCGCCACTGCCAGTAAAAGCTGCTGTATAGAGAATGGATTAGCCTACAGCTTAAACCCATGGTTAGCTTTTAACTCAGGGCTTTGAGAATAAGTTGTATTCATGGCTTTAGCTCACGATTAGCTCTGTCTCCAGGATAGCTTTCAAACATGGCTGAGTTACATCCCAGCGTTAGCTTAGCAAAGATCGTTCATGCTGGAGTTAGCTTTAGCTGTAGCAGGCGGTTAGCAGCTGTTCCTGTCTGTAAATTGCAGGTCATTAGAATAATTTAGTTCTCAGATGAACACCTAGAAGCTCAGTCCTGGTTTTCAAGGACTAAAAATAAAAAACTTTGTCGTATTTTCTTGTTCGTGTGTGTTTGAACTCTCAAAGCTTCTGACAAACTCCTCAGAGCACACGAACATATTCAAGGAATGAAATGAAAACACTGAAACTGCTGCTGGGAGCTTTCTGTGTTTCAGTCTGGAGGAGTTCACTGGTTTCCTTTGGCCTCCGTCCACTCCCTCCACTGGGTGTGGACGCAGAATTCAAATTCAAACACAAACTTTATTGTTTCCAGTTGAAAACAAATCAAACCGCAGTGAAAGTTTCCTGAAAGCAAAGCAGAGAAAAACAAGATCACACCCACACAACAGCTTCTTCTTCTTCTTCTTCTTCTTCTTCACTATACTGAGACTCCTCCCAACACACACACACACACACACACACACACACACACGCACACTTTTATCAGCTTATAGAGGGAAATTCCAGATGGATTCATTCAGCCAGCGTTTCACAGACGGGATGGAAAGAGAGACCTCCCACTCCTGTCATACAACTAGAAACACTCCCTGAACACCAACTCCTCCTCCTCCTCCTCCTTGCTCTCTCTGTGTGGATCTTTTCCATCTGCTGTCTGGGTGCTGTGACCTCTGACCTCTGACCTGTTTTACGCCTGGCTGGTGGTGATGCTGCTGCTTTACGAACTGTTGAAGCGTGCAGACGTTCCTCTGGTGTCTGAATCCTGTCGGCCTGTTATTATTACAGCTACTGCTGCTATTAAAGCTTCTATGTGTGAAATGTTGAGTGTTAATACAGCAGCAAACAGCTGCTTGCTATGAAAAAATACAGTGTTGTGTGTGTGTGTGTGTGTTGTAATTAGATTTCTGTTCTTTGGTAGCTGGTTCAGCTGCGTGTGCATGTTAGTGCACGTGAGCGTGCATGGTCGTACATGTTAGTGCATCTTAATGCATGTTAGTGTGTGTTAGCGCACGTGTGTCTTCCTGTGACGCTGCTAGACCTCCTCATGTTCATCGGCCTCCTCGCAGCTTTAAAAACGTGCCTTTCGCCGTCTGAAGTATATTTTACTGGATGTTTTCGGAAGCTAGCGACAAAGCTAATAATTGGATAGCGAGGAAGCTAATTATTGTGCTACATGGATTTCTGTCTCCTGGCAGATTGAAAAAATATTTTGTATATTTTCTCTGAATGTGTGTCTAACATGGCTGAAATAACTCCTTACTGTCAAATTCAATATTCCCGTCACTACATGAGTAACTAAGCTGTGCGTCGTCTCGCCTGCTGAGTGTTCGCACTGCGCCACTTGGCGTCGCTCACAAAGCGGTAACGTCATCCTGTTTCTTGTCGTGCGTTCTGGAGCTGCTTTCGGGGACGTTTGACGGAGGAGACGGTTTGTTTTGGTGTGAGACTGGTGCAGTGCGACATCTAGTGGCTGAAAATCCCACAAATACAACCTCATTTGACAATATTAGTCACCAAATCAGTTAAATTTAATTTAAATTTCATCATAGTTTAGTTTGTTTTTGATGACATTAAATTTTAAATCATGTTAAATAATTTGTAATTCAGGTCCGCATATTCACCATTAACTAGTTTCTCATTAGCATGCATGTTTGTAGCATATTAGCTCTTCATCAGTCAGTAAGATCTGTAAAATATAGTAAAAGTTGGAGAAGAGGAGTTTTAAGGAGGCTGGGAGTCTACGAGCTGAACTTTAATCGTGACACGTCCTATTTTCTTTGTGTTGTCGGGTCTTTGTCCAGAAGTCGTCCTTCTGTTCCCTCGCAGTGAATCAAACTTAACGTTTGTCACAAAGATCTGAGAAAAGAGTCCGATCAAAAGTTTCAGGAAGGTAAGAGGAGACAAAGAGAGGAAGAGGGGAAGGAGAGGACAGAGGGAGGAGGAGGAGGAGGAGGAGGAGGAGGGGCATCCCGGGTCAAACAGGGGAGGAAACACATACCTCCTCCTCCCCCCTCGGTGGAGGAAAATAACCCAGCTGATGGACGAGCGGGGAGGGAGGAGAAGCTCCGACTGTGACGAGGAGGAGGAGGAGAGAGAAAGTTGTGCAGTGAAGTTGTTGAGAGAAAAGCTGCCGTTGAGATTTTTGGTGTTGAAGAAACAGAGAGGACGAGGAGGAGGAGGAGGAGGAGGAGGAATAAGGAGCTGGCAGAGCAGTGAGGAGGGAAAGCAGACGAAGGAGGAGGACTGAAACCAGCCGGGCTGGAGAGGAGGAGGAGGCGCTGCCGCTGCCGGAGGAGAACGCTCTGAATGAAGCAGCCGGACTGAAGCAGAGCTGGAAACAGGCGTCTTCCGATGATGTCACCACATTAACGTTTGGATGATGTCACTCCGTTTCCCTCGGTGACGCCGATGTGGATGAGGGTTGATTGGCGGCTGCTCGGCCGCTGACGTCGCAGGCTGGGTGCGGGGGTGGGCGGGGCCACGTCGACATGGCCAGCTACCTGCTGTGCTGGGGGGGCGGGGCTCTGGAGGACAGGTACCTGTATGCTCCGCCCTACCCGGCCGTGTACAGGTGAGTCTGCTGGTCAGGGTCTTCAGGGTCACAGCTGATGCTTGACAGTTTGAAAAGTAGAATCTTGGTGACTGATTGATTGATTGTTAGTCTACTCTTTCGTAAAGTGTCCGTTTTTTACTGGGAATGCTGCAAACAGATGAATGATGAAGAATCGTTTCTGTTGATTGACTCGATTTCAGCTCGAGATCCTTTAAATCTGCTTCTCAAAGAGAAACTTTAACTGTTGCTGACAGAAACGAACAGCCAGCAGCGCAGTCGGACGTATTTACTGAAACAAGCGGTAAGAGGCGCCATCTTTTACGGTGCGAGAACCTGTCTGCGCCCTCTGCTGGACAAACTCTGTGATGACATGCTCAACCTTCAATGGTGGAAAGTAACTCAGTACTCATTTGTGTACATTTATTTTTATGTTGTACTTTTTACATTTATCTGACAGTTTCAATCGATCAATCGGTTGATGGAGAAAATAATCAGCAGATTGATCCAGAATGAAAAGAATCATTAGTTTCAGTCCAACACAGAACAGTTGAAAATGAGCTCCACCTCGACCAACTCCAACAGGAAAGTCCTGCTGTGACATGAATGAGGAGACACAGTAACCTAAAGAGACCAGAGACACGAGGACAACAGACACAGGGGACACTTTACTGGAGTACTTTGACTTTAATACTTTTACTGAAGTAACATTTTCAATGCAGGACTTTTACATGTAACAGAGTATTTTTACAGTGGTATTAGTACTTTTACTGGCGTACAGGATCTGAGTACTTCCCTGCTGGAAAGCTGTGTGTTTGTGATCAGATGATGATGAGTTTGATTTATTGTGTGTTGGTCCAGTCCGACATGATGGATGTGATGGAGCTGATTGGTCTGTCTGTCTGTCTGCCTGTCTGTCTGCCTGCCTGTCTGTCTGCCTGCCTCCCTGCCTGTCTGTCTGTCCGTCTGCTCATCTGTCTGTCTGTCTCTCTGTCCATCTGTCTCTGTCTGTCTGTCTGTCCGTCTGTCTGTCCGTCTGTCTGTCTGTCTGCCTGCCTGCCTGCCTGCCTGCCTGTCTGTCTGTCTGTCTGTCTGTCCCTCTGTCTCTCTGTCTGCCTGCCTGCCTGTCTGTCTCTCTGTCCATCTGTCCGTCTGTCTATCTGTCTGTCTGTCTGCCCGCCCGTCTGTCCGTCTGCCTGTCTGTCTGTCCGTCTGTCCGTCTGTCTGTCTGTCCGTCTGCCTGTCTGTCTGTCCGTCTGCCTGTCAGTCTGTCCGTCTGTCTGTCTGTCTGCCTGTCTGCCTGTCTGTCTGCCTGCCTGTCTGCCTGCCTGCCTGTCTGTCTGTCTGTCTGTCTGCTTCATCTCGTCTCAGTTAACAGTTTTTAACTTTTTCTTTCGGATGCTTTTCCACACATTTCTAGAAGAAATCCTTTTAGCTTCTGGCTGAGTTTGAAACACCAGCTGCAGATGTTTCAAGCTGCACTAAGTAGATTTCATAAAATGAACAGCATGAAGTTTTGCAGTGAGGGGGCGCTGCAGCAGCCAACACACGACACAAGATGGAGCAACAGACGCTGAGGCTCATGGGTACTGTAGTAGTTCGAGCCCTCAGCAAACCAAACTGAGAGGAAAACCTGATTCACCTGGAAGGTGAAAGCCCTCAGCCTTGGCTTTCTGTGTGGTTCAGCTGGAGGAGGCTCCGGTGGTTCACTGAGGCTCTTATCAAACTCTTCACTGTGGTTCCACCCTGAGTTCTCAGTAGAACTGGTGGCTCACTGGTTCCTGGTTCTTGATGAAACATGAGGTCGCGCTGATTCTTTTCCTGCCTTGTTTGTGTGATGCTGCTCTTAAATCATCTGAACTCTGCTGCCTGTTTCTCATTTCTGCGTCTGTTTTCTGTCTGTTCGTCTCTTCAGTCCAGACCTCAGAGTTTCTGTTTCACAGTTTTAGAAACCAACTACAGAAATGTCGTTTTGTTGATCTACTGATGTAACTCAGTGAAATGTGTTCGGAGCTGAAGCTCTTTCTGTGCGACTCAGACCTGCAGAAGAACCTGCAGACACGTTTTTTGCTCGTTGTTGTCCCAGACGGCATCAAGAAAACGTGTCAGGCTGGTTTATTTACAGCAGGGAGGAGAGAGCAGGACACTGCCGTACGAGGACACAAGCTGCAACTGTTGGGGATCGAGCTTCCTAGCAGAGATCTTTTATCTTTCACCGTCACATTTTCTTTGCCCACTTGGGGGCAGCGCCACAAACTGCAAACACATCCGACATGTCATCGCCTGTGTAGCTTGTTTGATGGAAACAGTTGAGACTGAACCAGGCAGCAGCTAAAAGAGGCCGAGAGCTCCCGAGCTGCAGATGGTTTGTTGATGTAGAAATGCTGGTGCAGCTTTAGCTAACGTGACTTGAAGTCTGGACCTTTTTCACATCCACTTTTTGTCCCATGATTCTTTTCAGCTCTGATTGCGATCTGATCCTGGTGTAAAACTCTGCTGAATACTTGGAATATTTGGATTAGTTTTAGCGTGAAACCCTCCAATGAAAATCCTTGATGTTGGCCTTCAAAACACAAAAGTCTGTCCAGAATCTGCTCTCTCCTCTGGTTTAACTGGAGGAGGAAATGCACCCCTGCACTGCTCTCCACAGAGGTCAAAGGTCAGATGGTGAGACTCAGAGTCCTGCAGTGACTGTGATGTTCGCTGATGGACAGCAGTGAAGTCTTCAACCTTCCTCATGCTGTCTTCACCCCCAACCGGTGGTGGAGACTAAGTATGTTTAAGTTCTGTAATTAGTCAAGTACTGTAAAAACTACAAATTTGAGGTACTTGTACTTAACTTGAGTCTTTTTACAGTGTAGTATTATTACTTTGGAGAACACACAACCCTCAGTGTGCAAATATGAAGAAGCACAGGAGAAATATCCATGTTTTAATCTCTTTAAACGTCTGATGATGCTCAGTTATTTGACCCTCGCAGCTTTCTGTACTTCGCCGCTTTTAAATGAAGTGAAGGATTGAAGGAAAGCTGGAACAAAGCAGGGATGTGTTCAGAGAGACTTCTGCATCGTCTCAGAGGAGGACAGCGCTGACCTGAGCAGACCTGACCTCCACTAAAAGTCCATTGATAGATGGACCTCCGCTGACCCTCAGGCTGGTCTGTGGGTCCTGCTGATGGAGGGGCTCCTGATGGAGGGGCTCCTGATGGAGGAGCTCCTGATGGAGGGNGCTGATGGAGGGGCTCCTGATGGAGGGGCTCCTGATGGAGGAGCTCCTGATGGAGGGCCTCCTGATGTTTTGGTGATGTTTGGTTCAGTTTTGAACCCGTCGATCCGACTCAGCGGTAACACGACTCTGCTTCACTCTGCACCACTTCAAACAGAATCCATAATGAGCCTTCCTGTGTTTTTAGTCAGTCCAGACCTTTCTGCTGGATTCGAGTCCCTGCAGGCAGAGGATCTCCTCTGCAGTTCGGAGGAAGTTTGCTGTTTGCAGTTTTCTCCTCCTTCCATTATAGATCAAGCACTTGTTTCGCAGCGAGGCCTGAGTGGAACATGTGACCTCTGTTTACCATCTGCTGTCTAACAAAACACACCCTGGATATCAAAGAGCAGCATCAGAGTCGTATTGATGGATCTGTTATATCATTTTACCGCTAAAGAACAAACAGAACATTGTATTTTACACTTTTTACGTTGTTTCCTGTGGAATTGGACCGACGTCGTGTTTAATGGAGCTGCTAGCAAACAGCAGTCATGAATACACATCTGTTAAAACAACACACATCTGTTTAAACGCTTAGACTTGTCGCATGTCGACTCAGAAGCAATGGAAGGATGGATGGACAGATGGATGGATGGATGGACAGGCAGATGGATGGACGGGCGGATGAATGGACAGGCGGATGGATGGACGGGCGGATGGATGGACGGACGGACGGATGGATGGATGGACGGATGGACAGGCGGACGGATGGATGTGTGGATGAGTGTACAAATAAACCAAGAACCTGCAGCTCACCTCTCGAATCTCTCGAAGTGTTTAACAACCGCAGAGTCTCTCTAACCTGCATTAATTGAATTAATTATACTGAAGTGATCATTTATTAATGATGTTTTTTCCTCATGGCAGCTCGTCTGCTGAGAACAGCTGTTTGGATTACATTCAGCTGCTGTTTCTGAGGACGACGGACAAATCTGTCGCGTCCTAAACGTCCGATCAGAAGAAGCTCATGTTGTTTGGTCTGGAGGACTCGACCCACGGCCTCTTAACACCTGACCTGCATGGTTTGGTGCGTTTAGTTTCGACGCCTGCTTTCACCTTTACATTGTTTTTCATTTGATTGCGTCCCCTCTAAAGTTAGTTTTGCAGGAGGACGACGTCCTCGTCCACAGCTATGTGGCGCAGACGTCAGGTTGGTCTGCAGCCAGGCTGTTGAAAGACTTCATTTCATCAAATGGGGTCAGATTTGATCTCAGTTTGCATGTGTGGATGCACAAACTAATGATGTAACCTCAAACCAGTTCTGTGAAATGGAACCAGCGACGTCTGAACAGAGCGCCGAACGTCATCTGAAAGTTAAAGTCTGCTGATGTTTTCTTGTTTCTTCAACACGTTGATGAGCCTCGCTGCTGTTCCTTCATCACCATGAACGCTCACACACACACACACACACACACTCACTACAGCACCTAATGTGGATTCATCCGCCGCTGAAAATAGTCCCAGCAGATGCTCCATTTCCTCCTGTTTGCCTGCTAAAAGCCGCGGTGAGCAGCTGTTTGAGGAAAACCTTTTTAAACCTGAAACTTTATATCCGCGCGGTGTTTGTAAAGGTTTGTTTCTCCAGCAGGAACCAATGGGAGCGCAGCGCCGCAGACAGGAAGTCAGACAGTATTTAGAGGTTGTTGTTTTGGGTCGATGCACACGCAGAAATGCACAGACCGACGCCTTCAAACAGACGGCTCGTGCTCGTGTTGTGTGACAGTCAGTCAGTGTGTCGGTGGCTTGTTGTGGTTTCAAACTGGATGAATGAAAGCTGGCTGACACACCCTGGAAAATAACAGTCTGTCTCTTACTCTGTCCTCTGTCTTTCTCTATATTTGTCCCTCGTTTGTTCCTATTTTCTGTCTTTCTCTTCTGTCTTTTGATCTCTGACTCAGATTCTTTCTTTTCTCTTCTGTTTTCTCTCTCTGACGGTCAGTGAGTCATCGTTTTCAGCCTCCCTCTGCCGGTGAGACGACCGGTGGATCGAACCATCTCAGCTCAGAGACGGGGAGGTTCGGGGTTATTTTTCTCTCGCTCCATTGGTTCTTTGGGTGAAGTGAATTATATATTTGGAGTTTGGAGACTGGGTCAAGGATGTGGTCACAGCCTGTTGGTGTTCTTGGTCTTTGCCTCGCAGTACTGCGGCCGTGGTGGTGTTATATGTGAAGGGTGGTGGAGATGGGAAAGATTCCCATGTTTAGGACTCGCGAGCGCTCTGTGATCGCAGAGTTGTTCGTGTGAGAGATGAAACACTGATGAAATAAGTCTACTTTCATTTATTTAGGGTTTAATTATTGTGAACTTTGGTGGATGTGAGACGTCGACGTTTGATTTTCTTTGGTTTAAGAAAAATTTTGCCATTCATCTTCCAACAAGATGCCCAAAAACCTGCTTTTATTTCAACTAGATTAGATCCTGTAATTCTCCTTTCACCGGCCTTTCTGAACCATCCCTCGATAAAATACAGTTAATCCAGAAATCTGCTGCCAGGCGTTAAACAAGAGCAAAAAGACACCATCTCAGCCTTACTCGTTTAGCCTGCAGTACTCTTTCTTTGTTGTTTTATAATTATATAAAAGACATTTGAGACGATGTTTGGTTCAATCTGCTCTGAGAACTTTTCTTCGTTTTATTCTGAAAGTGGGAAATCACTTCACTTTGTTTGTAAATTGAACACATCTAAACTAGTCGCGGACCATCATCTGTTGAGTTGTCCGGTCCATGCCTGACTGCAGCATGGACCGGCCCCCGGTGGCTGCTGGGTAAAAAAAAAAAATGAAAAAACAAGAATTTCCTGGCGTCCTGTTGAGTGAAGTTCCCTGGCTGCTGGTGAAGAGGTTATTTCTGTCCTGGATGAATGGCTGGTGTTGGTGGAGGAAGGACTCGCCGACAGAAACATCCGCACTCACATTCACTCCGTTCCCTCTCGTCTGCACATGAGGAAATACTACGATCGCTCCAGCGCTCCTCTCAGTTTGTGGCTCGTGTGTGTATTTTGGGTGTTTGAATGGCTTCCACGCTGCCGTCGTTTAACCAGGAACAGCCTTTGTCATATCCTGTGCGTGCGGCAGAGCCCGGCATGGCGAACTGTTTCTCCAGCTGTTTCAATGATCCAGATAAGTCTGCTGCTCCCTCACCTGGAAAAACAATCACGCCAGTCAGAGCTCTGGAGGTCAGATTAAGAATTTAGCTTCCTGTCAGTTGATTTACAGAAATCACAAATCTTGGAAGACAATTCAGAGATTTTTCTCAGACACCAGAAATAGTGTCTGAAATGGGCCCACACACTGGAGCCCTGCGGTGTCTTTGCTTGAAGCAGCTGCCCAGAAACAGTTAATGAGTCCGTCCAGGAAATTTTCCAAGAAATATTCCATCACACGGCCTCCTGAGCAATCTCACATTGTTTTTTAGATGTTTTCTGCCCGAGGTGCTGGGAGGTGGATGTTTTGGACAGAGCCAGCTGTTCCCCCCTGTTCTTTGTGCTAAGCTAACCAGCTGCTGTCCGTGGCTCCATATTTAGAGTACAGATATGAGGGTGGAGTCAGTCTGACCATGTGACTCAGAGAGGAAGAGCGGCGTTAAGCCTCCTGCTTTCACCCTGAACTCTGACGCTGGACGTCAATCAGGACGAATACTTCAGACCTTCAGGTGTGTTCACACTCGATGCAAAGTGATTTTCTTTGCATGTATTATCCCCACAAACCAGGAGCTCCAGTTCCTCCTCTTCTTCTCCTCCAGACTCTCGTCTTATTTCTGTTTGTTTATGAATTTGAGTCATAAAACCTCGAGACAACACAAGCTGCTCCAGTGACGTCACACGTGGCGACTTTGCCTCGTTCACACCTTCAGTCAGGTCACGTCCTGTTCTGGCTCTTCTGGACTCCCTCCCTCCTCATCACGTGTGTGCAGCTTCAGGTCAAGTTCATCAGTGCTCAGTGACGTTGACCAATGGGAGCGCAGTGTTCACCTGCAGGGTGTCTTTCATCAGAGCCTGTAAACAGGAACATCTTTCAAACGTCTGTAACGCAGACTGGATGTGAGGTTGGAGCTGAAACACCTGATCGACTGACAGAAAGTTCATCAGCAACTATTTTATTTCTAAAAGCTGTTTTTGATGTGTGTTTCTTCTTCAGTGGAATTATTTGTTCTCTTCTTCTGCAGCTGTAAACTCAGTATTTTGGGGTTTTTTGGTGGTTTGGTAGGACAGAACTGGACGTTTGCAGGCGTCATCTTTGACTTTGAGAAGCTCTGATGGACGTTTTCTGACATTTTATTGATTGATGAGGTGATTGATAAAATGATTGGGGGATTAAAATAAGATCATCCTTTATTGATTATCAGAGGAGAAGTTCAAGCAGCACAGAAATCAGTCCAGACAAACAGAGGAAAGTATAAACTGAATAAAAACAACAACAGAAATAAAAATGGAAACTATAAAAGTTCACGTGAAGTCCTGGAGAATCAATGAAGGGGTGAGAGAGCCGCTGCCACCGCGAGTTCAGAATCACAGCCCAGGATGAGGTTACCCTGATGACATCACCGTAACATCATCAGGGTTATTTCCTCCTCCAGAGACACAGGAGACGAGGACTGATGTAAAGTATAAACTGGCCTCTGTGCGTGAAATCAGTGGAAAGTGTTAAAATGAAAGAGGTTGACCTAAGCAGCTGAGCGGGCCTGGTCCTCTGAGGGGAAGTTGGAGTTCATTATGGGAAGTAGATGGAGAGCACGCTGTGATTCAGCCACTTCCACTTACTGACTCTCATTCACAACTCCCGACGGTCGAGTTTCTCTTCACTGTTTCAGAAAGTCAGTTTATTTAAAGAGAGGCTGCGATGAAGAACGGCTGATGGAGAACGGACTCATTTCAACGGCGGCGGCAGCGGCAGAGAGGTGCGTTAAATTAAAAAGAACTGCGCTCGGCTCGGCTGGAGTGAGAGTAAATGAAACTGTATTGATCCCTGAGGGGACGCTGGTCGATGCAGCAGCAGCAGCAAACACTGCAGTTATAAATAGACTGCAGTCTGTTAAAGGAAATATACCCACATCCAGTGCTGCCACGTGTTTACATGCTGAGGATGAGGAGAGGCATCAAGTACATGAGAGTGACGCTGAGCCGAGGACAGGTGACGCCGCCCGTTTATTGGTTTATCAAATATGTCAGAGTCGGGATGAAGGTGTGAGAAGATCAGCTGTTTTTCTGCGTGCTAACAAAGTGACTGTGTTCAGGTGTTCGGTGTCAGCAGAACATGCTGAGAGTCGATCATGAGACCAGACGGAAACTTTATTTTTACACTGTAAAATCTCCAAAACGTGACACCTGTGAGAGAACTGTTTCAACCAGTCCACATGCTAACAGCCAGCATGCTAACAGTCAGCATGCTAACAGCCCTGTGAGCAGGGCGCTCAGCTAAAGGCTAACATGCTGGTGTTACACAGGTGTCCTGTTTAACGTGTTCACCAGCTGAGTTTAGCATGTTAGCATGCTAACATGCACTAATTAACACTAAAAAGTCATTATTGAGATATTTTTGTCTGAACCGAACTAGTGCTGCTAACCTGGCTGACATTTTCCACTTTTTACCACCAAGCTTTTCCCATCATGCTTTGGGGGACGGAAACAGGGCAGGTTAGGGTAAGAGCTCTACCTGAACCTTGTGTTTTTATCCAGACTGTCCTGGATTTTGCTGAATCTGCAGCATGCTGTATTTAGCACTTCCTGTTTGCAGCGTAACCATAGAAACAACAATCAGTGTTTTACTGCTGACACTGAAGACGTCTGAATGTTATGAGACGAGACGTGAAGTGTTAGTGGACGTCAGTTTGAAGTGGCCAACGTGTGAAAAACCCAGTTTAACACACACTTTGAAGTGACCCTGTCTGACGTGGAGACACGCCGTGTGTCCTGGAGGACTTCAGCGTCCCTGACAAATGAGAGGAGCCGCGGTCAAATATGATCTGTGACTATGGACCCTGTTTTCTCATGTTTTTGCGTCCAAGTGATGAATGGCGACAGCGGCTTGTGAAATTGGTTCAGTAATGAAGGAGAGCGCTGCAGCCGGGAGACGAGCCCTCCTCGCCGTCAGTGTTCGTCCACTGAAAGCGTTTGTTTTAGACCTTTTTTTTAAAGAGTAAGATTCTTTCAGCTCTCGCCAAAGCCACCAGACTCCATTCACAAAAACAGTAATTTAACAGACGTAATGAAAGAAGTGTGTGTTCTGATGTCAGTGGCAGGTTTACTGTGGAATCCTCCTTCATGTCTTTGGTCTCTTACGTCCCAGCTCATGGTGTCTACACCTGGACCGCCTCGTCAGGTGGGCCTGTGACATCATGGCAGACTCACAGGTGGCGGCTGCTCTCAGCTCCTCTCATGTCTGGTTGTTTCCTGCTGGAGCTCAGAATCAAACTCACCTGCTGTCCAATAGGGTTCGTCCACGGTGAAGTCAGGTGAAGAGGTTTACCTGGATGACGTGTTGAGTCTTTCAGCTCGCTGTGGCTGCAGCATCTCATAGTTCTCCAGTAGAGAGCTTTTAATGTGAAGCAGGGGAGGTTCAGGTTGCATCAGCTGGAATTTAAAGATGGCCTCCACACATCACACATGATTTAAAACACCGAAAAACACTCTGGCATGATTTTAAAGTTTCCACGTCACACTTGTGTGCATAATGGCTCTGAACTAGCAATGATGTCATTAAGTCCTTTGACACGTCCAGGTGATTTAAGGTGAGCGCAGAGAAGCTTTCCCTCCTCAGCAGACGTCATCCTGCGCTGTGACGGCTTCCATCGATGAACAGGAAAATAAGGCTGATATGTGGAAGAACAGACAGAGAGAGACTCGGGTGGATACGACAGCACTGAGAGCTGAGGTCACATGACCACAGCCGCTGTGCTGGAAACGCGTTAGCACGGCTAAAGCTAACACAGCAGGTGTCACCAATCATAACGCTCTCCTTATTAAAAGCTGTTAATGAAGCGGAAAATAAGACATTTAAAGAATAATCAGAGCGAAGTTTTCATTTGTCCTGACAGGCCTCAGTTTGAAGGAGGAACTCTGAGAACAGGAACCAGAAAAGGGACCTGAAATAATGTGTGTGTGTGTGTGTGTGTGTTCCTGTGTGTGTGTGATGCAGGGAGCGTCCGGTGAACCGCCCCCCTGAGCTGCTGTACCCGCAGGCCGACGTGGCGGAGCGTCTGGCGCTCGGCGGCAGCGACGACGCGCTGGCGAACGGCACGAAGCCCGACCTGCAGGCCGCCAAACGTCTCGCCAAACGCCTCTACAATCTGGACGGCTTCAGGAAGTCTGACGTGGCTCGACACCTCAGCAAGAAGTGAGCGCGTTTGCGTCCTCGTGACGAGTTCAGCGCGTCCTGTCGGCAGCCATCGCTCATATTTGTCTTCTCTGTCTGCAGTAACGAGTTCAGTCAGATGGTCGCAGAGGAATATCTGAGCAACTTTAACTTCACCGGTCTGACCATCGACCAGGCGCTCAGGTCAGTCCTGTCNTGTGTGTGTGTGTGTGTGTGTGTGTGTGTGTGTGTGTGTGTGTGTGTAGAATGTGGGGAAGAGGATGTCCTGCAGTCAGTTCATCTCCAACCTGGAGGGTCTCAACGATGGAAAAGATTTCCCCAAAGATCTGCTGAAAGTATGACTGACACACACACACACACACACACACACACACACACACACACACACACACACACAGGATCCTTGGCTTGTGATTGTCAGAGCAGAAAAAGAAGAGGGGAGCTGCATTAATTTCAACTCTTTGTGACCGCTGGGCTGAACGAGTGTGTGTGTTCGTGTGTGTTCTTGTGTATTTGTGCAGGCATGCGTGTGTTTATGCGTCGTGTGTGTTTTGTGCGTTGTGTGTCTCAGTCTCTGTTTCTCCCACTCTTTTGTTTCCATCTCAGTTTTTCCATCTCAGCCTCCGAGCGATCAACATGAATCTGCGTCACCTCTTCACCTCCATCATCATCATCTCTCTCTAACTCGCTCTGTTAATGTGTGTGTGTGTGTGTGTGTGTGTGTGTGTGTGTGTGTGTGTGTGTGTGTGTGTGTGTGTGTGTGTGTGTGTGTGTGTGCGCCTGCCTCGTCGCTGGCTTGATGGCTGTTGGTTGATGGTGTAGCAGTGAGTGTGTGGGCAGCAGCTCTGACTCTGACTGAGAGGAAGAGAGCGAGTGAATGCAGAATGTGAAAAACATGAATTATAGCCAGCAGGTGTGTGTGTGTGTGTGTGTGTGTGTGTGTGTGTTTCCATCCACCTGTTTTCTGCACATTTCCAGTTTGCACACGAGGAAACTGCAAACGCTGAGAAGCTGGAACACATTTAACACATTCCCAAACTTTCTCTGCTTGTCTGAGCTGTGGAAGTTGTTGTTTGGATAAAAAATCTGAATCAAACTGAGCGAATAGACGATGACATCATGAATCATGTGACTTCACCATCACATCTGATGTGTGTGGAGGATGAGGAGGAGGCTGGGACCTTCCTCGCATGATCGCATGAAACTAGCAGTCTGATCTCCGTCACGTTTTCCATCCTTTGACCCTTGGCTGGAGCTCTTCGGATGACGTCGTCTCGGATCACCTGTTGTTTGTCTCCATTGACCAGCGAATCACATTCACAGCAGGATGAGACAAACGAGTTTCATTTCGATGATTTTCGGGAAGTTTGGTTTCAATCTGTGATACGATTGGATGGAAACTTGACGTGTGAGGGAGTCTGTTTGGTCTCCTTGGTGTTTCAGCCACAGGACGTTTTGACCTGACGTATTAAATCACTCTCACAGCATCGCTGCTGATCGTTGGTCAGTTTCAGATCCACTATCTGTTTTTAGAGTCCGTCCTTCTTGTAGACATGGTTCTTTCAGCTTCAGCGCCTCACCCTGCACAGTGTTAAGATCACGCATGGCAGCAGCCGCCCACAGCGCCCCCTGCTGCATGTCTGCTGTGTTGCTGCTGTGCTGAAGCCGCAGATGAGCGATGGCGACGATTCACGGAGTCGCCTCGAGGTTTGAGCATCAGCGAGTCGAGTGGTCTGTGAAAGCTCTCCATCATAAACAAAAACAACAAACCAAACCAGCTCGACCTCAATCTGCTCGACTGCATTAAAGTAATGAAATATGAACGCACGTAAACCTGAAATTCTGCTTGGCCACGCAGGTGAGCGAACAGCAGCGAGACGTGTAAAATAGATTTCTGCGCCACAAAGGAGAGGATTATTAAAAGATGGTTTTGACAAAGAAAGAAGTTTTTGTTGAGATGCAGACGAGGACACATGCTGTCTGCAGAGAGTCCCCAGAGGGACACGCTGAACTGTGTCCACGTCGACCTGCACAGGTGGTTCGCTGGATCTGAACCGTCTGGACTTCCTGGTTTAAAGCTGCTGATGAGGAGCTCCTGAACACATGGAGCATCAGCTGGTGGAGGAGGAGCACATGACCTCCTCCGCTGCAGCTGGGCTGTTGGAGGAGGAGGAGAAGCACATGGCCTCCTCCTCCTCCTCCTCCTCTTCCTGTTCACCTGCTTGTGTTCTCAGGTGTTTGGATATTTTTTGACTGAGTGTTTGAGCTGTTTGATGTTTGTCTGCAGCAGTGTGAGCTGATGAATTACACATCACTGCTTACTGAGTGGTGTGTGTGTGTGTTCAGAGCATGTGTGTGTTCAGCGTGGGGTGACGGTGAGGAAGAGGGCAGTTAGTTAGAAACATAACTACCATCAGTGCAGACGTCCACATGAATCTCAGACACTAAAGCTCATCAGTAATGAACACTGACAGGAGCTGAGCAGTCAGATAGCATAGCATAGCGTTAGCCATGCTATGCTATCTGTTAGTCCAGTTAGCGGTCTGCTGGGTTAGCAGGGGCCGCCTCGGCCGAGAGGCCGGGCCGGGACAGGTAGTGGTTCCTGTGTTGAAGGTCTCTGCTGAGGAAACCTTTGTCTCCTTCGTCGTCCTCGCTGAGTTAGCAGCTCAACGCTAACCTGCCTTGTTGCTGCTGTTGGTCGTAGAGTTAGCTGCAGGCTTTGTGTTGTAGCTGCTGAGGCTAAATAAACCTGTTTCCTCTCTGTTAGTGCTGAGCTCTTATAACATACACACACACAGTTTATATCTACAGAGGGAGCAGGTCCTCGTCACAAAGGCCAGGGCTATTCAGATGGTTGTAATCTGCAGCCTCACCACTAGGTGCCACTAAACGTGCTGCTCCTTTAAATCAAATCTAGAATTAAAATTAAATTAGACATTGAACATAAATGCAACTGAAATGAGATGATGTGGATTAATCAATAAGACTGATGATACATGACAAAAGTGTCATATACCCCTGCCATCAATGGATGACCCCCTGTGTCCCCAGAGGTCAGAAATCTCCTTGATATGTAGAATGTCACTGGTAACCAGTGGATATAAATTCCTAAAAATACAGTAAATACATACCAAAACATGCAGAAAATAAAAATGCAGACTATGTTAAATATAAAGAATCTCAGAATAAAACATTTAAAATGTTAAAGACTGTATCCAAATAAATGGGAAGTAAACCAAAAATGAAACATGAAAAATATCCAACATTAAAATACATCAAAATGTTTCCATGTAAAATACTGAAAACATGTTTAAAGATCTCTCAAAGTAAAGAAGCTTCCTGTGTTTCTCTGAAATCTTCAGATGTTTGAATGAAAGCTCATAAATGAAAATGCTTTGTCATGTTTAGTCATTATTGTCCCAGTATGTTAATAGAATGAAGACTCGGTCACAAATCGCTGAGTCACTGTTGTGTTTTTAATATTTTTAGCTGATTTTCCGTCTTTTCTCTGCTCGGCGTCTCTCTGCCACATTTACATTCAGCTCTGTGAATCCTTGATGATTGACAGCTCCAAGGAGAGCAGGGGGCGGGCTGAAGCTCCCGTCCCTGCGCTCTCATTGGCTGCTGCCGCTGAGAGAAAATGCGCATTGAGAGAGCGAGGGAAAAAAGAGAGAGAGAGACAGGAGGGAGGGCGAGCAACAGTCCTCAACAGTTCACAGAGTGTGAGCAGAGAGGAGGAGAAGAAGAAACAGAAGAGGAGAAGAGGAGGAGGAGTGAGCTCACCTGACGGAGGGATTCTCCTGCAGGACAAAGACGACAACAAGCGAAGGAGGAGAAGAGAAGAAGAGTGGGAGTGAAGTTGGAGGACGAAAAGATCAACGTCTGAGGAGGAGGAGAAGGAAGGAGGGATTCTCTCCATCTCTTTTTTATTTTTTTCCCAGAGTGCAACAGGAGAAACTCTCCTCTTTTTCTGTCAGCTCATCCCTCTTTTTCTTCTCCACCTCCATCCCCTCTGCCTCTGTCCACCCCTCCATCATCCCTCCATCTTCAGTCGGGGCTGGTGGAGGCGTCTCAGGAGGAGGCTGACGTCAGTTTTGGGGTGCTCTCTCTCTCTCTCTCTCTCTCTCTCTCTCTCTCTCTGTCTGCATGTGTGGGTGTGCTCGCTCGCCCCAGCCGCCCTGATTCTCCTGTTTCTTTTCTTTTTTTTGGTGAATGTTTTGGATGTGAGAGCGAGCTGCTGGTGCTGCTGATGCGCTTCCTCCGTCACGCAGCTTTATTTGCAGTCCAGGGATTCTCCTCTGCCGCCGCCGCCGCCGCATCAGGACGCTGCGCTCAACAGCCGCCTTGAAAACAGACTCACATTTTGGAAACTTGCTCAGTGACAGAAGAAGAAGAAGAAGATCAGAGTTGTGGTTTGGATATTTTTTGATTGAGTGTTTGAGCTGCTGTTTGAGGGATTCAATACACACACACTGAGGCAGTTTGGAGTATGTGTTTGTGTCGATGTGACGCTTTCAGAGTTCTTTGATCAGACACGAACAGGAAGTCGAAGCTGACTCGACTTTGACAACGAAATGAAACTTAACATCTTGATAATTTAAGCAATTTACTGTAATATAAAGTCTGCTAAAAATATATTTCCTTATTTGTTGCAAAACGTGTTTTTGAGACCGATTTTGACTCGAGCCTCATTTATTCATTCACTCGGTGTTAATCCAAAAAGTATTTTTCAAGTTATTTCTCCAATAAAAACGCAGATTTGCTGTTTTTCTTCTGCGACTGTCGCTCACCTCGAGATGAAAATTTGAGTGATAACTTAAATAATTATTATTGTAACTAAATTTACTTTGTCTCAGTGGAATCAACAAAGTGTGTACAGAGTTGCCTAAATCTGAATTTTTCAGCGTGAAGTATCTGGAGGGTCTTAAGCGACACGTCCTGCGGTTCCGGTCTCGGTCTGTGATCGTCGACTTGGACGCGTTTGCTGGCAGCATCTTTTTGTTTTTGTCATTTTGCCTCCAAACACCTGAGCGAGCCGCCAGCTGTCAGCCTGCAGGATTATGAGCCAGATGAAACGCTGCTGTGTTTTTATGCATAATGAATAGAGCCGGATCCATAATGCAGCAGGCTGAGCTCCACTGAGGACACAATCAATCCAGGCTGAAACAGCCCCCGTTCGTCTGCTCATAACCAGCCTTCAGTCGGCTCTATTTTAAAGAGCCAGACTTCATCTGTAGTTTCTCATCTGTTGGCTTCCACGTTCTTCATTTGCTGAAAACATCAGCAAATCTCCATTTTGAAAACGCCTTCAGATCTGGATCAAAATTGAAAATTCAAGTTGTCAAAGTGGAGTCAGATCTGTTTCAAAGCTCATGTAAAGCTGAACTCAACAGTTCATGTAAACATCGAGTTTGGTTGCTGGTCAGATATCTGTGATTCATCAGTTGTTTGGAGGTCACCTAGAGGTCGCCGGATCTGTGTGGGTTCAACACCTTTTTCAATTCCTTTTCTTTTGGCAGGTTTGGTCGTCGTTGCCCATTCAGACTTTCTTTCTTCATCTGAAGTTTTTCTCTTTCGCTGGATTGCTCTTTTTTTTACCACAAAGACTCTGAAGTTCAGTCGAACTCTCGTAAACCAGAATCAGACTCAAACCAAATGCTCCTCTTCTGAACTCTGAACTCACCACGATGATTGGCGTCAACAGCATCCACTCGTCAGGCCGCATGCGGTCGCGCTCGCTCTGCTCAGTCCGCAGCGGGCGGGATTCGAGGGACACCGACCCGTTCAGGTATCCCAGAACCCCCCGCTCTCGTTCCCTGAAACCGCTGGCCTTCCCCGACCTGCTGGGAAAAACCCAGGACGGACAGCAGCACCGACAGAGCCGCAAGAAGAAGGTAGAACCCGGAGATACACACTGTAACTTTTAGAGTTAAGACCATGATGCTACAGATGCGTTTGTTTTTATTTGCGTTTCCCTTATGGACCACAAGAGGGAGCTGGAACACCACAGAACATTTGATATAAAGACGTGAAGAATACGCAGTGTCAGATTTCAAATGCTGTAAATCCAGGAAACCTGTAAGAAAATGCTCTTCTTAAAAGAACAAGAGGCAACGTTGCATTCAAAGCCTTTTGTTCGTCAAACATAAAAGTTTAAAACAGTTTGGACCTGACGCAAAGGTGGAAATAATGAAAAAGGAAAAACTTCCCTTTTTTAATCAGTGTTGCCTTTGGTGAGGTTGAAACTAATCACACATTTTTTAGTTTTTAAGAAGGTAAATATTCAAATATTTTAAAATAAAGGCCTGTCCCTAACAGAGGCTGGGTAGACTAACATCAGTGAAGTGGAGGCTGGACTTCAGTGTAATCTCTGTTTCAGAATAAAATCAGTCATGTCGTGCACAGCGCCCTGCTCAAAACACTTCCTGCGGATTTTTCCACAATAAAAGACTGTCATCAGTATTCATCATCGCATCATTTTCTTATATTTCATTATTTCATTACCACCTCATTTCATCACATCCTTCCTTTGAGAAGCACATTTTTGGTGACTATTTTAACACAACTCTGTTTGTTTCAGCCGTTTCTACTTTACTGTTTTTTACTGTCGATGAAACTCGACTTTGTGTGCAACATTTTCACAATGACAGTAAAAGCAAAGGGAGAGATGACGTCCACATGGCTGCTGGTAGACTTAATGGGATCTCGCCTTATATCTGATTCCATTGTGTTATTTTAACTCCTCATTGGTTTATTCATGTTTCATTAAATCACCTCATTGTGTGAGACACTCTGTGTGGGTGTTGAGTTTCATTGACAGTAACTTTAACAGAGTAAAGACTCAGATGTGACTCTTTCAGCACAGACACTCTTTTCATTCACTGATCATTGCCAGTTGGTTCAGATTTTTTTAACTATGTCTGCTGAGAATGTTGGATTGTGATTGGCTGACGGCTGCTCTTTAGTTTCTAATGTGAAACCTTTATAATCATCCTAAATTCATCCTGACAGATGGCAGGTGTTGTTTTTTAGTTTATGCTCTGGGATTAGTGGTCCTGAACCATCAGCTCATAATTAATTCCAGTCACTTCCGCTGTGCTGTTTTCTGATTGGTGTTAAACTCCTCAATGAAAATTTCAATGCTTCCTGTTTAAAATGTGAAACTTTTTTAACTTTTAATGTGAATTCCTCACATTAAGACACTTTCTTTAAAATGATTGAACAAAAGGCAAAATAACTGCATCGGACTGTACCACAGTAGCTTTTAGGGGGCGCTATAACAGTATGTCTACATATTTAAAACGTGAGACCCCCCCCCCCGGGCTTCAGCTGCCCTCTAATAAACCATGAAATGAACTGATGGCGGCTCAGAGGCATCTATCTGTGTTCATGTTTTACAGATTCAAGCTGATTCGAGTTGTTTCAGTTCACAGGAACGTCAAACAAAAAGCCAAGAATCCTACAATTCCATCTCACACACACACACACACACACACACACACACACACACACACACACACACGCCCCTGTGGCACATCTGTCTGACTGTGTGTGTGTTGTGTTTCTGCAGACTCTGTACAGCTCCATCAAGAACGAGAAGCTTCAGTGGACCATGTAAGTTTCCTCCTCCAGTTTGAACCATCAGCTGGTTTCTGCTGGTTTAACACACAACATGTACAAACATCTGAAGTGTGTGTTTAAGCTCTGTGTGTGTGTGCGTGTGTGTGTGTGTGTCTGCTGCTGCCCTGACTCTTATTTAAGCCTGTGTTGCTATGGCAACCGTTCCCTGCTTTCTTTCCTTGCTGTAATTACAGGTCAGCATCCCGACGCCCATGCTTGACTGAGGACACACGCACACATGCATATAAACACACACACACACACGCAGACGTCGTATGTGCGTTCAGCATCTGTCCTCCCTCGTGTTCAGCTGTTTTCATTTAACCCTTCGGTCCTGGTCCTGATGGGATGTTCATCCTCTGCAGTGATGAGTCGAGTTCATGAGTTCATGAGTTCATAGGTGATGTGATGACGCCGTGTGACACGTGATGCTGGTTTAACAGCTGAGGTGATGAGGTGATGCATTCAGGGGCGTTTCCTGCGGGAAGCTGCCGGTGAGATGTTCAAACACCTCAGCAAAGTCCAGGCGAATCCTGTTTTTATTGATTAACTGATGTTGATCAAACATGCAGACATACAACGTGATCAACGACTAAACGAGCCGCTGAGCTGCATCACATCTTGACCCACCTCAGCTCGTTATCAGCGTCGTTACCACACGACGAGTCTCCTCGCCCGCTCAATGTGTTGCCTTTGCTCTGTGACGAAGCTCCACCGCCTGACAGGTGGTGCGACCCGACGATAAAACACTGCGGCGAAGGAAAGATGGAGACGTGTTTTTATGAAGTTAATCAGACCAGATGATGTGATGACAGCTGATGAGCTCAGTGATGACAGAAGGAGAAGAAATGATGAGATGAAGATGATGAGATGAAGACAACAGATCTGAGTGTCACTGATCTCTTCTGTCCTCTGTCTTCTGAAGTGATGAGGAGGAGTTGAGGAAGTCCATGTCGGAGCTGGCTGACGTCCGAACGGACTCCGCCTCCCACACCATGAAACGGATGGGGAGTGGAGGAAACCCGCTGGTGGGCGTCGCCCAGCAAGCTGATGGCGAGCTCTACAAGAGCGGCTTCCTGGTCCGCAAAGTCCACGCCGACCCCGACGGAAAGAGAAGTACGCCACTCTAAAGTCTCTTCTTCTTTCTTTTTCTTCTTCTTTCTTTTCTTCTCCTTTCTTCTTCTTGATTTTTTTTCATTTAAGTTTGTGGGTTTTTTGCCACATCCTCCAAAATAGCTGTACGAACTCTCATAATTATGCAGACGACACCAACATTTACCTCGTTCTGTCAGCAGGAGATTACAGTCACGTATATTGAAGGTGAAGTTTCTGACAGTCATGTTATGAAACAATTCTTATTTGAGTATTCATCTGGTAAAATAATGTAAAGTATGTTTTTTAGCTGTTGAAGAGGGTCGGGGTCTGCAGGACCACAAACATGAGGATGAAGTCTCAGTTTCATCAGAGATGTTGGATGAAAACAGTTTGAGGTGTAAAAATGTAAATTTAAAGACACGTGTGATCACTTATACGTATAAAATAATATCCCATGATGCTTTGTTTCTCCCAGCTCCTCGGGGTAAGAGGGGGTGGAAGTCTTTCTACGCCATGCTGAAGGGTCTGGTGCTCTACCTGCAGAAGGTAAACATCTGGACTACATTTCCCAGCAGCCCTGCTGTTTGTCATACATATCGGTGTCTATTTTTGACTGAGTGCGTCCCAGATCGAATATATGTGAGATCAGAACAAACGTCTGGCTCAGAGACAGATGACAGAACTCCTCTGTTTTCCTGTTTTTAAGAGTTTCCTCTGATTTGAATCACGATTCTTTATTTTTTATGCTCGGTCAGTTCAAACATTCAGAGCTTTTCCATCATGATAGATAAAATGTGACATATTTTAAGCGTTTAAATGACTTTTTAATGAAAATCTTTTATTTTGATAACTTCCTTTTCACATTAGCTGTTCTCATGTTAGAATGACGTGTTTTTCACTGTATTAGTGCACCACAAATTATTCTGTTTTAACACAAAACGTATCGTGTTTGAGGTTTTAGTCCTGAGTACATTGCATTCTGGGACTTATAGTTGATTTTGTGAGTCTTTACAGCAGGTTTAAACATAATTGGAAGCTGATGTGATGCTGCTCTGTGATTGGCTGACAGGACGAGTACCGCGCAGAGCGAGAGCTGACGGAGGAGGACGTGAAGAACGCCGTGTCCATCCATCACTCTCTGGCCATGAGAGCAGCTGATTACAGCAAGAGGCCCAACGTGTTCTACCTGAGGACGGCGGACTGGAGGGTCTTCCTGTTTCAGGCTCCGTAAGAATCCGCATCGCTCGTCTTTCCGCTTTTCTTCCTTCCCTTATACACACCCAAAGCATGATGGGAACTGCAGTGCCAGAATCCAGAGCAGGATAATCCCAAATCCAAGTAGATTTCTTTACATTACCGATGCTCAGAATGTCCCATCAGCACAGTCCTAACAGAGTATCAGCGTATCTCTTCATGCACTGACGTTTACTGTGCAGTGAACAGTCGTGGACGTACAGGACAAACCAAAGTGTGTCAAAGTACAGGAAGACATGCAGCACGTCTACACACAGTCTCTGTACAGAATGTGCAGCCTGGCTGAGTGAGACCGTCTCTCACCTCTTTCCTGCAGGAACGCAGAACAGATGCAGTCGTGGATCACGCGCATCAACGTGGTGGCGGCCATGTTTTCGGCTCCTCCGTTCCCGGCGGCCATCGGCTCCCAGAAGCGGTTCAGCCGTCCTCTGTTGCCGGGATCCAACACCAAACTGTCCCAGGTAGGAACTGTGAGGAGCGAAACATGATTTCAGCAGCTGTCAGGACAGCGTTCACTCCTATCGTCTCTCCCGACAGGAAGAGCAGGTCAAGTCTCACGAGAACCGGTTCAGGGCGGTTTCCTCCGAGCTGGCAGACCTCACCGCCTCCACTCCGGACCGTAAGGTGAAAGGTCGCGAGCTGGAGGAGCAGAAACTCCGACAGGAGTACCTGGAGTTTGAGGTGAGGGGATTCACCAAAAATACATGCACACGAAAGCCTTCGCTCTGGTAAACTTGTGAGGACCCTCAGTAACGTAATAAACCTAAACCTGGTCCTAACCCTAAGTCTGAATCCACGTCTAAACCAGCCCTTTGTCAAGACCAGATAAAAGCTCTTCACTCGTCACACACACGCACACACACACACGCACACACACACACACACACACACACACACACACACACACACACTCACAGTCAGATGAATGTGATGATCAGAGAAACACACATTAGGAGAGATACTCCTTCACTACAGGAGCAGATATTAATACCTCTCCAGCTGAGATTTGAGACTCGGCCGTGATGCAGCTTCCAGCCTTTATTGGAGGATTTATGGTGTTTTTGTAGTACTGTGATGTACTGTACTTAACGCTATTTTCCTGGAGAGCATCTTCACTTTTACTTGAAGATAGACCTGTTTTATTCTGATAAATGATTTATTATCGCCTTTGTGTCGTGTATGTGTTTGTACAGTCCTTCAGAGGTCACGTCTCATTTTTCCTCTGTGACTGAAGAGCAGCTGAACTGAAGCATGCAGTAAAATCCCTCTGAGGTCTGAATATAAATGACAGCCTGAGGTTTCTCTGCAGCTCCTTCTGCCTCATTTCTGCTCGTCTTCATCACAAACTGACACTGAATCAGTGTGTGTGGTGTCAAACAGGCTGCAGAGACACAAACACACTGTGTCGGGAACATGGAGCTCAGTTAAAGGACCAGTCTGCCGTTTACTGCCTGTTCCTGCTGGTCAGACTCTCTCTCTTCAGTCATTGTGGATTTAAAATCATTTCTGTGAAACTCAGCCTGCAGAGAGCTGACGCATTACTGTTTTTACAGATATGGTACAGATATTTAACACTTTTCAAAAGAAAAGATAGAAACATCACAATGAAAGTGTTCAGAACAATGGACGAAGCACAGGAGCAAAATATAAATATCAAAAGAGCAAAAACATCAGAAAAGATGAATTAATTGAGGTGTAAAATAACTTCTTAGCACTTTAAAACAGGATTCTGGTCTTAGAAAAAGGTCCTACCTGGAAAAAGCTTCTAAGATTCTTAATATGAACAGAGAAATCTACAGAAGAGTCAAACCTAAATCCTTCATGTTGTATGCTCAACATCACAGGTCAAAGGTCCCAGACCAGAGAAAATGTTTGGATATCTCTCATTGGGGCATTTTGGTTAGTTTGAGTGCTGAGATCATCAAACCAGACAGACAGGAACAGCCGAGCGTCGTCTGCATAGAGAGAATAAAATAAGAATCAGGGATTACAGAAACGCTACCAGCCTGACTTTTATGAAACTTGGAGGAAGGTTGTAGCATTGGCCGAGGAAGAACCCATTAAATTCTGGAGCAGATCTGAATCACGAGGCGGATACGCAAAGTATTTTTCACTTTTGTTAACATTAGGCCCAGACAGAGTATATGCGATACATCTTAAAAGCTAGTAGATGGGAGTAAAGTTCACCAGTGACAAACACAAACAATAGAAATCCGATGACTCCACATCACGGTCCACGCTCACAGGCTCCAATGAACATGTGTCGACAGGAAGCAGTCCTCATGGAAGCAGTACGCCTGTAACATGTCCTCAACGGTAACAACGCTGTGTTCTCAAACTGAGGTGTGACTCATGTATCCAGACATCTGCAGACGTTGTTCTTGCAGATCTGCGGATCATAGAACTGGACTGTTGGCCAGCACCATTAACGACCATCTGTTGTCTCGTCCTCCTTTACAGAAAACGCGGTACGGTACGTACGCCATGCTGCTTCGGGCCAAACTGTCGAGCGGAGACGAGGACCTGTCGGCCTTCGAGTTGCGGCTGTTTGACGATGGCGGCCTGCAGAGGGCACACTCCAGCCCCACGCTGCCTCAGGACACCACCAGCAAGGAGAAGACTCGCGGGACCAAGACGTCAAAGAGCTTAAAGGTCACGTCCTCGACCTCCAAGACCGGCGACAGCATCAGAGAGGGAAGCAAGAAGAAGAACGGCGGCAGTGGTGCGAACAACCAGCGGCCGGAGCTGCAGAAACAGAGCAGCAAACCGGAAGAGGCGCCATAAGGTGGCAAGAATCGGGTTTAACATGAAGTGTGTAGCTGGAGATGGACATGAAGCATCATGGGTAGCAAGATGACATCCTCCTTTAAACCTTTTCTGTTAAACCTCAGTCAGATTCTGATTGGCTGAGGTGATTTACCTCCAGAGCCCAGCTGAGACGTTCGAGGTTTGTGGGAGAGGAAACACTCATCACGAAGGAGGATGACCGAACAGACGAGTGGTGCGTTTTTTTTCCACGAGTCGAAACATTCAGGAAACACTACCGAGGTTTGAGAAGTGAAATCTGAACTCCACCAATCAGCTGCCAGAGTTTATTTCTGTCCACACATCAGCTTCAGCAGGTCCAACAGTGAAAACAGCTGCTGAGCTTCAGAGTAAAAGCTTTATTTCCTGTCATATCGTTCATTTCAGGAACCTTCTGGAAGCGTTTTTTTAAAAGGATGGAGGAAGAGCTCAGATATCGGAATCGTACCGTCTCTCGCCGCGGCGTTTGATTCGAGGACCCGTCTGTAACAGAAACAGAAACAGTTTGAAGGTACTTTATTTTTTCCTCTCAGAGCGACAAACACTGACCTCCTGCACGGCCATCGCTCTGCTTCTCCTAGCAACAAACGGGGGAGCAGGTTGCCATGCCAACCACACATGACGGACAGAGAGCGTGGGACTGTTGCCGCGGCAACTGAGCAAAGGGGGAAGGGAGGATGGGGGTTGAGACTCTGGAGTCAGGACTCCCCCAGACAGACAGACAGACAGACAGACAGACGGGAACACAATACCTCCCCTCCACACTTCACAGAGTGTGTGTGTGTGTGTGTGTGTGTGTGTGTGTGTGTGTGTGTGTGTGTGTGTACACACTGTAGTACCGTGTGAGCACTTGATGTGTACTTTCAGGAGTGTAAATACAAACTGAACATGCTGGATGGAGGCTGATCAGAGAGTCGCTGCAGTTTGTTTTGTTCATGTTGTTTCTCCACTGAGGCTGTATGGAGGACCGTCAGTGACCGAAAACTACTGACTGAACGGAAAGAAGAAAAAGCACTTCAGTCAATCTGTAGGCCGAGTAGAAAGCTGGATATCACCTCACAATTACTGATGCTTTACTGCCTGAAAGAGAGCTGAAGTGAAACCAGAACTTCCACAAGTAACAACAAACTGTGAAAGCACTAAAAAGCAGACGAAGTGAAGAACAACATTTCTGGAGATCAGCCTCAAGGTCAACAAGAATTTAACGAATTTTAGGTTATTAATAGAAATTAAATCAACAAATAGTGAATTCTGTATATCGAGACAATAATAAGTAACTTTTGTGATTCATGGTGTTGCTTAAAGAATTACAGATATTACATTTCTGAAAGACAAGGCAGCAAACTGGGCAGAAGCCACAGTTTATGTCTGATTATCAGATTTAGTCATCAAAACACAAAGATTTGACTTTTTATGAAAATAATGATTTTTGTGTTGGAGAAGCAAAACAAATGAAGGTCAAGTAAAAGTGTAAGAATCATCAAACTAGTGGAACAGTGCCGGCGTTCTGCTGACAATGCACAGTTTAAATGAGTTCACTCAGTGGTTTTGTCACTAACGAGCTTCCACAGTTTTTCTCTTTCTGCTGGAAACTGAATAACGTTTGAATCCGTCCACAGTCCTGATCAATGTGACCGCGGTGAAACATATCAGAGCTTCTTCTTCACTGACACTTCATGCATCTTGCTGGAATGCTCGTGTGTGCGTTGATTGGAGGTGAGAAGTTTGAATCACCTGTTGGCTAACGTGACGAATCAAACGTCTCCATCGTGGTCTGACGACGTGCCACTGATGGCAGACTGACAAAAGGAACATTTGCTTTTCAAATCCTAAAAGAGTCACCGGATCATCTTCACCGTCAGCACCAGACGGGATTTCTGTGTCCTGAAGTCGTCCACATGCAGTTACCTCTTGCTGCCACTCGGGGTCACCAGAGTGTGAAGTTGTTGAACAGTTGAACAAATGAAATGAAGCACAGAAGCAGAAAGGACTGATTGACTCCAGGAAATCCCAAAATATCCAACAGTAATAGAAAGATCAGCAGTGGAAGAAGTACTCAGTAGAAGTACTTAAACTTCAGTAAACGTAGTAATACCACTGTTTAAAAATACTACGTTACAGCTAAAAGTCTGCATTTGAAACTTAAGTAAAAGTACAAAAGTATTAGCATCAAATTATACTTAAAGTACCAAGAATAAAAGAACTCATTTTGCAGAATAACACATTTCAGAATAAAATATATATTCTATTATTAGATTTTAAGTATTGATGTTCATGTCTTTAATATTGCAGCTCATTTTAATGACTTTACATTCTGCTGAGTAGTTTATTCTGTAATACATAATTTATTATTCATTTAAATCTGCAAAGTAAGTAATGTTAAATAAACGTAGCAGAGTAAAAAGTACAATATCTGTTAGAAATATAATTTCACATAAAAGGCAAATACTACTAGTTCCTCAAAATTGTACTTCAGTGTAGTACCTGAGTAAATGTACGTAGTTACATTCCACAGTTGTGAAACAGTGAAACATTTTAATTACCGATTTTTCACAGCGTTAATGTTTCACACATTGTGCAAAACCAAAAGTCCAAATTTGTTTATTTAATTTGCTCTGCAGCACTCAGCCCTGCGTCCAGGTCGTTAACATAATATTAACGTACATGCATATATTTCTGCTGTGTGTTGGCGGTCCTGGACTTCCGTACTGTGACACCTCAGTAAACCTGAAGTTAACGTTTCCTGTCATCTGTGGTTTCCTGCTGGGTTGTTCATCATGAATAGTAATGTTGCTGTGAAACGCTGAACAGAAGGTGCTTCATGTTTCCTGGAGACTCAACAGTTTGATGAATGAAGAAAACAAATGTAATGACAGGAAATGGTCACCGGGTGGCAGCAGAGATGTTTGTTCTGGCTTCTTCAGGACTTGGACGGTTTTATAGGTGGATTAAAGGATTAATCCACCTTAAATTAATTAAATTTGACTTCCAAAAAGGACACGAGGCAAATGTTCTTCCTGCAAAAACAGGTTTATCTCACCTGTTTCTTTGCTGACACTGTGGAAATGAAACTCTTCAGATTTCTGTGATTTTCCAGGTTTGTGATCAGAAACACTAAAAGCTGGAACCTTTTTAATCCTAAACGATCATCTGTGTGTCCAGAGTCGCTGAAAACACTGAAGAGAAACTTGAAGATTTGATCCCTGAAAGAGGGAAAGAAGAATGTTTTTTTTTTGTGTGGGGGGGGTCCGTGTCGGTCGGGTGCTTCCTGTTGGGACAATGAGGCGTAGTTCAGTGGCGGCGAGAGCTTCGGGGCGGAAATCAGTTCCAAACTCTGATGCTGCTGTTTCTGCCATCAAAAGCTCTCTGGACTGATGATCCTCCAGGAATTAGTCTTGTACAGTTGATTCAGAGGAGAGTTTGACACTTTGAATGAAGCTGTTTGTGTTTTTGTCTTTGGTCCACATGTGGACCGGCAAGCGATCGTGGCCAATCAAAAAAACAGAAACGTCAAAGGTTTCAAAGGTACTGACAGAAGTGAAACTAACTTCAGACAATTTAAATGATGTTTGAAAGTGTTGAATGTTCGTGGTCAGAAGAGGGTCGTCACATGACCTCGCTCGTTTTCTGCACACTGTGACGACGACCACCGGTGGTCGGTCCGGATCTCCGTCCTCATCAGCGGTCATGAGCTTCGGCCTCGGCTTTGCCCAGTTTTTGATGTCTGACGTGAATCCACATCAGCTCCAGCAGACTGGCCTGACGCCGTCATGGAGGTCGGAGTCGGTTTGGATTGGATGGATGGATGCTGCTCAGAGTACAACTGCTGTTCCTTTGTGCTGAAAGACACTGGACAGACTTCATATCTCATCAGGCCCTGCAGCGCTTCAGCATCACCTGGAAAGAGCTGGTAGGACGTCTGGTCCACCGGTCCGACCTCGTGTTCATGTGCAGGTTCAAAGGGTCCAGGTGTAGTCGATCGACTCAGCTCTGTTTGGTTCTCTGGTGCAGGCAGCTCGTTTTCATTCTTTCTCCTCATTGTTTTTCTTCTTCGTGTCACATTAGCTTGTTGTATCCCAGAGGAAGGTGCAGCCATCGATTGCCTCCATCTTGTTTGTAGTTCTTTGATGTAGTTGAGTAGAGCAGAATCAAAAGCAGTTGGCTGGTTGTATCAGAGGACGTGTCCATAAATCTGGACCTTTCTCAGCGTCCCCACATTGTTTCAGCCACCAGTAGGTTCAATGAGAGGCCGCTCACATCTGTTGTGTTGATGTGACGCAGGTTGGTGCAGGTGATAGACCGTCTGCGCTGCACGGCATCCATCCATCCATCCATCTGAATTCTTGGTGTCAGTCTGCTTCAGACTGAGCTCTGAGGCCGTCAAACTGTGCGATGAAGGTCTGCGAGCTGCGATGGGACCATCATCGACTGTCTTTAATTGTCCTGATTCAGCCGGGTTTGACTGTCTCTCTCTGATTGGGTCCAAACCTCCAGTTTCACTGACTTGATTTCTGACCTTCTTTGTGCTTTAAAGAGTCCACGATTCCTTGAATACCTTTGAATTTACTCATGGATTTTCATACGCAAGGAGCTCAATAACATGACGATCAGACAGGATCTCTGAGATCATCCGTCCTTCAGCCTCTTTTCTTCATCCTCCGTCAGACAAATGTCGACATGCTGGTTGATGCAGGAAGAATTATTGAATCAGCTGCTGCTGAGACGCTAACGGACAGCAGGCTGTGCTGTCTGACCCTGCCGGGTCCTATTTACTCCCTCAAATATCCAGTAACACTTGTGTATTTCGGGTGTATTTGTCGCACTGTGCAATGTAAAGCAGCATAGGATGAATTTGTCTAAAAGTCATGGCCGCTTTCAGCTCTTTGTCTGTGTCCAAACCTTGTAAATAAACGTACAAGTTCACATTGAGAAGCCATATTGTAGTTGGGCCGAACGCCTAGCTAGCGCTCGCTGCGTTTTAGGACACTTTGGTTTTAGATATTTTGGAGTGAAAGCAGGTGTTAGGCCTCCTCAGAGGGGTCAAATCCACCACTTTATTTATTCTGTTCATCGTCGTCTTCTGAACGACGACGACAGCTGAATTTAGTTTCTGTGAAAGTTGTTTTCTTTCGGCTTCGCTGCGGCCTGAATGTTCGCCGCCGGCTCGCCGATCGATAGCTGTACATACTGTCCACATCCTGTGAGGTTTTGGTCGTAGTGAAACACAAACATGTTTTGAAGGCTTAGAGGCAAAAATAAAAACATTTTGAAAAGAAAACTCTGAGATCTGAGTCATTTTTATTCAAAGTTTCAGAAACCTCGACAGTGCAGCGATCGCGTCTCGTTAAACACTGATAAAATATTTCACTTCCAGAAGAGAAACCACATGAATACACAGTATTAGTAAAAACACACACAGCCTCTACTGGATTCTACTTCGACTCGACTGATGTCGACAACATAAAGAAGTGAAACTTAAAAACACAAAGCACAACATGTCTGAAAATAACGGAGGAAGGACAATTGATCCTCATCAATAAAACAATGTGAGCGTGTTGACGCTCCGCCCGCGAATCGTTTCCAACGAAGTTCAAAACAAAATTTTACTTTTCAGGAGAGATGAGGTGATTTTAAAAAAAAATCTGAATTGTTATAACTTAAATCAAGTTAAGTCTTCAATAAGAAAAACATTCTTGATTTAACTGGATTATTTTCTAATTTTGACTTAAAAAGTCTTTATGTAATTATGTTGACTTGCTCTCTATTGTAATTATAATTTTGGCCAAAAAAAGTTTGTAGCTTTTTATGATTTTGACCTTTGATTTAATATATTTTGACATAAAATACACCCTCACATTTAGACTCATTTTGACTGAACTATTTTCACTGTTTGGTCACAATTTGAATCAACACATAACGTTTACTTTTATTATTTTTATTTTTGTCATTGATAACATTTAAAATCTTTGTCTTTCTGGCACCACTGGGCTTCCATAAAAAGCCTCATTTTTACTGAAAAGAAAGAAAAGTTTTGATAAACAGAGAAACAGCTGAGTAACATTTGAGCTAATGTAAACCCGCTCTGATGATGTCACTGCTCACACTGAGACAGGTGAGACAGGTGAGACAGGTGAGACGTGCTGCGTTCCTGACCAGACACAAAATTGGAAATTCCACTTTCCTTCGAAGTGAAGAACAGATCAGCTGTTATTCGATGTCAACAACAACACGAACCAAACATTAACAAACACATCTCAGGTCCACTTTTACTTTCTGTGATCAATAATAAAACGTTCCACAGACAAAATCTGTGATTCAAGGACTCCAGATTGTCTGTCAGACATCTCACAACCTTCAGAAATACACTGACATAAAAAAAAAACAAGAAAAACAAATATAAATTAATTAAAAATGTAACATAGCTGAAAACAGGCAATTTTTCAGGAATAAAAGCACACTTTCATGTCTTTGATGCAGCCTCTTGGTGGAATCTTTCATTTTGAACCTGAAACGTGTTCTTAAAACTCATTTTTTTAAACTTCAAAACTTTAAATTTTTTTTTTTGGTAAAACTTTATTTACACTCTTGGTGTCGGTCTGGAGCGCAGCACTCATCCCCTCTGCAGGTCCACAAATGTTAGAGTCTGGAAACGCCGACAGGCTGCAAATTCAAGTCCTGCTTCCTGCACGATGAGATGATGATGATGATGCTTCTCCTGCTCGTCACTGATTGGCCACAGGCGGCTCCTCTTCCTCCATTGGCTGGCTGCCAAACCCGCTGTCAACCGTGGCGTCTGATTGGACAGAAGAATGTGAATGAGGTGAGTGACGGCGCTGTTTGAATTCACTGAGCAGGTTTCACTTATGGCGACAAAACTTTATTTATAGTGACATCATTTTATTTGTAGCAACATAACTTTATTAACAGTGACAGGAAACCTTGAAGTGTTCCATAATATATTAAGTGATGATCATGTTTCTTGTATTTTGGGTTTCTGGAAGCTTTCTATTTTAAAATGTGAAGTCAGACTTCCATCTGAGTCCGTGATGGACAGTTAAAGGACAGTTTAAAGGGAGCTGCTACATTCAGGTGTGTTACCTGTGCTGTGTTTGTCGTCTCGCAGCTCGCTGTTTCTGAGCAGTCGGACTCCTTCTGTCAAACCGAGAGACTGAAGAGCTTCGACCAGACCCTCGACTGGACCTCCACCCAGCTGGACACAGACATCAGACATGTCAGAGACGCTGCATGAAACATCTACAGGTGCGTTCGTGCAGGTGTGGCGGTGGGTGAGTTACCTTGTAGTGCTGCAGCAGGTGCTGGCAGGGCGTTGGACTGTCCAGGTACAGGTGAGTCAGCGTCATCATCCCCAGCTTCTCCGCCAGTTTCCTCCAGGGGACGTCTCCGACGCTCAACACCTCCACCAGCCGGGACAGAGTGTCCTCGTCCAGCCCCGAAGCCTCCACCTCTGTGACATCAGCACAGGTTTGCTTCACGTTACAAACGTTTGAACAACAGCTAAAAGAGTTTTTTACGTTTTTACCGACAACATTTCTCTGCTGAGTTTTCCTGAAATCTGACCTTTAGTTTCCAACTTTAACAGGAATTCTGTTTTTCTTCCTGTCGGCTTTACTTTGAACTTTATTTATTCTGTGTTTGAACTGTAGAGTTGAAGTTTAAATAAAGTTTTCAGTGAGCAGCAGCAGAGGGTCCATCAGTGAGACGCTCTGCTGGCTGACCTCTGACCTGTCAGGTGACTCGATAACGAACCTTCAGAGCTGCTCGGCTTCATCTTCTTACTGCAGTGACGACAACTCTGTCTGGAGTTCAACAGGTTCCTCACCTGAGGGGAGGAGACAAGGAGAGGAGATGAGGAGACGAGGAGAGGAGATGAGGAGGAGAGGAGAGCCGCTTTGAGTGGTTGCAGTTTAACACACAGCTTCGCTTTGAGCTGCACGCGAACATCGACAGGAATAACGTTTAGTATGTTCACCATCTTGGGTTAGCATGTTAGCATGCTAACAGTCCAGCTGAGGCTGATGGGAGTGCTGCAGGTGTTTGGATTGGACACATTAACATGTTGACCTGATGGTGGTGCTAGAGGTCAGTGATTTTAGAGAATTTGCCGCTTTCATCCATTTTCTCTTTTTTTTTTTAATCGACATTCTGGATCTTTTCTCTAATTTGAAGCATCTGACTTAATATCAAACTGCCAGGATGAATTCTTCTGTGTCGCAGCTTTGACAGGAAATTGTCTCATTTTTCAGCTCGTCTAATTTGACTCGTGACTCTGCTGGACGAGTCGTCTTCTCGTGCTGATGATTACAGTCCTGCTCAGTTCCATTAAATCAGTTTAATCGTCTTTGTGCTTGAACTCATTCTGTTCTTCTGTCCTGTGCTTTTATTTTGAAGGGATAACTCAGTTACCTTTTGGCACTTAGCGAGGTCCAGGGGGGTGTGTCCTCCTGCATGTCTCTTGCGAGGGTTGATTGGTTGCAAGGCGGCCTCTCGCTCTTTGACCTCCTCTCTGATTGGTTCATCTTCGTCCTGCTCTTCATCTGAAGAGGAGCTGAAGAAGAGCGGCTCGTCGTTCTCCACGTTCTTATCAGCACCTGCAGAACAGCTTTTCATTAGTCACTCAGGTGAGTTTATGAACAGATGTGTTTGTGTCGCTCCGTCACTTCCTGCCCTCCACCTATCAGCCTTCAGCGTGTTTCAGCGTGTTTCACCTGCAGCGACGAGCATCGAGCAGAGAGTCGGCGAGCCCAGGCTGGCCGCCAGATGCAGAGGCGTGTTTCCTCCAAACGTGCACGCGTTGACATCCGCCTTCAGCTGTAAACAACACAGAGCGAATGACTGCAACACTGTGATGTCACTGATGACTCGCTGTGCAGGTGTGTGTGCGTGTGTGTGTGTGAGACATACCTCTGTGATGAGAGTGCAGGCCACCTTGAACAGGTTTTCTCTGACAGCCAGGTGGAGGGCTGTGTTTCCACTCTTCTGCTCAGGTGCATTGATTTTGGCTCCTCCCTCCACCAGCAGACGGAGGCAGCGCTCGCCGTCCCTCCTCACCGCCAGGTGCAGAGGATGAAGGCCTGACAGAGAAATACAGGTAATACAGGTAACCACATGAGACATCGTAACACGCGCCTGCGAGCTCTTAGTCGAGACCTGTATCTTTAAATAGGTTTATGTGGACTCTCTCACCGTGGTAGTCAGGGGTGTTGACAAGGTGGGCATGGCGTTCTCCCAGGTGAGCCAGCAGGGGGCGGAGTGTGGCGCTGTCTCCGGCCAGCGCTGCCAGGTGGATGGGACTGCGGCCGTCTTTGTCCAGCAGGCTGGGGTCGGCGCCTGCCCTCAGCAACACCTCCACCACCTTCACCTGCCGGGTGATCACCGCCAGGTGGAGAGGAGTCTGCAGGAGGAGGTGCAGGAGTTGGTCAGGTGAGATGGTTTTATAGCTACCTGGGACTGAGGCATTAACATCAGATACCTGTGACCAGCAGTTAGAGTAGCTACCTGTGAGAGGTGGTTGGCTGTGTTGAGGATGTTTAGCTGCTGGCTGTTGAGCAGAGTGTGGATCAGTTGCTGGATCACACCAGTCTGTTGGTGGATGATGGCCAGGTGCAAAGGACTGTGGGAAAACAAAAACCACAGCATTACACCTGGAGATGATCAAAGCCGCGACACAAAGAATCAAGTTCGTGTTTTTGATCTCGGTCAGCTTGGAGGACAACAAGTAATAAATTAAGTGAAAAAAAAACTCACGTGTCTCCGTTGCCGTCCTGGACGCCACAGAGGTGTCTCTGGACTGCCAGAAGGACCCGGGCGTCCCCGGTGCTGCAGTACTGCAGCAGGGCGGCGGCCGTCTGTCGGGCGCTCTGAGAGGCTCGGTTGTGGAGCGCAGTGGCTGAAACACAAAGCAGAGCAGGACTTTCTAAAGGAGACCGGAGACCTCGAAGACGAGAGGGTCACGGTGGAGGACATTACAGAGGCGTCCACACCTTCAATTTAACTTCCTGCAGCGTCTTACCGATCTGAAACAGCTGCTGTTGTAGTGGTGAGCCTGTCGGTCCTCCGGTCTGTCCTCCTGTCTGTCCTGTTGTTTGTCCTGTTGTTTGTCCACCCGCCTGTCCGTCCGTCAGTTGCTGGGTAACCCCGCTCTGAGGGGTGGAGCCTGACATCTGAGCCCCTCCCCCTCCGCTGAAGCCTGTGAAGCCTCCTGTGAAGAACACGCCTCCTCCTGCTCCTCCCGCTCCTCCTCCTCCTCCATTCATCTGCTGGTTGAACTGGAATCCTGCAGAGGGAAACAGAGTCCACAGTGAACTCCAGTCTGCTGGTCTCCTCTTTTTCATCTTCAGCCAATCAGAATAACGTGTTGTTGCACACACGTCAGACGCCGTCCTCTAAAAACCTCGTATCTCCATGGTGTTTGCTGACGATGCGTTTCTGAAATAACTCGTTAACAATAATTCTTCACTTTCCCTGAAACTTTCTGAATGTTTCGCTGAACTTTACTCTAAAGAAACTAGAATCTTCATAATCTGTGTGACGGAAACCAACAACACACAAAGAGTACGATTCTTCTTGGCGATGATGGAAATCCCCACTCCTCACCTCCTCCTCCAGCTCCTCCTCCTCCAAATCCCCCGGCTCCTCCACCTCTTCCTCCTCCTCCTCCTCCTCCTCTCCAGGGTTCATAGTGAGGCAGCGGCTTCTGCTTCTTCCTGAGCACCTCCTCTTTGTCTGAAACAGAGCAGAGGAGGAGACCACGGTGACCATGAACCCCAGAAACAGACACTTCCTGTCGGCGTTTGGCCTCATTGACTGCTGAGTGAACGTGGTGCAGTCGGCGGGCGGCGGCTGACCTTGGACCTGCGGGATGTAGGTGAACTGTTTGGGGTCGCTGCTGTCGCCGGCCTTCTTCCTCTTCAGCTGCAGGAAGACGGTGATGGGCCGCTCGATCTCCGTGCTGTGATAGGGCGGCGTTTTGAACACGATGGCGTACTGAGGAGAGAGGAGAAACAGTCACTTCCTGAAGGCAGCACGACCAATCAGGATGGACTTCTACGCCTGGATTAAATCACAGTTTTCTTCTCATCTGTTGACGTTTGTTCCAAAGATCAACGTCAGCTTCGAACTCTGACTAAACGACCTGAACTCAAATCCACTTCCTCGCGTTTTAAAGAGCGTTCAGCTGCAGTGAAGGAGCAGCTCCGACAGAAGCTACGAAATGGACCTTTAATTAAATTCTTCGTCTTTAAACTCAGTTTAGATTCTTAATTTAATCTCGGTTTAAATTCGTCTCTGCTGCTTCTGAGTCGCAGTTTCACGCTCAGCCTTTAAGATTAATTTTCCTTCAAACCACAGAGAAGTCCCGTCGCTCCGATAACACATACTTATTCACGCACAGCGTACCTGTTTGTGAACGTCGGTGGGAGAGAAGTCCCCGAACGCCTCCCAGCCTCCTTCGTCGTCCTCCTCATAAAACCGGATCTCGATGTCATCTGTAATGTGCAGCACAGAGGCATGATGGGATATTTCTCCAATTATCAGATAAAGATATTTAATAGGAATAAATCTTCCACTTCGGCGTCTCTGAAGCTTTCAGACTTCTGCTGAAATGCCGTCACCTTTCTGGACTTTGTCGCAGAGCAGGAAGATCTCGTCTCCTCCGAGCACCGAGCCGCACGACTTATCCATCCGAGAGATCTTCAGGTTGGAGGCGTTCGGCGATTCTGCAGCACAAACACAAACAGCTGATCACCGACTGGTTATCTGAGCGTCCGAACGCCTCATTCAGTGTCGATCTATGACTTCACAGTCTGGGCTTTGGCACGCTTTGTGTTTTTGCTGCTAGGCGGCTAGCTACGAGGACCAGAGGGGGAAAAGCTAATACACAGTACAAAACAGAAAATATAAAAAAATATCACGATGACAAATTTTCACTATTTAAAGTCACAAGTTTCTTGTTTTGTCGGACAAAAGCTGCAAAAAACCTTCAGATATTCACAAACGAGACAAACGAAACGAAGCAGCTGGAATAAAAACGTCGTCTTCACTGAACTGAACAGGTCGACACGAGGTCAGCAGGCGATGGTGCCAACGGTCTTTTCACTTCCTGTCTGCTTTGATCTGGCCGCTAACTGACAGTTAGCATGCTAGCTAGCTCAGAGAGACTTTCCCCCTCTTCAATAATATTTTATTGACTGAAATCATGAACAATCCTGAGAAAAAACGGCAAACCAGAGGAAACACAAGCTTTGACAGCTGTTGTAGCTAACTAGCACTAGCACGTTGCTAGTCTGCAAGTCTGTTAGCTCCTCAGCTACAGTAGCTCCTCAGCTAACCCCTGTGAGACTTCAATCCAAAGACTAAAGAAATAAAATACGTTCAGATGAACATACAAAAACAACGACGACAAAGATAATGACAACAAAGATGGCCGCCATAAACAACGCTGGCTTCTTACTTCAAAGCAGAAGCCTGATGACTGACAGACTCACTCAGACTACTGAGAACAAACTTGACTTTGGATTCCCGGCCGCTTCCTGTTTGTCGTCATACGTGACCTCACAGCAGTTAGCCAAACGAAGCCGCTAGCTTTGACAAGAAACAGTAAAGCCTTCGTCGGGAAAACGTCCGGACTCACTGCTGTCGTAGATGGGGTTGGACACGACGGGTTTCAGCGCTCTGGTGAATCCTCCGTTGCTGTCCTGCAGGTAGGCGGTGAACTTCAACCTGACGATGTTCAGGTCCATCACCTTCCCCAGCTCCTTGGCCTCCTTCAGGATGGAGTTTTCCTCTGAATCTGAGGGGGGACAGACAGCAGGACGTCACACACCTGGACAGTCTGGGAGTTTAGTTTTATCTGACACTTTTAGCTCCTCTGGTCTCATAAAGAACCAAAACAGACAAAAACATGAAATCCCAAAGAAGCGATCAAATTAAAAACAAAATAACGTCTTAAAAAAAAAAAAAGGACGACATGTTGCCGCGACTTCCAGGTGAAATTATCCAAAATGTCCAATCAATACAAACCTTAAAATAACTGACAACAACCACAACGGCTCATTTAAACTGAAGGAAAGATGAAGAAGAGATGAAAGTAAAACTCTGAAGCTGCTGAAGGATTCAGGCTGTACGGAGGCCCGGAGGAGTCAAACAAACGGACAACATAAAAACACTCATGATGAGTCACATGACCGAAGGATGAGCGTGAATCATCGTTTTAAAATGTAAAAACACTTTGATTATCGACAGAGTGAGACACGACATCGTTAAATTAAAATCAAGTTAAACTGAGTTAAAATCGTCAGGTGAGCCGAGCTTACCTGTCAGGTGACAGTGAGCACCTTTCTGCCGCTTCCTCTCTTCTCTCAGCCTGCGGCTCAAAACCTCCACCACACCTTTCTTGGTCACGTGGAGGATCCCCAGGTTACTGAAGCTACAGGAAGTGACATCACCAGTGTTACTGAAGCTACAGGAAGTGACATCACCAGTCAGCACTCATCATTTGTGTGTTTTCTATTTCTTTGACTTGATCAATTCTGCCTTATTTACTCACATATATACTTTGTTTTCTAACACACTGAGAGGAAAGAAGTGTTTTGATTTTTCCGTCGTGTAGTAACAACAGCTCACTCATCTGTTCCCTTCTGATATTTCGTAAAGTTAAAGTTCACGTCTTTAAGAAAATTCCCCTGGAGGTTTGAATTACTCTCATATTTCTTGTTACTGCTGTCCAGTGTGATATCATAACCTTTTATTTCACCATCATCATCGTCATAAACTCTCTTCTCTGGACTTTCAACTGTTGATGAAACATCAAACTGTTTCCTGAAGCTGAAGTTAAAGGAAAGTTCAGACTTCCTCCTCTGAGTTTGCTGAATCCTCTCTGCCTGCTCGTTAACTTAAAGCAGCTTCAGGAGAGTCTGCTGCTGCCTGATGTTCAGTCTAAGTGTCGGCGAAAACGCAGCGACGTGATTGGATACTGACGAGGCGGTGAGGTCGTTGGGGCCGACGTCCAGCATGCAGGTTCCGTTCTCGGTGCAGTGACGTCCGACCAGACTGTGAGCGTGGACGCGAGGGGGGTCGGAGTGGGTCACCAGCTGGACCTCCACCCGGGCGTGACCCACGTAGTTATTGATCTGAGGCCGAGAGGAAACACAAGAACGTCTGGTGATCTTCCGCTGCAGTACAAGTACTACTATCACAGTACAAATACTCAAGTCCAGCAGCAGAAAAACATCGTCATTTTGAAAGGTCGACGTGTTCAATTAACTCGACTGAAACAGGTTTTCTCTTCAAACTGCGACACAAATGACTGTGAAGTGGACATTAAAATGTGAACACTGCGTCATCTGAACACTGATTATTTCCCATGATGCTTTGGGTGAAAAAGGCTCCCAGTCGAACCTGATGTGACATTACGAGCTGAAACTTGCAGTTAGCTGAACATGAACTCAGCAGCGGCTCAGGTGTCTGATGCACGGCGAGGAACCCACCTTCACAGTCGGGTAGGTCCTCCGGTTCTTCTCGCTGGAGGCCCCTGGGAGCCCGCCGTGGGACGGACCCTCGCACTCATAACGAAAACGAAAGCCCCTCTGAGGACACACAAACACACACTTTACTGAGCAGCCGACAGCTGAGACGTAATCCGAATACCTCACGTCTGTGATTACTTTTCTTGATTATGGATTAAAACGCGTTTGTCTGTCCCGTCTCTGCTCGGATCAGTGGTTAAGAGGACAGACAGACAGACCGGTCCACGCTGATCTGAGGTCTGCTCCTCAAACAGTGAACTTAGCCTCTGCTTAATGAAGGAAATCAGTTTTTTTTAATTATTACTGGGTGTTTCATTCCTTTTATTTTTCTATTTTGCCTGCTGACATGTCTCGTCCTCTGCGTCTGTCTCTGTCTCTTTACGCTGCAGTGTCCGTTTGTGTTTGTTCACCCTCTGATTGCGTAAACCTGCTTCTTCTTTTCTCTCAGCAGAGCTGATTTGCATACAGCCAGAGGACTCGCCGCCTCTGTGGTCACATGACCTTTAGCTGCAGAAACTCCCTGCCGGCCCGCTGCCGTGTTGTTCTGACTGCTGGGAAAACCCTGGATGACAGGAAGCGACTGCTGCAGTAACATGTGGATCCACCTGATGACCTGGTGATTTCAGGTGAATTCAGGTGAACTCGTCTGTTCTTTTTCTTTCTAAATCTGACTCATAAAGCAGCACATTGTCCCTCATTATATATTCCATAATCATCCATATATCTACATCACATTAAACTATTTATATCGCATCATACGCACACACAGTCAAAGGTTGCTTTAGTTTTTAACGTCATTTCTCTTCTTTTTCCTTATTTTTTCTTCACTCGTTTGTTCTTTGCCTCTTTTTCTTACTTCTCTCAGTCTGTTAAAACGTGTGAATCTCCCCTCTGGTGTCAATAAAGTTTTATCTCATCGTTAATCTAAACTGCCATCCTTCATTTATCGCTTTCTGTTTGGTTTCAAAGCTGATCAAAACGAGGGCGTATTCAACGGAAATCATCCATAATCCAGCAGAACGTCTTTCTAAAAGAGAAACGAGCCGTTTTCCAACATAAAGACGCAGTTTGAACTTTGAGCTTTTAGTTTCTGAATGAGATGTTGTCTTTTAGACGGCCGGATGTCTGAATTTATGATCCTGTGCTGTAAATTTTACAGCAGCTTCCCATCAAGCGCAGGAAGAGAACTCAGTGCCTACATTACCCACAGTGCACTGGGACAGGCGACAGGTGGGTGACGCTAAAGTGGCGTGCAGCAGCGACGACAGTACGCCAGCCACAGACAGACAGGGAGTTAAATTTGGCTCTCACCTGTTTGGGCTCCTCGATGATCTGAATGTACGGACCGTGAGCTGAAACACAGAGCAGAGTTCAGTTAATGAAACCGTGACTGGAGCTCACACTGACGGAGGCTTTCTGGATTTCACCGCCACCAGCGACACGCCGCTTCACGCCTGGTGAGGACGAGGTTCAGGTGTTTCCCCCGTTAGTAAGTCCCGGAAAGAGTAGCTGTAATGTCCCAGGTACAGTTTGTGGACAGATGGGGTTTCTTGTAACAGAGAATACAGAACTACAGAATCCAGGTCAGGTGGGCGCTGTAGTTTTGGAGAAAAGGCTCTGAAATGTCTGTCTGTCTCTGTCTGTCTGTCTCCCTCTCTCTCTCTCTCTGACTGCATTTCTGTCTGTCTCTCTCTGTCTGTCTCACTCTCTCTCTCTGACTGCATTTCTGTCTGTCTCTCTCTGTCTGTCTCACTCTCTCTCTCGCTCTCCCTCTCTCACCCAACCGGTCGAGGCAGATGGCCGCCCACCCAGAGCCTGGTTCTGCTTGAGGTTTCTGCCTGTTAAAAGGAAGTTTTTCCTCACCGCTCTCGCTCACGAGGGAATTGTTGGGTCTCTGTAGATAAAAGAGCTCGGCCTGTACCAGCTCTACATGGAAAGTGTCCTGGGACAACTTCTGTTGTGATTTGGCGCTATACAAATAAAATTGAATTGAAATGTCCCAGACCTCATTTCCTGGTTTGAATTCGACGTTTCATCGAAAAAGGTTCCAGGCATCAGGACTGTGAACTGCACCGTTCCACAAAAATGGCCCAAAGGATTACTCAAGATAAGGTTCCAGAAATACTGGACAAAGGTTCTGAGATGTCTGAAAGAGGTTCTAGAAAGTCAGAACCTCTTCTGGAGTAAGTAGGAACAGGTTCTTGCAGACTCTTGAAAATGTAGATCCAGATTTCTGAGTCTGGGAGGTTCTAAGATGCCTCAGTGCTTGTTTCCAGGTAAGGACATGAGGTTCTGCGTTTAGGTTCCACCTGATGGGACAAGGTTCTACAAGGTTTACACGAACGTTCCAGAGTTCCTCCTGAGAACAGTCCCTGTTCCTGATGAGCTATTACCATCCAATTTTCTTTGGAGAACTTCCTCCCTGGTGGGTTTCTAGAAGCTGCTGGCCTCAACAAGCTCACCTGGTGGTTTGCCTGGTTTACCTGGAGGTCCAGGACAGGCTGAACTCGTGTTTCCAGGTGTGAACTGTCCGTTCTAAGTTCACGTCCCTGCAGGTAAATGTCCTCTAATGCAGTTTACTTCTCTTAATGGAAACTTTACTGCTGATGATTCTCTAATCTCAAACGAACGGTTAATTATAAACGAGATCCTCGTTCGTGTACTTTCTGACTGATCGTTACCAATAATTTTTTTTCAGGAGTAGTACTCAGAAGTACTGACGCCGTGCGGGTACAGATACGAGTATTACCTGTTTGACTTAAGCCTGGAAAATTATGCTGAATATATTTATCACATAATTATCAAACATTTGTTTAATTAACATGAGGCATAAACTTTCATGACTCCACACCTGTCAGCGTACCTGTCTCAGGTATGTAGGGTTCAGTCTTTATGTCCACTGGAGGAATGTAGTCGTACTGCATCAAGTTCATCTGCAGCTGAAGAAGAAAAAACATTTTCAACATCTAAACCTGCAGCAGAACACAGTCACCGAACCAATCAATCAATCAATCAATCAATCAATCAATCAATCAATCAATCAATCAGCTTCTCCAGGGTCTAGCCATGCAGTCCTGAAACTTTGCTCATATGAGGCCGTCGTCACTGGAGACTCCACATTCACGCTGTTATGACAGATCTGTGGTATCAGGTATCAATATGATTGGCTGATTGATCGGTCAGGTGATTATATGAATCATTTCTTCAGTACAAAAATCCCCAAACATGATGCAGAGAGTGTGATGCTGCTTCTCTAATGACTGTGAAGAGAATCTCTTTGGTTTTTGGGCAGTTCATGAGACTAAAGATCAAGTCCAGAAACCGTCAGTGAGACTGAGATGAACTGAAATATGTCTGACGTCTCAGCATTCTGCTTTCCTGTGAGTCCAGACTGTCTTCGTTGTGTCTGCAGCTTGTCATGCTCCAGGTTTGTCCGGTCTCGCCTCTAAAACTGGTTTTAATCTCTTTTCTGACTGAATATAAATGAAATCAAGTAAAAACCATCCGTGTGAAAAGTGTTCAACAGGCGGTCGAGTTCAGATTCAAAGCAGGAAACTGAGAGTCAGCGTGGCTTCATGCAAATCACCTCTGATCTTCACTCTGCTGCGCAAAGTGGGAATTTTTATTTATTTTGGGCTAAAAGACGACGGCGGACTTTGAAATACAGCAAAGATTAAAATTCACTGTTCTTCCTGTTTGTGTCCGAAGTTTTCTGCTTTCTGCTCTGAGATGTTCTAACTGAAATCTGTCCTGCAGGATTGTTCAACCACGGGTCTTTAATCTAAGCTTTACTTAACAAAGTAACAGGAAACAGACGAAGACATTCAAACAGCTTCACAAAGAATCAGAAATCATTCATGAGGCCACGACACTGCCGCTCACGTCACCCATCTTGTTATGTAGAAATCATTTCTCAGGCACAGAAAGTCTTTTTGACCCTTCCTTGAGCCCATAAATAGGAAACACTACGTTCATCAAAGTCACCGATTGGCTGAAAAAGTCATCAATTATCAGTTCAGACGTTCAGAATGAAGGTTGGAAAAGAAAAGGACTCACATCATTTTCGTAGACCATGAACTGAGCTTCAGTCATCCTGCAGCACAAACAAACAAACAAACAGTTAGAGTTCATGCACACACACACACGCGCACACACACCCACACACACACAGGGAGCGCGTGTGTGTAGGAAACATCATCTGACCTGAGTCACTTTAAATCCCCTCGTCTGTCGCTGCTGAAGTGTAAAAGTCCCAAAACGACGAAGCAGGAAAAAAAACAACAAGTCCAAGTGAACGACAGAATAAAACCTGCAGAGTTTCACTTTCACATGACGGACGAGAGAGCCTCGAACACAGCACACCTCTCTCTCTCTCTGTCTCTCTCTGTCTCTCTCTCTCTCTCTCTCTGTCTCTCTTTCTGTGTGTCTGTGTTGTTCTACCCCCCACCCCCCTCCTCTCTGTCTGTTTTCAGTCACTTCCTGGAAGTGGCCGAGCTGAGGAAAACCCCCAGAATTCCAGATCAGCCCCGAGGGGGGCGGGGCCGCCGCTGATGATGTCACACTGTTGCTGCTGATAACACTCTGAGAAGAAAAGGTTCTCTGACGGGAACCAGAGAACCGATCCTCAAAGACCACAGAGGAACACAGCGAGAAAGAAAAGAGGTTTGTCCTGCAGCGCTCTGTTCTTAATGTCAGTGAGATCAATGACATCCCCCAGTACTCCCAGTAACACCACCATCAGAACCACCAGCACCAGCAATATTCTGAGCAGGAAACAAATAAACTCTGGAAACTTTCTTAAATGAAAAGTTTGAAATTTTGCACACTGTCTTGCTGAATTATGTGCATACTGACACAGTGCAGTAAATATGAAGCTACAGCTAGCAGCTAGTTAGCTTAGCTTAGCTTAGCATAAAGACGGGAAACAACAGCTAGCCTGGCTCAGTCCAGAGGAAACAAATCCAGCAGCACATGCTGATTAACAAGGATGATTTTTTAAACAGAAAACTTCAACAATTGTTTTACTGAACACTGTAACATAATAAACTTCGTAAACGTGGTTCAGACGTTCGAGCTCCCCTCAGGATGAACTCCAATAACTTTATTGTTAGCATGCTAACACGTTGAGCTAAGACAGTAAATATGGTAAACATTGTACGTGCTAAGCAACAGCATGTTATCATTGTCACTGTGAGCATGTTAGCATGCTGGTGTTAGCATTGTGATCCACTTTTTGCACGAGGGTTTAGCCTCTGGGGACAACAGATGACAGATGTCCACACCTCCATTTCTGAGCACCTCTCACTGTTTACAGTCCCATAACGTGAAGACGACATTTCAGCTAATCTCTATAAACACGTGTTTTTAAAAAGCTAAATCGTCGTCTCCATGCAGACTGTTTACCTGCATGTCTGCTCAAACACGATTGGTCAATACTTCTCGGACCACAAATGGAAACCAGAAGTCTTCCTAAACCAAACCGTGTCCCTTGCCTACAGATTCATGTCCAGATACCGGTTTACTGAAGACAAACACATGGACTCCATGTTTCTTCTTCAGCTCCAGAAACAATGATTTCAGTTTTGTCTTTGTCCAATGAGTGATCAGCTCAGTGCACCTGCTCAGTGAAGCGTGTGAACAGGTGACACGGTTCTGTAAATGTGTGTCGTCTACATCGGGGATTATTTCAGACACTTTACAGACGACAAACTGTTCGACTGAAAACATTCTTGCAATTAAAAATCTTAACTTGTACTGATGACGACACATGAAGCTGAAAACGTGGACCGCAGGACGGAGCCGTAAATAAATCCAGCAAACAAACCTGAAGTTTCATGTTCAGACCTGCAGCCGCTCTTCACTTCCTCTTTGCTCGTCTTTCTGTCTTTTTGGTGCTTTCTGCTTCTTCGGTTTGACTTCCTGTCTCTCCTCAACTCAACAACATCAGAAAATACGCCTCACTGCAGAATCTGACTCAGATCTGATCTGAATCGTCGGGTTCAACAGAGTCCCCCAGCGGAGGGACGGCCCCCCTGATGCCGGTGGCCAATCGGGTCTCAGCAGACAGCCGTCATTAGCATAACTCTCAAGCAGGTACGGTGAGAGCGAGGCAGTCAGAGGAGAGAAAACCCGAGGGGGAAGTTTGCTTCGGGGTATTTCTGTGTGACCTCTGACCTCTGCAGGAATCCACTGAGGTGATTTCACTGCTGTTTCTCTGAAACATGATTCTCTTCACCTGATGAAACATTTCTTCATCTTACTGTCCTCGTCTGCCACGAACTCCCCACACACCTGGTCATACGAGCTGCTCTGCTGACCTCACTAATGTTTTACCCGAAGCCTCGTTCACTGATGTGAGCTCTGTCTGTTAAATTAACCAATTCAATAAAGAAATATGTCGGCCTGCTCAGTCCTGAAGTGCTGAGAAAAACTGAAGGTCTGTGAACGCATCAACAGCCACAAGTTAAAGCAGGAGCCGACAACTTCTGAGGAGCAAACACCTTAAAAACGCTCCTCCATTAAAACTCTCCCTGCGACAGATCTTCCGCGATGTCATCTTCATCGTGAAGCAGAGCATCGTCTGCGTATGTGGCGTGATGAAGAGCTGGAGGTTAAAGTCCTCTCAGCTGGCGATGAAGAAGCTGAACTGACCTGAAACGTTCTGTTTAAGTTGAACAGCTTCAGGATGTTTTCAACATGAAGTGCCTCTGACCTCTGTGATTGGCTACGCTCACAAGTTTTACACCTGTAGCCACACCCACGAGTGATGTCACAGTGCACTGGAGTACACCTGCACATCACTGCTGCACTCTCACAGGTAAACGCTGGAGGTCCAGTGTTCCTGGTTCACACAGGTGATGTGTCACAGTGTCACTCATCTACAGCCTAACAAACAAACAGATCCAGATCAGGCCGTCACCTCAGGGACATCTCCATGTGTCCAACTGCTCACGCTCCCTGAGAGGACGCGGAGGAGACGGGTAGCTAAAAACAAACCAGCCAATCTAATGCGAGCTCACATCACAACAAACCACGTCAGCAGAGCTCAGTTTCCTCCACCCGATCACAGCCTCTGATCTCTCCTCCGTCAACACAGAAACACAACGTACCTGAGAGCTCCGGCCATGACTCAGCAGAAACACCAATGAGGAGGATGAAGGCGATGAAGGTCAGCTCCCTGCAGGAGGAGGCTCTTCTCTTCTTCCCCCTTCCGGGATTTTCCTGCAGACACCGAATCAGGAGTTAATCACCACTGAGTGAGTGTGTGTGTGTGTGTGTGTGTGTGTGTGTGTGTGTGTTCCAGTCATATCTAAATACATCAGTGGGAATTTCCACTCCTCCTCCTCCTCCTCGCTGATTATTTGGGGACAATCCTTAATTTCCATCCAGACTGAACAAACAACAAACTGCTGTCAATTAAAGGAACAGTCCAATGTTTTCCTCTGGTTAGCCTAGCTTAGCACAAACACTGGAAGCGGGGGTAAACTGTTAGCCTAGCTCCATCGAAGGAGGAAAATACACCTCCAACAGTCCGATGACACTCCTGCTCCTGGTTTTGGCTCACTTACCAACCTTTTCTGAAGCATCTCATGGTCTTCATCATCATCATCATCCTCTCCTGCCAACCGCATCAACTCCATCCGATGATGAAGACCATGAGCTGAAGGCTGGAAGGCCTCAGTAACGGCTGGTCTGAGCTCAGATCGCTTCATCTAACGAATGTTTTTCAGGTCAGAAATGAAAAACATCAGGTTGATTGTCAAAGTAATTCTGATTTCCGTTTTGTTAGTTCAGACTGTTTAAAGCTCAGATGATCCACAGACAGCTGCAGACCGTCTGTGCTGGAGGTGACCCGTCAGTTAACCAGGAAAGTCTACCTGCACCTAAAAACCAGCCCACTAACAGAAAGATTCAGAGGAAAGTTTCTGAAGGAATGAAACTAAAACAGGACAGAAAACCTGGAAAACGCGGCATCTCAGCTGAGATGTTGCAACCAGCGCCAGTAATTTTCCTCTCAGTTACACAATGTGATCAAACAGCAGCACAGACACACGGACCTCAGGTCGGTTCTGTCAGTTGTGTCTGTCATTTGCATGTCAGTCATTGACTCAGGTCCAGACTAAACAGCCCCAAAAATCAACCGTCGGTCCTTCATCACTGGTTCAATCACCACTGAATGAAAAGTTTCAGGTTAAATTTACTGAAAATTTCAAACGTGTGAAGTTAAAGTTCTTCATCTGACCGGAAGAGAAACGTGACGAAGAGGAGAAAAACTGTCTCTTTCTTTTGCCTCTTCGGGATCAAATTCAGTCACTTTTCAGGGAAAAATGTCTGATTTGAAGTCACGATTGAGGTTTTTTTTCAGTGTCTGCAGCTGATCGATTATTGATGAGTTATTGATCAGCTGCTCTTCAGTTTGTTCAAACAAGTTGAAATAAAGAGTTAAAAGGTGAGTTTTACCTGTCTGCTGCGGGCTGTATGTCTGTCCGTTTCCCGAAAAACACAAAACTCGACTGGTCTGAATGTCTACAAGCGTCAAAAACCCTGAGGTAACTTCCTGTTTGTACTTTTCAAAACAAATTATTTTCGTTTTTACAGTTTCCTTCCTTTTCCAATTTTGTTTATTTTATTATTTATGTCGTCTACTTTATTATTGCTTTTAATTATTGAATATCTAACGTCCCAATGATATAATAGCTAATTATACACAGTCTATGAAAAGAAAATTGAGGAAAGGAATACAGGAAAATAGATGCACAAACAAAGAAGAAAACGACGTAAATAGAAGTTTCATAAAAAAGAAATATCTTGTGGCTTTTAGCCTTGAAAACAATTTGCCTCAAAATAAATTATATTTTCAAAGTTTAATTTTAAGGTTATGTCACCAAAGTGTTTTATTTTATCGAATTTAAACGCTGTGCTGCACAACCACTAGTTCCGTAACTAAATACTTTTAATTTGAAGGACAACACTCTTAACCGGAAGTCCTATCCCGCTGTCGTCCACCATCTGACGCACCTCTGCCCTGTTGTCATAGCAGCCTGTCAGTCAAGAGTGGAAAGCCCCGGAGCTGCGGGGAATTCCGGCGCCACGTGGCAAATACGGTGCACTGATTGGTGGAAGAAGGAGGAGAAGCCCGCCCATTTGACAGAGACCCACGAGACATCAACAGAAAAAAAAAAAAAAAAAAATTAAGAACATAAAACATAGACAAAAGTCACGAGGCTGATTTTTTTTTCAGATTATTATTATGAAATAAAATTTTAAGTAAAATCAGCAAGAAATGATTAAATAATTAAAGAACAACATGAAAAAAATACTGTTAATACTGGCCATTGTCAAATAATTATCAGAAATACCGACAAAATAATCAAAACATCCGAGCTTCTATGTATAGAAACTTAACTTTAAGTTGGTAGTTAAAAATAAAATTTTAATAATTAGGCCCCGTCTTTGCTGCTGCTCTTTACCCGGATGATTCATCACAAGCTGCGGGTCCAAGCACTCTGTCGCACCGGCTGATGACTCGTCTGCGGTGGATCTCACCAGCAGCAACCATGAGTCCAACTATGAGGTGGAGCAAGCGACCACGATGTGCAGACATCTTTCCCTGAATGTGAGGAAACCCACACCCAGCACCCCCTGCTGGCCATCAACAGTACTGCTGCGAACAGGCTGAGCGCCACCGTGGACCCTCCTGGACCACCGAGCCTCGGAGTCCGAATACGGCTCCATCCGTCAGGCTGTGAGGATGCTGAGCCCCCGCCCCTCTGCCTCCAAACAGGCTGGAACTCAGGCATCCCGTTTATTTTATTATTTGATCCATTTAAGTAGTACAAGTCATAGTAGTAGTCATAATTGATAACAGTGACTGAAAATCTTCAGGCTTAATAATGTTTCATCTTTGCTGATGCAGAAAGTTAAAAAACTGCCGCTGTTGTCAAAATGAGATGCGAAAACTGATTCAAACTGAAATCACACACAAACACTGGACACGTGACAGTTTTGACCTTTATTTTGTGTAACATTTGGTTTGCGTAAAAACTCCCTCTCACAGAATCTGAAAGCAGCTGAAATCAGAAAGTAACGTTTGTCTGAGCTCACAGACAGCAGGTTCGCTCCACCTGACAGGCTTCCGGTGGCGGCGGCGCCTTGATATTCTCGGGTGGTCGAAGCCTCGTGTCTAAAACTAAACATGAAGACGTCAGCTGAGTCCGAGCCCCTGTGGGACGCCATGTGGAAACTCAGCGTTGTGTTTGCATAGTTCTGTTCACGTCTCACTCTTCTGTTCATCGAGCGTTCAGAAAGTTCAGCATCAGACGAGTCTGGAAAAGACAAACTCACGACAGGCTCCTCAAAGGGATCAGACAGGACGAGGGCTCTGTTCAGGTACAGGTGACGCTCAGGTGAGCACCTGACCAACAGCTGAGCTCCGTCAGCCTGTGGCTTTAATGACTGGGACGTATGCAGAGCTAACCCTCAGTGTGTCTCAGTGTGTCTCTGCAGACTCAGTCCTGCTGTTTGGACTTTCCCTTCTGTCTGATGCAGAACTCTGAGAAGCTTCTGTGCCTGCAGGCTGACAGGTCTGAGATCAGTCTACAGTCCTTTCTTTCACTGCACAGATTAGCATTAGCTTGAGCTGAAACTGTGCGCAGACCTGAGAGGAAAACAGCAAACCTTCGGGGGGGTTTGGTTTCAAGTCAACCTCACATTGACCGTTAGCTGCAGAGCTACATGTCTGTCAGCAGAGGAAGCAGCAGTTAAAGGACCAGCCCAGAGGTTTTTGTCATGTTTTAACCAACACGCTGAACTTCCTAAAAAAACTCTGTAGTGCTTGAAATTTGTCAAAATTGATGATTTTCAGGCGGGCGGACACTGATTCACTGTCGTCAATCACTGACTGTGACTGGTCAGTGAAACCAGCGGCTGTCTGAAAGAAGGAGCTGGACGTGAAGCGCGTCGGATCAAACACACGAAAACACCAGAATGGTCCTTTAACAAAGTAACTCGACGCTCTAAAAGCAGTAAATATTAAAGTCCTGAGGCACGAGTGCACTGCATCATATAAAAACAAGACAATCTGTACAAGCTCTCCACCTGGAGACAAACATGGAGACAGTGGACACTGTGCGGCCAGAAGTATGTGGACACCCAAGAAGACATTCCCGTTTAAAATGTCCCAAGGCAAAAAGGCACTGACTCAGCGGATTGACAGAGAATTGATCAATTCTGATGATCAATGAGTTGTTTTTCATGTTTAAGGTGAAAGTTCTGTTTCCAGAGACGTCTGAAGACGAGTCTGCTGTCTTCACTGGACATTTTCCACCTTTTCCTGACACTTAATGGACTGAAATGATTCATCTTGGTAACAATCGGCACAACAGTCCATAATGATGATAATCATTACTCGCTTCCCGAGTCAAAGACGCCATTTCTAACTCCAAAGTCCAAAGTGTTTTGATTTCTGTTAAAAAAAAGCAGCTGATGAAATTATGTCTAGAATTTAACGACCCCTCAGGTCGGAAAACTCTTAACGAATTGATTAGTTCACAAACAGGACACTGAGGTTTGAGAATGAGGGCATCCACTTACTTTTGGCCACGGCGCGTTTCGCAGGCTTTAAAGCTTTCTGTCTAAATATCTGTAGAAGTCTGCATACATGTGTTGATACGTGTGTAAAGCAGCACAGCAGTGATTCAGAGCGGCGTCGGCTGCATTAAAGCTACAGCTGAAGGTTCTGTGGTTTGTTTCAGCTTCCACCAGAAGAAGAAGAAGAAGAAGAAGAAGAAGAGAAGAAGAAGAAGAAGAGAAGAAGAAGAAGAACGTAAACGGACGAGAAGGAATGAACAGATTCAGACTTCATTCACTCTGCGGCTGTGCAAGAAAACCCGTAAACGCTGGATTCTGGTTGAAAAGTGTTTAAGATCGAGGACAGACAGGTGACGGACAGGTGACGGACAGACAGGTGACGGATGGGTGAGGGACAGGTGACGGACAGACAGGTGACAGACAGGTGACGGACAGACAGGTGACAGACAGACAGGTGACAGACAGGTGACAGACAGGTGACAGACAGGTGACGGACAGGTGACGGACAGACAGGTGACGGATGGGTGAGGGACAGGTGAGGGACATGACAGACAGGTGATGGACAGACAGGTGACAGATGGGTGACGGACAGGTGACGGACAGACAAGTGAGGGATGGGTGAGGGACAGGTGAGGGACAGACAGGTGACGAATGGGTAAGGGACAGGTGAGGGACAGGTGAAGGACAGGTGACAGACAGGTGAGGGACAGACAGGTGAGGGACAGGTGAGGGACAGACAGGTGACAGACAGGTGGATGGAGGCTCTATGTGAAGATGAGTCCGGCCTCGCTGTACACCTGGAACACCTTCTCGATGGCGTTGACGTACGCTGCCGTCCGCAGGTCCAGACCCAGATTGTACTTGTTGGCTGTTCGCATGATTTGCTGCATGAGGAAGAGGAAGAGGAGGAGGAGGAGGAGGAGGAGGAGGAGGAAGATTTATTGTTTGGCGTCTTTCGTGTGCACTAAACACTCTGTATTTGTCCTCAGGTCTCTAAATGGAGGCTCCTGGTCTTCATCTCATCACATCTGTGTGTGTGTGTGTGTGTGTGTGTGTGTGTGTGTGTGTGTGTGTGTGTGTGTGTGTGTGTGTGTTACCCTGGCAGAGCGCTCCATGGTGAAGGCCAGACCCGAGTGAACAATGTCCTTCTCAGACGCTCCCTGCAACCAAAACACGTTTACAACTCCACGTACAGCAGTAATGCCGGTGGTAGTGGAAGCAGTAGTGCTAGTAGTACTAGTACTGCTAGTACTGCTAGTACTGCTAGTAGTGCTAGTAGTACTAGTAGTACTACTGCTAGTAGTGCTAGTAGTACTAGTAGTACTAGCAGCAGTGGCAGTTTATGTGTGTACTCACAGCGATCCTGTCCTGGAAGTCAGAGGTGGGGACGATGGGAATGGCGCCTCCATGTTTGCCAAACTTCCTCTCTAAACTCTCCTGGACAGACACTGAAGAGATGGAGACGATGGACAGACAGAGAGAGAGGTGGAGATGATGGACAGACAGACAGAGAGGGAGGTGGAGACATTGGACAGACAGAGAGAGAGGTGGAGACGATGGACAGACAGGCAGAGCGGTGGAGACGATGGACAGACAGACAGACAGGGAGGTGGAGACGATGGACAGACAGACAGACAGACAGAGGTGGAGACGATGAAGGACGGGAAAGGACACAAGAAGAAAACACAGATGAGGGTGAAGTTGAGGTTTGCTGTCCTCACACAGAAAGACGGTCCTGTCCTGTCTGCGAGTCTCTGATACGCCTTCACACTCAGGGCTCAGTTAAACGTCCTGGATGAGATCGTGACTCACCTGAGTCTCACTAACGTCTCTGACAAGCTTCACGCTGACTTACTGAGCAGGTGGTAGTTGGAGTCTCGCTCATATTTGAAGGTGAGACGACCGTAACTGACGTGATTCAGGTTCTTCAACCACTCAAAGTACGAAACGGTCACGCCGCCGGCGTTCAGGTACATGTCCTGCAACGAGGAGAGAGAGGAGAGGAAACAAGGAACCAGAGAGGAGAGGAAACAAGGAACCAGAGAGGAGAGGAAACAGGGAGAGGAGAGGAAAGAAGGAGGAGAGGAAACAGAGAGGAGAGGAAACAGAGAGAGGAGAGGAAACAGAGAGGGGAGGAGAGGAAATAGAGACAGGAAACAAGGAGATGAAACAGAGAGAGGAGAGGAAACAGAGGAGAGGAAACAAGGACAAGAGGAGAGGAAATAAAGACAGGGAAAAAGAGGAAAAAACAGAGAGGAGAGGAAACAAGGAGGAGAGGACAGGAAATAAAGACAGGAAAGAAGGAGAGGAAACAGAGAGAGGAGAGGAAACAAAGAGAGGAAACAAGGAGAGGAAACAAAAAGGAGAGGAAACAAGGAACGGAAACAGAGAGAGAGGAAAGAAGGAGAGGAGAGGAAATAAAGACAGGAAACAAGGAGAGGAAGGAGAAGAGGAAACAAGAAGCGGAAACAAAGAAAGAAGAGGAGGGGAGAGAAAACAAGGAGGACAGGAAACAAGGAGAGTAAAACAGAGAAAGTGGATAATGCAGAACCTCCACTGACATTTTAGCGTTTTATGAGCGGACAAAGAGAAACTCACCGGGATCACCATGATGTTTCTCTCCAGGAAGATGCGGTCGGCTTCGGGCGTGGTCGGACCGTTTGCTCCCTCAGCGATGATCTGAAAGCAGCACAGACACCAGGTCAGTTTACTGAGGCATGATGGGAAAACAGCAGCAAACAGCAGCGACGCTCATGAACATGTTTACATGAGAGACAACATGCAGCCGTCCATCCTTTCTGCATATAGACACAAAGCTATCTGTCCCTGTGTGTGTGTGTGCGCGCGTGTGTGCATGTGTGTGTTACCTTGGCCTTGATCTTGTGAGCGTTGCCCTTGGTCAGCTGTTTCTCGCTGGCGGCGGGGATCAGGATGTCACAGTCGGCCTCCAGGATGCTCCCTTCGTACGGCGTGGAGTTGGGGAAGCCCACGATGGTCCCGTTGGCCTGGAGACAGAAAACAAACAAAGGTTCAATTAGTTTGTTCAGTCGATTGATTGATCCAAAAGTGAACAAGCACAATTAAAAGGTTTGATTATAGACAACGACTAAAACAGAAGAAATCAATCCGAAACCTTTAAAACAGAATCACGTGAAACAAACTGAGAACGGAGACAATAAGTTGATGAGGCTCAGCTGTAGTACCACCGCTCTGCCAGCAGGTGGTGTACCAGCCTCTTCTATTCATTTATGCAGTGTGACCAGCAGTACTGACCAGCTTGTAGTCCTCCAGCTCTTTGGGGTCGATGCCATTGGGGTTCCAGATGTTTCCGTCCATTTCTCCGACTCCGACGCACTTCGCCCCAAAGCGATGAAGGTACCGCATGGAGTGAAGACCCACGTTACCAAAACCCTGCAGACACGACAGAGCGGACATCAGACCTCCACCGATCCTCCGATCGGTCTTCTAGCGCCACCATGAGGCTGTTTTTTGTTTTTCATTCAAATATCTGAACAGGTGTTGGATGATTGACGTTCATGTTCCCTCAGGATGAACTGTGCTTCACTGATCCTCTTCATCAATGCTCGCTTTGGTTCAGAGCTGCAGCTAATGATCTATAAATTCATCTGTCAGTCATCTTTCCTCTTCATTCGTTTAATCCATAAAACAGTGCAACGAGTTGTCTTGTTTTGTTTGAGCAAACCCAAAATATTCACTTTACTGTGACATGAAAAAGAAAGAAGGAAACAGGAAATCCTCAGATTAGACTCAGTGGAATCAGATCATTTTGAAATCAGTTATCAATAGCTGTGGATTCATTTTCTGTTGAATCAATGAAATGTTACAGGTCCACGGTAGTTTATAATTAGTCATTAGGCAGACGCTTTTATCCAAAGCGGCGTACATATGAATTCACAGACCGATGGCGCAGCATCGGGGCGGTTTTTGGGGTTCAGTATCTTGTCCAGGGACACTTCGGCATGTGGACTGGGATCGAACCACCGACCGCCTGATTGGTGGACGACCGCTCTACCTCCTGAGCAAACACCTGCAAAGCTAACGACATTCCCATCAGCCTCAGCTGTACTTTGTGTTTAGTGCTAATTAGCTAATGTTAGCATGCTAACATGCTAACATAAGCCGAAAAACATCAGCGTGTGCGGCACTGTCACAGCCTCACACAGAGGCGCAGTGCAGCTCACGTCCACTGGGTGGCTCCACCTGCAGGTCACTTGAGGACATTTGCACACTTCTGTCAGTTAACTCGGCTGCTTACATAAGCTGGCCAACAATCACAGAAACTGACGGAAGCTGAGCCATTTCTCCTCGTTAACAGGCCGATCAAAGAATATCACGCACTAAAATTAGCAACATGCCAACAAACGTGAGCTAATTAAGAGAAGAAGTTTGGCTCGGGCCTCAGTCTGCCTCTCAGCGCAGAGACAAGCCGCCGAAGAGCTTTTAAGTTCCTGAGGTCTGCCTGTTGTGGGTCGTGCTGACTGTAACTGAAACTGTAGGAAAGCTTGTGGCTTCAGATGAGTCACTCATGACTCACCGAGGAGGATTTCAGGGATGGTGATGGTGGTGAAAGAGGGATGAGGAGGAAGAGCAGAGGGAGGATTTCATCCATGCAGTCTAAGGGCTGCCTACGGTGTTTGTCGGCCTCGAAGGGACGAGCGTTATTGAGGAGTTTCTTCCTCTGGACTGTAGTTTGTGACGACATGACGACGCAGCCTTCACGTCTGTCCAAACCAGTTGTTGTAAAATAAACGTCTGACATTTTGTCTACATCAGTTTCCGTCCTGTGGGCGATGAAGAGGACGGAGCGTACCTGGATGACGAAGGTCTTGTCCTGGAAGCCGGGACACATCCCCAGCTGGCTCATGTAGGCCGCCTCGTTGATGAAGTTCTCGATGCCGTGGAAAACTCCTCGGCCGGTGGCGGAGATCCGACCGTGGATTCCTCCCTGACTGATGGGTTTCCCGGTGACGCAGGCGTGAGCGTTGATGTCCTGAAGGAGAACAGACAGATGGACAGACGGACGGACAGACAGGTGAATAAGAAAACACCTGAGGAGGATTTTCTGCTGCGTCTACATATTTAAAGCACATTAGAAACACAGAGAGCAGCAAACACAAACACACAACAGGTGAGTCCTGTTTGAGGCTCCACCCCCTCAAAGTCACAAATCCAGAGGTGAAACATTTACTTTGATTATTGATCAGTCAACTCAAAATTAATTGGCAACAATTCTGATGATCGATGAATCATTTCAGCCATTTTAAGACAGAACAGCAGAAACTAATTCGAGCTTCCCAGAAGTGAACTAAACTCTTTAGGTTTTGGACTGTTAAGGACAAAACAGGACACTGAAGACGTCACCTCAGACTAAAACGGTTTCATTGTGTGTTTGTGTGAGCTGCATCAGCTCTTAAAGTCAGGTGATCATCATGTGACCAGGTGTTTGTTAAACATGCTGCTCATTAGACATTAGAACCGTCCGTCATGTCAAACATCACATCACTTTCCTGCCATTGACCTGGAAACTAAACTTTACCAGCTGACCAATAGCACCTGAATGCAGCATTAACTTCAGTCAGGTTGAGACTCTTCTGACCACGCCTTTCCAAAGAGGTGGAGCCTGAATCAGGACAGGAAAAGACAGACAAAAGACTCCTTCCTATGTCCCAGGTACCAGCAGAGGACAAGCTCACAGGGTTTCCCACAGACAAACCCAGGGACTCCCATCCAGTCCAGACCAGCGATTGTCAACCAGCTGAAAGAGCAGAGCGAGCCTGAACCCGAACCTGCAGAGCCCAGCAGATTTAAGGAGAAGGTGTTTACCTTGGACACTGGTCCCCGAGCAAGAAGGACGTGGGGGTCAGTCTGCCGACAACCAACAACAACAGCAGCAGCGGCGGCGGTTTCAAATGTGAAGGAAGAAGACAAACTCAACAGGACTTCACTGCTATGAGCTCGCTAGTTTGCACTAAAGGGTACAAGTACTACAGCTCCCATGAGCCTCGGGGTTGTGCTCGGAAGACTTCCTGTGATCTGACCACATGAAGCAGCTGCTGGTGAACGTGTGCATCACAAACACTGGCACCAAACAGGAAATGAAGGCAGACAGGAAAAGAGCAACGGCGGGATGAAAGCGCTTCCTGTGTTACCACGACAACGACTCGGCCTGGTTTGTTCAGGCTGCAGAGGTTTATTTCACACTGAATTCTACAGACTGACGCCAAAACAAAACAAACACATCGCTATGCCTCCACCTTCTCCTCCAGAGGTGGTGTCAAACACGGCGTCCTTCACGTCATCAGCCGGCCTGCTCTGCTCTGTTCTGCTTCCACTTTTCCTCCTCATTATTTCAATATTTTGGATTTTATCTACCTTTACTGTTTGTCTACACTGTGAAGCACTCATCAGGCTCAGCGGTCACAGCTGAGACTCACATAGTGTCCCATGGTGGTGGCGAAGGTGTCGGCGATCCAGGACATCTCCCTCTCCCCGGTGCTCATGTCCGGAGCTGGAACGTCGATACCAGGCCCTGCAGAACCACAGCAGAACCACATGATTAGTCCAAAGGCGCGAAGGTACTAAACTCTGTGCTTCTCGTCTTCAGTGCACATCGACTCTCTCAGCTTTTCTTCAGGAGTGTACAGAAACATCCTGCCCTGCTATTGGCTGGAGGCCACACATCACTGCTCAGGTGTTGAGACATCCTGAACACGGTAAAATAAGAGCATCCAGGCAGAGGGCAGCGTCTCTGTAGATACACGAGTCTTACATGGGTTTCATTTTTAGGAAAAGCCTCCTCATCCTGCCGTTAAATCTGCTCCTTATTCCCCTCAGGTTAGTAAAAACTGGGACATTTGACGGTGCGACTGGTTTTGGAGGCCGCTGACTCACCGATGAAGCCTTTCTTAGCGAGCTCGATGGTGAATCTCCGGGTGATTTTCTCCAGTTCGTTGTCCTAAAAACAAAACAAAGAACTCACTTCAGTTAAAATTCCTCCTAAAAGCAAAGTACAAACTATGTTTTTACGTTTCTGTGTGAGTGTGAAATGCATGTGCAGCATTGTTGGGAGGCATGTTTCTGATCTTTGGACAGAGGCAGGCTAGCCGTTTCCCTCTACTTCCAGTCTTTATGCTAAGCTAGGCTAACCACAGCCTGTCTGCACTGAGCACAGACATGAGATAAATTCCCACCTGACCGTCATCACTCTCAGAAAGAAGAAATGTGTTATTAACCCTTTAAACAATTCAATTCAAGACCTTTTTAAGTTGTCTCCTGCTCAGATAATTAATCAATCGATCAATCAATAAACGAGACCTTGATTCTGTTTAAGGAAACAGAGTTTAAGACTTTTTAAGACTGAACAAACGATGAAATCACATCTTTGTGAACGACACCTGATTTGACGCTTTCTGACCGTTCACACTGAATCTAATTCATGGAATTCCTTAATGTGGAGAGGTCAGAGGTCGGAGGTCAGCAGGCCTCAGAGCTGCATGTGAGTCAAGACTGTGTGTGTTATAGCAGAGAAAACAGAAAAGAGCGAAGGTCGAGAGAGAGAGAGAGAGAGAGAGAGAGACAGAGAGAGAGAGCGAGAGAGGTAAACTCATTGACTCATCATGTTGGAGAGAGAGTGAGGAAATCCTGGTGTCTCTCTGCCAGCTGATGGCTCAGCGGTTTTGGAGGGTGGGGGTGGTGTGGAGGTGTAGAGGGGCTGGTTGTTAAAGTCTGACACCGTGGGTCTCCACCCAGCTGGATCAGGTTTTCCTTAGCACGCTGCAGCTCATCGTGATCACTTCCTCCTGCACCTCTTTCCTCTAAAAGCTAATTAGCAAATGTTACATTAAAAGCGTCACTTTCTTTGGTTAACGGCTGCAGCTAATGATTGTTTTCAGTGCTGATTAACCAGTCAGTCATCGTGTGGATGAATCGTTCAGTCTAAATCAGAAAACTGAAGGAGCAGCGTTGAAAATGAACGGCTCTGTTAAACTGGACAAAATCTACACGGCAAAATATTTTTCAACCGGCCAGAAAACTGCAGGACGTCATTAAAAATTCAAAGTGAAGCGCAGCTCGCTGTAATGATGCTGCTGGCATCAAAAAGCTGAGCTCTCCTCTCCCACCAGTCTGTGAGGAGTCTCCTCTGTCAATCATTCTCTAATCGTACGTCCACCGTGCTCCTCGCTGCTCCTCATAGGCTGATCTGCCGTCACAGCGTGCAGACGGAAGGTCAAACCAGGTCAGTCAAAGTCTGAGCAGGCCGAACTCGCGCTGAGCCGACAGTGAACGCACACGTTTGATGAGGTTTAGTGTGTTCGGCGAGTCTCGCCTGCAGGACGGAAAAGCCTCTGAGCTGCAGCGACAGGCGGACTCCAGAGAGCGTAACGAGAGACGGTGAGCGAATCGGGAAACACGGAGATGATTGACAGGAGGCTCAGAGCCGGCTGATGATAGGCTGATCTGCTGCCACACACACACACACAGACACACACACACACACACACACACTCTCTCTGAACAAACACACAGTTTAGAGCTTCGGCTGGCTGCTGCCTGAATCTCGTTCATTTCTCTTCAGTCGAGGTTACAAAACTTCTTCTTTGGCTTTCTAACGAATGAATTCAGTTTTTCCAAACAGCTGAATAACATGAGGAAAACGTGCTGCAGTCTTCACGTGTTTCTCATTACTTCATGCTGTGCAGAGAAAGCTTTTCTGCACCAAAGACACGAGGCGGCGTGTCGACTCTGATACACATCGTGTCCTGATTCAGATTCAGATTGAGATGCTTTGATTCACGGCGCTGCAGAAACACAGGTGACTCCAGGTGAAGGTCAGGTGTGTTTAAACTCACAGAATATTTCCGTGGGTTGATCTTCACTCCGGCTTTGGCTCCACCAAACGGCACATCTGGAACAGATCACTTTATTATAGCACCAGAACAAACAGCAGCTGCACCACATGACCAGTACCACACCAGTGACTGACCAGTTTCAGGTGTGAACCGTCACAGTAAACACATTCTGGATGAAAAAATCTTATTAAAAATACTTTAAAATGGGGGATAAACCAGTGAAACCAGCTCACTGTATCATCACCACCATCTGCCCTCCAGCCTGAGATCAGCTTCGTGTTTAAGTGTGTGCTCGTGTGCGTGCGTGTGTGTGTGCGTGCCTGTGCGTGTACTCACCAACAACAGCACATTTGTACGTCATCAGCGACGCCAGAGCTTTCACCTCGTCTACAGACACGTCTGTACTGTAACGGATACCTGAAACACACAAACAATGAAAGAGTTCAGTCTGAGCCAAAAAGGGGACCTGATCCATCCGGAACCAGGTTTCACGTCAACATCCAGTCCAGCTCGGCTGCAGCGAGGCCTTCCTGGTTTGAGCACACGGCCTCCAGGAGCTCACATCACTGAAATAACCCTCTTCTGTGCTGATCACTGCGGAGGCACGGCGTCTGTGTGTGCTCATCCAGACCTCTCAGGTGGTCTGGGACCAGGTCTGAGTCCGAACTGAACCTCCTCAGATCTGACAGAAAGCTCTCAGTTCTGTGAAATCAGGACTTTTCTGTTGGGCTTTTATTAAATTGATGTTATTAAATGTATTCATGTCTCGCGCTGCAGCTGCACCCTCGTCTTCATCCCGCTGTTTAATCGTCTCACTCTACTTTAAACTGCTGCTTTAATCCTTTAAAGTCGTACTTCTGCATCATTTCGTGGTCTCGTCTTAATGCCTCTCTGCCTCGTGTAAAACTCTTTTAATGGACGTGTTGAACCGACTGGCCTCATGACGAAACCTCAGTTTGTGGAGTTTGAACAAACACGTTTAGGAGGAGAATCTGAGCCTGATCCTGGAGGAGCTGAAGGCTCAAACACTGCAGACTGCTTCCCCACAGACTCCAGACAGACAGCGCTCACTCACAGATTTGTTCTGATGTCAAACTTTTGGAAACTTTTGTTTTTTTACAGAGCGAACGGTACAGTCTGTGCCCTGTGCTGCTGCAGCGAGCTGCAGGGAAAACAAACACAGTGATGTGAGTTCAGCGTGTGGAGTGAAGCCAGCGCATGCAGGCCTGTACACACACATCACTGCAACGTGCGCTGCAGGGAAGCCGACAAAATGGCTGCAGCTCGGAGAGACGGATGGAAAACAGATGAGGTGAAAACCAGAGAAAGACACAACCTCATTTCTTCTCCTATGTTCAACTTTCAGACTTTTACTCGCAAAGAAATTTTAATGACTTCTTTACTGAGAGCAGCAGCGGGAAGAGACAAGAGGACGGAAAATAAAAAGAGGGAAAAAGGAAACAGGAAGCAAAAACTAAAGTGAGAACAGAAGAAGAAAAGAGTGAAACAGGAGGGAAAGAAAGAAGCGAAAGACGAGGAGGGAGGGGAGGAGGCAGGCGGGAGCAGTCTGGGTGTGGTGATGAAAGCAGGCTCATTTAAAGGAACAGCACAAACTCTTTCATTCACTTCAATGAGATTAATTCGCCCTCAGCTACACTCCATCATAACAGCCACACCCTCCGCCCACAGCCACTTCTGGTATTTACACATCTATCTGGCAGTTTGTCTGAGCATAAAGGAAGGAGTCTCTGCCTGTCTCTCCGCCTGTCTGTCTGCCTGCCTGCCTGTCTGTCTCTCTGCTTGTCTGCCTGCCTGCCTGCCTGTCTGTCTCTCTGCCTGCCTGTCTGCCTGCCTGTCTGTCTGTGTCTCTGCTTGTCTGCCTGTCTGTCTGCCTGCCTGCCTGTCTGTCTCTCTGCATGTCTGCCTGCCTGTCTGTCTGTCTCTCTGCCTGCCTGCCTGTCTGTCTGTCTGTCTCTCTGCCTGCCTGCCTGCCTGTCTGTCTGTCTGCCTGCCTGTCTGCCTGCCTGTCTGTCTGCCTGTCTGTCTGCCTGCCTGTCTGCCTGCCTGTCTGTCTGTCTCTCTGCCTGCCTGCCTGCCTGTCTGTCTGCCTGCCTGTCTGTCTGCCTGCCTGCATGTCTGTCTCTCTGCCTGCCTGTCTGTCTGTCTGTCTGTCTCTCTGCTTGTCTGCCTGCCTGTCTGCCTGCCTGTCTGTCTGTCTGTCTCTCTGCCTGCCTGCCTGCCTGCCTGTCTCTCTGCCTGTCTGTCCTAAGATGATGTCAACAACCAATCATCCTATTGACTTCATGCTTGGCGGGCGTACTGCTGAGGACCAAAGGACGTGCAGTGTCCAGTGTGAAGCAGATGGACGACCTGTAATCAATGAATCTCTGGGAATTATCACATTCTGACGGAGCCTTTCTGCTTTAACCAGCGCAGCTTTTCTCACCTTCCCCACACTGGTTTAACTCTTCACTGCAGGTAGCCAATCACATCCGCCGCTCGAGTCAGTGAGAGGTAACGTTACACCATTGGTTCGTTCCAAACAGGCACGCTTCGAACGAGTCCTGCACTCAGAAACACGTCGCTCAAACTGAGGGAGGAAACCCGCGTTCAGCGACTCAGTTCAGTTTCAGTACAGGTCGATGACGTCACGTCGCTGCATTGTTGTGGCGTGAACTGCAGATGGAGGGCAGGAAGTGATTTTGTGCACAGGACGCGCTGTAACACACACTCAAAACGCCGACGTCGTTTACGGTCGCTCAAGCTGACCAAACCGAGACACCACGAGGAGCTTTTATCAAGTACCAAAGGTTGTTGTTCATAAGGGTGAAAAATGAAAAAGAAACTGATGATTCACGTTATTGACCCGTTAATATGTTGATCACTTTCATGTTGCAGCTGGTGAAGCTGGAGCTCATTTTAATGTATCATAAATACTTCATATAGATTCTGCTATACTGCTGGCTATCTTGTGTATTTCTCCCCCGAGGACTGTAAACGGTAAAAATACTCAACAAGTACCTCAAAACCATGCTTAAGTACAGCAAATTTCCACCACTGAGTATGAGTAGGAATACTACAGCTACTACACAAGCTGCAGGAACTGGAGTATAAAGAGTGTGGACCAAACTTCAACACCAGAGTTGACATCAGGGTTGACAGACAGGAAATTGATTCTGTCTCACGTATTATACCTCCACAACCACTACCTCTACTACAAGTACTACAGTACCAGAAGTACTGTCAGTTTTCCCTCACAGCGCAGCTCAGACACAAGCGCAGCAGCCAGACTTTGAACTGGAGCCAGATTTCTTCCTAAAACCAGAGCGTCACAGTCTGATGGGATCAACTCGTCTCATGTTTCTGCTGACAAATCGGTGTAGTTTGGAGCGCAGAGCAGCGCTAAGATTTCCTGGAAGCACCCCGCGGCTGCTTTCGAGGAAGCAAACTTAGGTTTAGTTTGGTTTAGACAGCGCTTCACAGATCCGGCCCACAGGGTCCGTGGCTGAAAACAGCAAATATTAATAGCCGACGAGCGTGTGGAAACTGGGTCAAAAAGCCTGGAACCTGATCCAGGTCCAGACTGACGGAGGCAGACCGGTTCGTTCTGTCTGCTGCCTGCTTTAATGGACCTGCAGGTTTTTCCACTGCGGCCGCTGCACAAACACACATCCTTCACGAGGAGACGCTGGGACGACCCTGTGGTCTGCTTGTGCCGGACAAACTTTGAAGATTCACACGTCTGAACATAAAACATGGATCACATGACGCCCCGCGCTGTGCTCAGGCTGACAGTCACCACATCTCCACCAACTCACTGCTCGGCACACGGACTGGACTCTGGACGCTTTCCTGCACCTGATGGATGCAGTACTTGTACTTCCTGTACTTGTACCTGTAAGTTGAAGATATACATCTGTGTTCTGGTGTTTCTGATGTAATTTAAGGGCTTCAGCTGTGGAAACTCCAGTTCTTTGATTCCTGTTCGACCAGTTATCCAGTGACTGGCACCAACAATGGTGCAGATATTTTAGTGTTTGCACAGTTAGAGGCTGCAGATCAGCCGGAGCTCCACTCCTTCACCCTCCTGTTCTCACAGCCCTGGTTCAACTCGCAAATATTGATCATTAGTATTCACGAGGAGCAGCTTCATGTTTTTCACCTGGGAGCCGCTGTTTCAAGCGTCGGTTAAAGTACAATGCTGATTTTTCTCGTTTCCATCCAGATGTTTCATATAAACATTATTATGATCATTATAATTATTACCAAGTCTGACAGATGATGTTGGAATTGATGTTAGAAATCAATCACCTATCAATTTTATGACTCCTTCCTGACGGGCTGGGTATCAAACCTCAACACCTTGTTGCTACTGACTGAAGGTTCCCAATAAGCCGGAAATACAAGAAATCTGGGCGCCGTCGCCGAGTCTGAACTTCAAAGCCACGTCACCAACATGACAAACAGCCAGTCAGTTAAGAAGAAGAAGAAGAAGAAGAAGAAGAAGAAGAAGAAGATGGAGACAGAGAAGAAGAGGGAAAAGGAGAAAAAGACAATATAGGAGAAGACGGAGATGAAGAAGAAGAAAGGGAAAGGGAAAAAGAAGAAGACAGAGAAGAAGAGAAGAAGACAGAGAAGAAGAAGATGGAGACAGAGATGAAGAAAGGGAAGAAGAAGGAAAAGGAGAAAAACATGATAAAGAAGAAGGAGAAGGAGACAAAGAAGACAAAGAAAGAGAAGAAGAAGAAAAGGTGAAGAAGAAGATGAAGAGTGGAAGGAAGGAGAAGAAGAAGAAGAAGATGAAGAAGAAGAAGAAGAGGAGGAAGAAGAAGAAGAAGAAGAAGAAGAAGCTGTTTGGTGCCTTTCATGCAGAGCTGCAGCTCAAAGTGCTTCCTGGCTTGAATCGGCGTTTCTTCTGGTTTAAACTGGATTTACTTAAAGTTTGACAACATTTATCGTTTCACAGCTTTGGTTTCTTCTGTCCAGAGAAACGTTTGGCAGAAAAACTTTGATTTCTAGAAGTGAAGTATCAAAAAAAGTACTCCCATCCTTAATTACTGCTACATGTATTACTACCACAGTGGTGTGTCTGTCTGGACGTCCTGTCCACCAAGTACTTAAGTACAAATGTACTGCACTACATTTATCTGACAGTTTTAGTTACTTTACAGATTCAGATTTTTACACACAAACACACACAGTTTAGAAAATCTGATGTTTTGTTATAAATTAAGTTTAAATGAGTTCAGCTGAATCGATCAGTCCATTAATCAATCAGTGCATTGACAGAAAGTGATCAAGTACAGAACAGTCACAGGGGACACTTTCCTGATTATACTTAAGTAAATACTGTGTTGAAAATACTACTGAAGTAGTATTTTCAACGCAGGACTTTTACTCAGACCAGAGTATCTGTACAGTGTGGTATTAGTACTTTCACTGAAGCAAAGGATCTGAATACTTCAACACCAAGGTTAAGAGACCAAACATACAGCAAACAACAACACACACACACACACACACACACACACACACACACACACACACGACCAGACTGTCAACATTCCTGTCAGAGGAGGAACCTCAGCACCTGAAAACACATCAAACCTGCCGACGCCCCATTCAACATGTACAGAACTGCAAGAATAACACAACCCTGTACCTGAACGTGCAGTTTTTACACACACACACACACACACACACACACACACACTCCTCCTATAACCAATTATATAAAAACTCTTAAAACCTGAGCAACATTTGCTCCAAACTTGATGAAAAATGAAATTTAAACCAACGAAGTACAAATACTCTGAGAGAAAAGTCAATAATTTACTGACTCATTGTCTGCAGTGATGCTTATTGATTACTGATGAATCCTGAAAGTCATTTTTTGTCAAAAATGTTAAAGATTTGATGTCTTCAGCTTCTCTTCTTCAGCATAAACTGAAAATTTGGGGTTTTCGACTGGACATGTTTTCCTGTTTTGTGCTGTTTTATAGAAAGAAAGCAAACGATTGGTTGGAAAATAACTGGCAGATTAATCAAAGACGAAACCAATCATTAGCTGCAGCTGTAAAAGCATTGATATTTTTGCTGATGATGACATTTCTGAAGTTCTTTTAACAGCTGCAGTGAGAGGACGCTTCATTAAATCTGACATGTTTTCAGGCTGACACATTTATTCTGAAGGGTTAATTAGTCTGTTGCATCTTTTCTTCAGTCCGGATGATGAAGACTCTCTAAACGTTAGTGCTGCTAACATGAAGATGAAGTCGCTCTTTGTCTTCATGTCTTGCTGATGTAAGAGTCAGATTATTGGTTATCATATTGGCTTCAAACAGAGCAGATGATTGATTGATTTTACTGATTTCTCTGAGGTGTGTAAAGAACTCGAGCTGCAACCTTGACCTCGAACTTTCAAAGTCATTTGAGAAACTTGAATTTCATGTTATTTAATTCATCTCGATCACGATTTAACCTCAAACTGCTGAGATTTTAGTCACAGAACTATATCTGAAACAATCAGTCGATCAAGAGAAAATTAATCCACAATTACTTTGGTGATGAATGAATAACTCCTGTCACTGTTGATCAAAAATGTGAAACATTTGCGAGTTCAATGAGGATTTTCTGCTCGTCTTCGTCACGAATGTCACATGTGAGCACATGAAAAACACTGAATCTGTACTCTTGACTGCACTGCTGTTGTATTCCTTCATTACTTCTAAAGTAAATCAGGGCAACAGCTCAGCACACAGAGAGTTGTCTCACGTTCATTTCTAACACTGGAGCATCAGTTTATTGATCAGTTTGATTACTGATAATTAGTAATGCTAACATACCATGATGAGGCGGTCCAATGCTGTGAGACTCTGCAGAGACGCTACAAACACTGAATCTGGACGTTTGGCTTTCAGATAATCAATCAGCCATTATAATTGTTACTGATTCATTCTGAGATCAGCTAATTGATTAATTGACCAGATCTCCACTATAACATTCCTACAGGGTGGAGGACTCCTCAGGTCCTTTACTTCAGTTAAAGTGTAAAGTCATTCATGTACAAATACTTTGTTACGAGCAAAAGTCCTGCATTCAAACCCTGAATATAAAGTAAAACTAAAGTACAGCAGTACTGTCAGCTTCATGCAGTAAAAGTACAGCAGTACTGTCAGCTTCATGCAGTAAAAGTACAGCAGTACTGTCAGCTTCATGCAGTAAAAGTACTGTCTGTGCAGTAAAATGTCTCCTGTGTCTGAACTCTGATTCTCTGTGACTTTATCAGTTTGTTCATACTGAAGCTTCAGTGTTTCAAGTATCTCCACCTGCTGCAGGTGGAGGGATTTTACAGGTATTATCTGTAAAGTCTTGTTTTGTGACGTAACTATACACAAAAATGAAGTAGAAGTTGGCAGAAAATGGAAATACTCAAGTGAAGTACCTCAAATCTGTACTTCAGTGCAGGACTTGACTAAGTGTGTTTGCTTGTAAAGTTACTTGTCATTACTGTGTTCCTCAGATACTCTCATGATACTGAGGGACCTCCCTGACACTGGTCGCACCTCTCCTGTCAGGTCGCTATGGTTCGGGTCTGGCTGTCCCGGTGCGGCTCTCACCTCCCTTGCAGGGCGTCCTGTGCTGGCTGTGCTGAGCCCGGTAGCCCTCGATCACCTCCCACTCTCCGTTGTCTCTCTTGATGGGGAAGCTGACGCTCAGGACGTGGTTGCACGGTTTGATGATCCTCAGGATCCCGAGAACCCGCTTCCTCTTCTGCTCTTGGCTCTCCCGGGTCTTCAAGCCCTCCACCAACTTGTCCTCCACGATAGCGGCTCCACGGTCGAAGAAGCCCTCCACCATGGTGAAGAAGTTCGGGTCGTCGTCCTGGTCCACGGCCTGGCTGTAGCCGCGGTAGCGCAGCAGGGACGCGGACGCCGGTAGAGCCGAGTCGGCAGCGCCGGAGCAGCCCGAGGCCAGGACGCTGCCCGCTCCCCGGGTGAGCAGCTCTCCGAAATACCGGTACATTGTTTGGTGATAAAGTAGTTTACCGTCCCGGGGCGATGAGTGAGCCGGCGCAGAGCTGGAGAGTTTGGGGAAGGCGAGGAAACGCAGCGGGGGAAACAAAAACTTGCACCGGAGCAGCGGCTCCTCCTTCCTGCCGCCCCTTCCTGTTACACCGTTGCGTGACAGCGTCCGCGCGTGTGGCTGCGTGTAGTATTTCAACTAAACACGAAAGCCTGAAAATGGCACGAGACGATGCTAACAACGGTTATGTGTCGGAAACGTCGCGTAGCTAGCTAAACTTTAGCTCAGTAAAAGCGTTTACGAACGTGTTTCCACGCAACGATAAGACACAGCAAGTGGAAGTAAAGGTGGAAAAGTCAAGAGTATGACTCAGACGTATATTTTTTTATTTTTAACATATTTTCCGTAATTTTAGCGTCGTTTAAGCTAGTATCATGTGCGCAAGAATGGGTACAAACCAAACTTCCGGCTAAAACACTCAAAATAAAAGCATACGTCCATAAAACTTTTCATGTTCGAATGTTAATGTAGGAGAAATATATTAGTTAATTTACTGTTCTCCAGATTTTGCAATAAGTAAATCAGTATCAGTCTGATTGAACAACAAAACTATACATTAAAAAATATTAATAATAATTTTAGGAACGAGATGTTTCTATATATAATACCAATTATCATGTCCATAGTTTTTTTGATTTGATTTACTTCTGTCATGCCAAAATGTACACAGAACACACGTGCAAATACTCAAAACAAAAAAGAAAAGAAAACCTCTAAGGGAGAGAATATAACACTGGACATGGACAAACAAAAAAATACACCAAACATAAAGTGAAGTAGAACAAAACAAACTATCAATAGTACGTAACACAAACAAGTTGTAATGTGTGCAGTTGAAGCGTGTCAAGGTTAGCACGCTAAAAATGAATTTGTTATTTTTGGTGGTTTGGAACTTTGTCATAGTTTTAGAAGCAAATTCGATATTTTGTCATTTGAAACAACTTTGTAAGAAGACACTGGGTCAGAAAAGCATACAGTCAGCGCTTTTATTTTGAAAGCAAATAGTTTTTACAGCCTGTAAAACTATTTAAACTATTTAACTTCTCAGAATGCGGGTTCCCGGCATGGCCTCGGGAGCGCGCCTCGTCACAGTAAAATGTTTTATTGCTCATAAAGTGAATAATAAACTGTGTGAACTGTGGCCAGTGAAGCATTTATGAAGTAGACTAAATCTATTTTTTATAAGTAATGTTTAAGAAGGAACTAATGCATTCATTTTATCTAAAAATAATGAGTGTGTGTGTGTGTGTGTGTGTGTGTGTGTGTGGGTGGGTGTGTGGGTGGGTGTGTGTGGGTGTGATGCAGGGGTTTTGAATGTCTTTTCTAAACTTGGAGCCCTCGGCTATTAAATGAGGAAGTTTAGATCATGTGTCTGCCTCTCAGTGGTTATGATGGTTCACATCGCTGTATGTAAAAGCTAATTCAGATACACATCGAAGCTCATTTCCACATGAATAATTAGAAATGTCAGAAATAAAAATAGAAATCAAAATAAGCTACAAAGTCAAAATTATGAGCTACAAGACAAAACATTGTCATAAATTAAGAGTCCATCTTATGTGATGCTGGATAATAACTTCTCTTTACTATATGCTCACATACAATAAATACAAGTATATTAAATTTACTCCACTACTGTATATAAGTACAGTACTGTACATATTTGTACTGATTTATATTGAGCATGTCAAACAGGATCAGCAAGTTATCACATTCTGTTTACTCAGCATCCAAACTTCTTTTGGAGTCAGGGTTGTAGACGATGAACTGCATGATATTTGTCGAGGTGGGAATGAGACGTCCAGCTGATCAGAGTCACGTCTCAGCTGGTTCAGCGGACTGACGGCAGCAGGTGGAGAAAGCAGAGAGAAACTGTCGGTAACTCAACCTGAAGCTGAAGAGAAGCACATGACTGCTGAGAGCAGGTGTCCTCTGCCTCCCTGTGTGTCAGCCAGGGAAAGAGGCCCCTAGTTAAACCTGTGGAGGAGCCACACAGGTGTCACACAGAACAGGATATTAAAATATTTAAAGTATTTTACAAAAGCTGTCAAGGAAAGCACCTGGAAAACATGTGAAAAATACCATCAGTAACATCAGTAAGATGTCTGAAAAAATGTGAAAGATTTCATGAAAATATCCAAAATAATACCAGCAAAGTGTACAAAAAAAATATCCTGAGGAGGAGCGACGGCTGTGCAGGTGTAGGCAGACTGTCAGGAGCTGTGAGCAGCAGGATGGACAGGTGTGATGACCTGTAACACTGATGCTGATGATGATGAAGGTGTCTGAACCAACCTGCTGAGTCAGTCTATTCAGTCTGAAAACAGCAAACACTTCTGCTGAGAGTTTGTCTTTAAATTAAACACTTTCATGTTTCTTGAAGGGAAAAAGTCTTTGACGGTTTTCTAAACTCCTCTGTCAGTGTTCAGTCCTGAACTTTGTCCTCCGGCGGAGCCAAAGTTCACTCTGTGCCGTCATTCAGTGTTTGGATCCAGGCTGAAGTGCTGCTGCTGCCCCCTGGAGGCTGCACTGTTCATCGCACCTGCAGCTTGAACAACAACCTGATGATTGACAGAACTTACCTGCTCTTTCAGCCGAGTTTGCTCAGTTGTCATGGAGATAACCTAGCTGTCATCACGTGAGCTAACCCTACATTAGGTGTTTGTAGGGGGAAGATTATAAAATGTGATTAACAGCACAAGAAAAAGTGTGAGTAAAGACTTTTTGTCAAACTGCTGTCAGGAGGTTCAGGAGTGAATTCTCCTGATCATTTATTGTTTATTGATTTATTGTTCTTCCAGTAGAGGAAGTAAAACTGAGGGTGGCTGAAAAGGTTCATGCTGAAATGATCTTTTGTAGACTCACTTCATCATCACATGTATTTATTGGTCTACAGACAAACCAGACATCATATTCCAGTCTATGGCCTGGTGACCAGTCCGAGTCTAAACCACATCAAACTGGTTTGAAACCACCAGCTTAAAATGGGTCTGAAGCTCAGTTTTCCCTGAGCTGACCCTCACTTCCACCGGCAGCCTGCCATCTGATTGGTGGAGCCGTGGTGAGTCAGCGGCTCCTCCTGGTTATCGTTACCAGATGTGAAACCTGCATCCTGACGGCTCCGTGCTGCGCCTCCTCACTGCAGACTGTTTCTGCTGAGTCATGGTTGGTTCAATTTGACTTAAAAAAACATTTTGAGAAATTTTGTTTTTCAGTGATTGTGAGCAGCAGAATGCAGCAAACAACCCAGAAACTCTGAAACTCACCACTTTGAGCTGTGGAGTCAGTCTGGTCTGTTCTGTGTTACACATTCATCGTGTTCATCAACGCATCGTCTCGTCCTATTGAAGAAAATCTGTTATGATCAGTTCAGGAGACATAAGTCAAACGTCTTCATCAAGGATGCTGAGATTTATTGACATGGTCGGTCTTCATGTAGAGACCTCTCACATCCTCTGAGTTTAGCTCTTGAAGTTAACATTTTAAAGACGTCAGACAGCTGAAATCAGTTTTATCTCCTGAATAAACTCCCATGATTGTCTCCTCAGCAGACATCATGTGTGACCGGCCAAAGATCCACATCTTCCTGGGGGCTCCTCCTCCCCCCTCCAGCCCAGCCTTGATGTCTGGAGCTGAGGCTGACAGTAAGGAGCATCCCCCTGCCGACTGGAGACACCTGGAGCTCACCTGGCAGGATGGACGTCTGAGGCCTGCAGGTGAGGCGTTCAGGGACCCAACAGGAAGGACAGAGAAACAACATGTAAAATATGTTCAGACACTGATTTGGTGTAAAAAATAGGAGATAAATAAAGCTAAAGAGTCAAATTTACTGTATTTTAGACCAGAAATGTTGAGAATCATGAATCAAGAGAAAATTGCTAGCTGTTTCCCCCTGTCTTTATGCTAAGCTAAGCTAACTGGCTGCTAGTGGTAGCTTCATATTTACTTTTACTTACTCAAAATTTTCAGATAAGGCTGGAAATCAACCAAAGTTCTCATCAGAGGATGACAGAGCCAACAGGGAGAAGACAGAATCTGATCCGTCTGCAGCGAGTTTACAAAACCAGGATGAGGATGGCTCGTCGCTGAACGCTGATTGGACCACTGAGGTGTCACGAGCACGGGGAGATCAAACAGGATCTGGCTGCAAATTTATCGGAGATAAGGAAGACCGCAGCTCTGACAGTCAGAGACCGGTGGAGAGATTTCTGAGCCGAGATGAAGAACCAGATCCTGGAGAAGATCAGTGTTCGTCTTCAGTTCATGAGTATCTGGACAGCTGTTTCCCTGCAGCTCAACCAGATCCAGAAAAACCAGAGCCTGAACATCCACATTGCTCTAAAGGCTGGTCATCACCAGCCGTCCCTCCTCTGTCCGCCCAGACTCAGTACCTCAGCACCTGGACTCTGAGTCAGGCAGTGATCCTGAGAGGCAGATGTAGTATCCAATCAGCAACCAGCCCTGAGAAAACCCTGCCTCCTCAAACCCCACCTAAAGATGCTCAAACACCACCATCCGCTTCCTCCAGCACCCCGGAGCTCTTCAGTCCTGTAACCTCGTCACCTGGAGCCTCTGCAGAGCTCTTCAGCCATCCCTGCCCAACCCAGAGGGTGGAGGAAGGCGGTGTTGTCCTTCAGGTCACCACAGATGGCGTGCTCTGCTCCCAGGACGCCGAGCAACAGGAGTCCATGGCCGTCCAAGCCTCCCCTTCCAAATCTCCTGATTTCAAGAAAGCTCGAATCTCAGAAAACCTCAGGACTGAAGCGTCTGTGGCGCTGCCTGACAGCACCGCCGCCACTGGACTCCGGAGTCCCACCACACTTCTGATCCAGTGTGACAAGCAGGGGGTGCGCTACTCAGTTCTGGTGGCGGTGGTTCACCCCTGTCATCTGAAGGAGGTGAAGGTGAGTGGAGATGTTAAGGTATGTCTTCCATCATGGTTTCATAAATCCTTGTGAGTTATGTGAAGGAGGTTCCTTTTCAAAGTTTTTATAGTATTTTTTTTATTTTTGGAATATTTCAGCAGACTAAGAGTCTGCAGCCATGATGACAGCTCTGTGGGGTGCACATGCTTTGCACTAAATGTTAAAGCTAGCATGCTAACATGCTCATGATGACATCGCTAACATGCTGATGCAATACCGGTATAATGTTCTTAAGTTTCTATGTTAGCATGCTGACATTGGCTAATTCGCAGTGAACATAAAGCACAGCTGAAGCTGATGGGAATGTCATTAGTTCTGCAGATGTTTGGTCATAAACCAAAGTTTTGGACACTTTAAAGTGTCGACCTGATGATGGCGCTAGATGAAAAGCCAGAGGGTCACCAGTTCATCCTAAAGGGACAATACTATTTGAGATATTTTACTAAAAATCACAAATATCAACCTGCTGTTGGCATGAGAGTAAAGTCAGAGGATGACTTCAGTCAGCAGGATTCATCCTCTGGGGATCATGAACGTCTGCATGAAACCTTTTGCCAGTCTACCTCGTAGATGTCGAGATATTTCTGGACATGAAGTGCTCAAAAATCCTTCCCTAAATATTTCATGTTTCTCTAAATACTCTCTGCATTAAATCTGTTGAACTCTTTCATTTGTTTGATCAAAGGTGAAGTCCGGGCCGACGGCGGGGACCTTCGTTCCTCTGGCATCCATTGTAGTAACGGACCAATCAGGTGTAGAGATGAAAGTTGTGCTGTGGCGGCGAGCGGCGTTCTGGGTTTTGACAGTCAGTCCTGGAGACATTCTGCTCATCACAGGTACGAAAACACAGCAGAGCTCTTTAGCTTCTGATGCTGCGTCTGACACCTTCTGTACAATCCAAGAGCGACAGTACGACAATCCTGTCTGAGTTCCTCCTCCAGTGAGTTTTTGTTGTGTTGTTGATGGCGTCCAATCAGGCCTGCAGTTGAATGAGGACAGGTGGAGAGGTGAGATGGTGCTGCAGTCAACCTTCAGCAGCAAACTGCTCAACCTGGGACAGATCACCGCCTCCACCTCACCACCAGGTACCAGTAAATCCACCGACGACCCATCAGCAGCCTCCTCAGCTGAGTCCAAGCTGAATTTTATCTCTGGTTCACTTAACCTTAATCTCTCTCTCTCTCCCTCTCTCCCTCTCTCCCTCTCTCTCTCTCTCTCTCCAGTTCCTCAGCATGTTGATGCTCGTTCTCTCAGCTCTCTGTGTGGCTTCCTTCGGGAGCGACGCCCCCTGCTGGTGTCTTTGAACCTCCGCCCCCCTCAGGACCTGAATCGCCTCCCCTACGCCACCCTGAGGTCACTAAGGGTCAACACACTGGTTCATGCCGTGCTGCGTGTCACACACACGCACCTCAGCACAGGTGAGTGGGTCACAGGTACAGTGTCAGGTGACAACACTGAATTTTGATTAATTCATATAAGACAGAACAACAGTGGTGTGAGGACAGATCCCTGTGGGTCACCTGTGGATTCTGTAGAACTGATGTTTTGATGGTGAAGATGTCAAAGTGTCTAAATGAAAAGGATCTCTGTTAGTGTGGCGGAGTGAGGCGGACGCCCGCTGCAGGTCGGCGATGCAGCTGCAGGCCGTTCTGACCGTGGAGCAGCCGGATGGTCAGCAGGGGGCGCTGCTGCTGTGGGGAGCAGCTGTGGACTGGCTGCCTCGCTTCAGGCGAGACAGAGGTACGCGCACACACACACACACACACTCAGGCTTTCACATTAACCTTAAATCTCAGCTCAGTGACACACCTCTCTGTTTACTTCAGCGGCTGTTTGGGAGTTCCACGTCCTCCTGGTGAGAGACGGTTTGACCGCTGACCTCCTGGAGCTGCACTCCACCCCCTGGAGCTCCGTCCAGCCTCTGGACGCTGCCAGCCCCAGAGCGCAGGACTTCTTCCGACCACGACATAATCTCACAGCAAACAGCAGTGTGGAGCTGGACCTCGACACGCTGCTGTCCCAGAAATACAGTGGTGAGTCTGAGCATCATTATCGTGAGATTAACTTGAAATAAACATTGCAGAGGTTGGTCACTTAGCATCAAATCACATCAATAAAAATCTTATTTCAGCTCCTTTGATGCGTGTCTGCGCATCACAGAAAACCTACACTTTAATTATCAAAGTGTGGGACTTCCTCTGTCCTCCTCAGTCAGTGCTGTGGACATGTCCTCATAAAGTACAGGACCTTGAGGTGAAACCTGAGGGACATGGCGTGTTTGTGATAACAAGACAAAGGCAAATCAGATTTGTTTCTCAAATCAGATCTTTAAGGCAGGCTGTCTGCCCTGTGGTCAGATCAGGTTGGAGTGTCCAGACATCACCAGCCGATCTGGATGCCTTGCTGCAGTAACGATGCAGTTAAATATGTGCAGCTAATGCAGAAGCATGAGGACGGAGACGCATCATCGCGCCCTGCAAACAATCGAGCCACCACCGCAGAAGACTTGCTGCGGTCTGTGAGCAGCAACATGGATTCTGCTCGGCTGCTGTGATTCACTTCATCACTCTGGATTCGATGTCGTGCTGTGAGACTGAAACACGTCTATAAAAAGATCAGAATCTCATTTCAGACAACCTCCGAATGTCTACAGTCTGCAGCCACACCAGCAGCTCTGTGAGACTGTAACGCCCATTGAAAAGAAAAGCAAACTGCTAGTTTGATAAACCAACGTACGGAACACAAACACCATGAAATCTGCAAGATAGAGCGAGAAAAAACTGACAGGATCACTGAAGTTATCAGAGAACGTATCCTCTGGGCACCATTAGTCAGGACTGAAGTGCTGGACTGACTGACCAACCAGCATTGGCCTCTCTTGAACCACGACTAGCCTGTCTTTCCTGCTCCTCCACCAGGTGACGTGGAGCTCAGAGTCCAGGTCACCGCCTTCCGCTTCCGGGATTCTCTGCTTTCCCAGAATGGACGGCAGCCGGTCCTGGACAGCTCCACGCCGCTGGATGACATCCTGTCTGCGCTGGGCGGTGACATCACCTACACCGGCTGCGGCCGCTGCTCCGCCGAGCTCGATACCGACGCCAACGGCATCTACGGCCCCTGTTACCCCTGCCTGCCCCACACCGCCGTCCGCCGCTACTACAGGTACAACCCACGCCAACGTGATACAGTAGATAAGTAAATATATACGTGTATTTTCAGGACTTCTCAGATTGTATTATTGCAGTCTTTCTTATTTCTATCTTGTATGTTGTATTAAACACTTTGCTGATGGGTGGGACTACACTCTGTGTGTGTGTGTGTGTGTGTGTGTGTGTGTGTGTGTGTGTGTGCGTTTCAGGCCGGGTGTGCTGACAGTCAGTGGGCGGGGCAGCACTCAGGTGTGTGTTCAGGTTCCTCCTGTTCTGCTGCAGAAGATCATCGAGGCTCCACCTGATAAACTCCACAGGAGCTCAGGTGAGACAGTATTCAGATCCTTGACTGAAGTAGAAAGTACTAATACCACACTAGAAGTACTGTGTTACATCTAAAACTTCAGTGAAAGTATCAAAGTAAAATCAGTGAAACGCTGCCGGAGGTCATGGAGGTGCTCGTATGTAAACGCAGTTTTTTGATTAAACAAATGTAGGAGGCGATGTGCGCATGAAAAGCAGGTTTAGTATCTAATCCCCATCACGGCCGCCGTCCACCTCCACAGGTGTCTTCACTTATCGCTCCTGATTCGGGTCAGACCACCCAAACAGTCTTGAAGTCCGCAAACATTCAGCCAGAACACCTGGAAGGTGTGCAGGTGTGCAGGTGTTGTAAGATTCAGCTCGACTGTCTCATGACATTTCAGGACGTCCGGCCTCTGTAGTCAGTCCTTCTCCATCTGTCTCTCCACTGATTTCCTCTTGTCACTCTCCCGTCAGTCACCTGTTAAAGGTGGACTCTGTTCCTCTAGAACCCTTCACGCCCTGCGCTCAGTGTGATGACAGTTCACAGAGTCTGTTTCACCTGTCTGGCTCTCAGCTCCAGGTTCAGAAGTGAAGCTCATCCAGGTGGCAGCAGAGAGGCTACAGACCCTCCTCTCCCTCCCGAGAAAGATCGTCATCGTCACCATCCGGAGCCACTTCCTGTGCGACGAGAACAGCATCCCCCTCAATCAGGACTTCACTCTGCTGGACCTTCAGCTCCCCGCCTGACAGACTGCACAACACCCAGACCAGATCCCAGCTGAACTGTTGAAAATCCGCCCTCACTGCTCACCTCGCACACTTACCGTTTGTTAACACACACCTGTGAGCCAGAACACCTGCACCTGCACAGCTGATGATCAGAACTGTATTGTGAAGTTAATCAATAAATACCCAGAGTGATGTTAACTGCCTGAACAAATCAAGCTGTGACTGTCTGCTGAGTATCTTAAACATAATCTGAGGAGAAGTTCAACATTGTGAGAAATGTGAAACTACTCTGTTTGTGTACTAAATAAACAGGTGTGATACGACAGGTAATCACTGAGCTTTACAGGTGTTTTTTCAACGAGTTGCTTCCGGTCGGTATGCTAAGCTAAGATACCCCTGCTCTAAATCCAGGTCTGAACACACACACACACACACACATAAGATTTCTGTACTCAGTTTATTTGTCAGGGACAGTTAACATCACTAAATATGGCAGAAAGAGCCAAGAGGGCGGCTTTCATCTGTACTCCATGATTGATATTAATATTGATATTCCCATCTCACCATCAGAAACAGAATAAATGAATTTTCCTAAATGTTGATGTTCCTTGAAGGCCTCACAAACAAATCGGATATATTCCTGCCCCAGCAGACGATAGTTTGTGGTGCTCAGACCGATGAAAGCTGACGGACAGACGCTGTCAGTGTGCACGAGGCACTGCAGGACAACATTTCACCGCATGCTTGGACTCTGTGAAGCCGCCGTGCTCAAGCTGAAACCAGCTGTTAAGTTTTATTGTAAGAGAAATAACAAACATTAAAAGTGAAGGAAACAGATTTCTCAGTCTTTAAGTTGACGACTGAGGATGAGGATGGACTGAAGGTGGCGCTGGTCATCTCTTTAGCAGAAGCAGGTTTTCCTCGCAGGTCAGGATGTGGTTTCTGTCGCTTTATTGGCCTTTAGATGTTTCCTCAGCCACGTCCATCAGATCACTGAACAAATCTGAGACACAACGAAGGACAACAGTCACTGGATGGACCAGTATCTTTCACAGATAATACGGCACAGTCCTAATACTTTGTGCTCCCATGTGCTTTTTCTGTGTGAGTGTAAATATAAACAGGAAAGTGTTCCATTCAAGGTAAAAGTATTCATTGCAGGAAAACGTCCCATGTGAGATTATGTAGTACACATACAGATATATATTTGATTAATACCCGAGAATCATGTCACAGTTATCCAGAACTCAAAGTTATGCAGACCCTCTCAGACTCTCGCCATAAGACGTTTTGAGCTGCTGAAACAAACATCGCTCCGCTTCCTTCTACCTTTACTGCTCAGTCACGAGACCTCTAGAGGTCGCTCGTCAGGAAAATGTGAATCTAAGTTGCTTTAAAGGTCCAGCTGGAGGATTCAGGAGCGTCTATAGGCGGACGTGGAATATAAGGGACTTTATGAGACTTTCTCCTGAGGCGAGGGCTGTTCAGCTGGTTGTAATCTGCAACTTCACCACTAGATGCCACTGAATCCTACACACTGGACCTTTAAATTGCTCTGACTACAGACCCACAGGGATCCTCTGTGTCCATACGTACCTCCGTCACTCACTCCTACACTTTGTCCTCCGCTTTCTCCTCCTTCACTTTCCATCTGGTTCCCTCCAGCAGCACCCTGCTCGCTGAAGAGACCGTGAAATCCTGATTTCCTGTCTTTCTCCTTCTCATCGTCTTTGTCAAACATATTTGAGAAGAAGCCTCCCTTTTCCTCCTCTTTCTTCTTGTCATGTCCAAAAGAGAACAGTCCTCCTTTCTCCTCCTCTTCTTTCTTCTTGTTGCCTCCAAAAAACGAGAAACCTCCTTCTTTTTCCTTGTCCTCGTCCTTGTCACCGAAACCCAGAGCGCTCTTCACTGCATCCTCCACTATGTCTCCTGCCAAACACACAGCATCATGTCAGAGGCGTGTTTAATTTAAACTAAAGAGGGCGCCAGAGGGGTGGAGTTTGTCTCAGAGGTCAAAGATGAGCAGATAGATGACAAAGTTTGTCTCAATCTTTGGTCACAGTGGTCTTAAAAATGTCATTTTTCTGTGTTTGTAGCTTATGCTAGCAGCGAGGTTCTAGTACAACTGTTGCTGGTTTGGTTCAGACGGTCACGTTCCCCTCAGGATGAACTGTAATAACTTTATTGATCCTCTGACTTTTCACCAGGGCAACATGTTAATGAGTCCAGTGCTTTGGTTTGTGACCAAATACTTGCAGAACTAAAAATTTGTGTTTCACAGTTTAGTGCTAATAGGTGGTTTGCGTATGACGTCACGTCATGTTGCTCTTTTGTTGTGGCGCACACTGCAGATGGAGGGCAGGAAGTGATTTTCTGCATAGGAAGATCTACAACACACACTCAAAATGCTGATGTTTTCTGTCGTGTACGGTTGCTCAGATCGATCAAACTGAGAACCCACGAGGAGCTTTTATCGAGTACCAAAAGTTTTTGTTCATAATGGTGAAAAATGCAAGAAACCGACCAAAAAAAAAACGTCTTGCTAACCGACTAACTGCAGTCGGATAATGGTGGAAATGGTGTTACATCAGCTTTGCTTTAAATCTGTGTTTGTGTTTGTGTTTGTGTTTCACGGTTAAGTGCTAATAGGTGGTTTGCGTATGACATCACGTCATGTTACTCTTTTGTGAGTGGTTAAAATCATGAACAACCATAACATAAACATCAACATTCAGCACCGCTGCGCTAAACGTTTGGTGCTCGGTTAATCCACAGGACAATAAACGACAGTCATCCCGGAGCACTTTGGCACCGAGGTCATGGACCCAACCGCTAACAAGAAAATCGTTTGCCTCCAGACTTTTGTCTACTTTTGTTTGTTTTCTAGAGCAGAACAACGTCTGAATGAGCAGCTAGCTGTTTTATCTGCTGACTCACTAACAGCGCATCCTTCAGTTCATTTGAAAATTTGTTTCTCTTCATAACGTAAAGGTCACATCCAACACGTTCTGATTTTCTGTTTATACCTCTCTCTCGTAATTTCATCTAAACTAGGACAGTAAGAACCCTCCTTCATCTCGTCCATTGCAGTTTACACTTCCTGCCCTCCGTTTTGAATTTTTGACTGCAAACAACCTATTAGCTAATGTTAGCATGCTAACATTCTAAGCTAAGGTGGTGAACATGGTAAACATTAGACCTGCTAAACATCAGCATTGAAGTGCAGAATTTTAAGCTGATTCGTGTCTGTGAAGATTCTCATTCATGCAGGTCATGGCACCTAAAAAAGGCTTCTGGTTTTGCTTGAGGCTCTCAAGAATGACCGGATGCCTTTTAAAGCACTTAGAAGCAGCAGAGTATTTGTAAATGTCCTCCCCTGATTTGTAGATTAGTTATTTTCCCCTTCCTATGTTTTCCTTCATTTTTTTAAACTTAACTACAGATGGTCAAACCGAACCTTTGACAGGTTTTCAAACCATCAAACATCTGGAACAGGTTAAGACATTAGATAACATGGGCTGACAAGAAGATCAGTCTCAGTTATACTGTTGTGCTGTGTCTCAGCCGACAGCAGCAGGAAGTCAAAAGAGAGAGAAGCGCAACAACAAGGCGACAACATGGACCTCTAAAAACAAGGTGGACCCAAGACGTTCATACATAAATACAATTAAACATGAAACTTTCATTAAAACCCTCAAACTCAGCTTCAACGTTTCAACATCTCCAGACTCTCTGTGAGTCTCTGCTTTTTTATCCATTTAACTTCAGAGAAATGATCTCAGATTACTTGACAGGAGATAAAGAGAGACACAGGTCTCCACCTCACAACAGGTGTATGTGAGGCCTGTGAACCAGGACCATGAAAACATGAATCTGTAGCTCCCAGACTTTTCTCTACTCACCCGCTTTCTCCCCGATAAGGTTTATGACTTTATCCATGTCTGTCTGTCTGTTGGTGTTTCTGTCTGTCAGGAGTGTGTGAGAAGGTTGCAGTGTGTTTCCCGGCAGGTGGAGGTGAGACTGAAGCGTCTCTTTCGGTCAACGCCTCTCAGGTTTTTCCCTGCTGGCCGTCGAGGAACCAGGTGTGTCTGCAGACCGGACTGACCTGTTCCACCTGCTCTGACGCCCTGCTTTCACCTCATCACGAGCAACAAAGAACCAAAAGTTGAGTTGAGAACTTTACGACTTCTGTGCTGTTATGATAATTTGAGGAGCAGCTAAAGCCCCGAGTTTTGACTGCAGGTGTTTGTGTCGCTGCACTGACGGGTATTCATGTTACACTGAGACAATGAGAATACTGGTGTGTGTGTGTGTGTTCTGTGACAAACTATGACTCAATGTGATACTGTGAACACTCACACACAAAGAGCTGGGTGGGATCAGCAGTTAAAATTACAAAGAGACACATAAAATATGAAATATAGGTTCGTATTACTGGAGTGCATTACATGTAAGTATGTAGGAAAATATCTCATAAATACTAGAAAATGTTACACAAAGTATGAGAAGACAACCTGATATTAACGAGGAAGATTCTGGTTTTGGAAAATGCACGATCTGATTTCAGGGGGGCTGCATGTTGGGGGTTGTAGCTCTCTCAGTTTTGTGTGAAGGGGGTCCACAGTGTCAGACGTGGTTTTGATGTCCAGTGTCATGCTGTTATCTTGTTAGCTCACCAGTTATTTAGCAGTCCATCCTGTAGTCAGCACAGCAAAGCTAAAACCTTATTATTTGCATAGCTTCCTGTAGCGTGTTAGTAAGGCTACAAAATGTGTTTTCATAACCTTTATTTCTTCCCAAAAGAAACAACAGTGAGCATAATTCAGATTTGTGTCATTATATTTATTACATTCACCAAAATAAAAGTGGAGACAGGGTTTATTTTTTAATATTATTGTCTCTTGACCTCATTTGATTAATTATATTGACTCACACGACTGACACTCTCTGAAATCACCAGCATCTCTAAAAGACTTTTTAAAATGTGCATTTTATTGACTCTTAATTTATCAAATCTGAGACAAATATATGATTAGCATTTGATTAGCATAGCAGTCTTCTCCAAACTACGTGAGAACTCACACTGGTGTTTTAATACATTTAATAATAAGACAGTTTAGTGGTGTTTCATGTCTTTTCCATCAAACTGAACAGATTTCATGAGATAAAACATTTTAAGTGTAAAAGAAGTAAATCAAAGAAGACATAACCACTGGTGAACTTGTCAACTGGAATTCAGTTATTTACACTTAATTTAATATTTAGTTATGACCTTGTGCTTCTTAAAAGCTATATTATTTTGTACTGATTTCATATTCCAAGTTTCTGCTGCAGATGGAGGTGTGCTGAAGAGTTTTTCAGAGGATCAGGACGTGGTCTGCAGGGTTTCTACCCAAGGAATCCTTTAGCAACTTTCAGCATATTCAGCCCTGAAACCACAACATAAAGACAAAGACAGGAGAGAATTAGAAAAATAATAATAATAAGGAGAATTATCCAAATGACATGGACACAGGAAGATCAGTTCAGCTGCTCATGACCGTCGCTGCAAACTCTGCAAACCATCTTTACGGGTGACTTTCTGGAAGGTTTGGCCGCTGATTGTTGAAGTGTTGTAGTTTAACGGAGCTGCAGTAACGTGTTCTTGTTGAAAGTGAGCTAACTTTGGTGCTCAGTAATACTGAACCCACGTCCAGTGAACCCAGATTGTTCCTCCTTCTTCCCTAACTTCTCTAACCCTTGTACCTACATGTACGTATCAGTAAGCACTGACGAATCAAAGCTGAGTGAACTGAGAATCTCATGAAGTTTATTGTTGCAGTGTCATTAGCCATGCTAGCAGTGTGGCTCTACAGAGGGCAACATCAGTCTGTCTGTCAGTCCACCTCTTTGATTCACAAACATCTCGGCAGCTGTTGGATGATTGTGAGAAATGTGGTTCACGTGTTCATGTTCCGATCATTTCAGTCAGAAATTCTTTACTTTAGATGATAAAAAGTTCTCCATAAAGGCCTGGGCACACCAGAAAGTGATAAAACAGATCTGCGGATCTTTATGAAATGTTTAGTGTAGAAGTGACGCCGTGACGCATTTTGTTATTATTACTCATCATTCATTGGTTGAACTCAGATCCGCTAATTGCTCACCTCCTTCGTCTTCATCCTTCTTGTCACCAGTAACAGACGAGACGAGATTTCCAATGTTTAGTCCTCCTTCCTGCTCCTCCTCTTTCTTATCTTCAGCTGCACTTGCACCTCCACTCAGCACCTTCGACAACACGCCCTCCACCAGGTCACCTGCAGAACAAAGAGCACCTGGTGAGCTGACAGTGTGATGGACAGGAAGGAGCCCCCCGTGAAATCTGCCCCCGTTCAGTGTGACAGCTGATGGTTTAGATGTCTGTAGGATCTCTGGATTTACCCGTCGTAACATCACCTGCTCTGGTGGGTGACTTTAACCTCACCCCAGTAATAATAATAGTTATCACAGTAATATTAATAAGATAGTGTTATTGACATTTTGGCAAACTGTACTTTTAACCTCCTCCTCGGCGCCCCCCTCAGGAGGCCTTCGTCCTGCTGGTTGTCCGTTCCAGAGCAGATCCTGAACAGTGAGTTAACTTACTGAAGGTCACGTAAAGGTTTCCTCCCTGACCTCCCTCTGCGATGTTAATCCTTGAATGCTCGATAAAAGGTTTGTTTTCTACTTTTAATTTCATCCAGAAATGTTAATTCAAGGAAGCTCCTGCTGATTCATTCATTTATTCATATTATGCTGCTTTGTCCCTGTGCAAGACTTATTTTTATGAGCAGGGAGAGTCTCTTGATATTTGGCCAGGTGTTAAATTTACTGGATGAGCTCTTGTTTAGAACTGTTCACCTGCAGATGCATGTTTTATTGTTAAGTGTGACTCTGTTCTGCTGTTGTGGACAAAGGGACGGTCAAATCTCATGTATAAAGAAGTTGCATGTCAATGTTTTTCCTGAATGATTTGATTTACATGCTACTGCTGCTAATGTGGTGCATAGCACACATAATGTTATTGATATACTACTACTAGTACTGATACACTATACTACTGAAAATATAAAAATACATGAAAATATGTCCAAAAACAATTGCTGATGAATTCATTGTCATGGTTTTAACTTGAATAAACTGGTGTGGAGACGCCTCCAGTCTTCTGTTCACTCTTAATTTTTACAGTTCAAAAAGAAGTTTCTTTAGATTCAGCTTTCCTGGAGCAGAAGACAGCAGCAAAGCTGAGTTAATTTAATCAGTTCACCTGATGTTACCTGAACTGGACTGACAGTGAAAACACAACCCCTCCACTCCTCCAGGACATTAAAACAAATGCTGTGTTCTACTTGCAAATACTGCAGGCGACTGCAGCAAATAGCCTGATCCCTGAAATTAAAAAGTCAGATTTTATGCTGCTGCTTATCTTTTCTTTGCATGTTGATCAGTTTTTGACTTGAGACAGATTATAATTAGTTGTCAGAATAAAATCTCACAGAGTTTGAAGTTACTCCACCTTCAGCAGTGCGACAACGATGAAAACACACAGTGATCACCACAGAGCACCTCAGATTATTAACGTTAAAATCTTAATTAAAAAGGGAAAAAATTAAAAAATCTCAAACCATTTTCTCCACATAGTAATACTCATATATCCCGTATGTTGTGTGTGTGTGACATTGTGAGGAAACACTCAAACCAAAACACACCAAATATATAATTATTATTATAAATTGCATAAAATCATATTCAACGTGTTTTCCCAAAATTCAGCTCCTTTGGTGTCTCTGAAACATTGTACTAAGATATGGACTAAGACCTGGACTCTTGGAGCCCGTGGAGTTCTTTTTGGTTCCAACCTGTTGCCGTCCAATCAGGAGGAAATATAACAAACTCTGCATCTTTAAAAGTCAAACTTATCTAATCTCAGACATATTTTTTAAGTGATACTCACCTGCTTTGTCCCCCAATTCATCTGCAATGACCTCATTGCGCAATGATTTAATCAAATCCATGGCTGCGTGTGTGTCGAGTGTGTTTGGACTGTGTTTGTTGATGGAGGAGGTTCGGTCTTATAGAGGCAGATGTCCCTGCAGGTGAGGTCTCACCCTGTTCAGGAATCGGGCGTGGCTGCAGGGCCCGTCACACAGGTCCCAGACGTAATTGCAGGAGAAGGGTGTGTGTGAGGGGCTTCGTGTTTTACATGTAAACACACATCAGCCTGCAGGTGACGAGAAAAGTGGATGCTGTGAGACAAACTTAACTATGTAAAATCAGATCATAAGATGAATGTCAGGTCCGTGTGTGTGTGTGTGTGTGTGTGTGTGTGTGTGTGTGTGTGTGTGTGTGTGTGTGTGTGTGTGTGTGTGTGTGTGTGTGTGTGTGTGCGCGCGCGCGCGTGCTGGTTCTTTTTTCGGTCTCCACCCTTCACAAGAATTTTAAAAAGGCTGTATGGCTCATCACAGCCCTCTGACTGACTGGTTCTAGGCTGATTAGTTCTTACGTTGCTCAGAGAAACTCATCAGGTGGACAGCATTGCCCACCTGCCCTCAGGTGATCACAGCAGGTGATGACAGCAGTCAGCTCGGCGCACACTCTGTCGGCCAGAACTCAAAAACAATTTGATTTTATCTAAGTGGATCATCCAACAACATCCTTCTGCAAAGAGTCGCATCCTATGTCTTCACACATTTTACATCCAGTGGAATCAGTGTTCAGTCTCTTTATTCAGGAACTATTTCAGCATTTTGTGTTCTAACTCATCGGTGGAATGCAGTAGAAGTATGCAGTGCCATAAAATGGAAGTACCTTGAAACTGTACTGAAGTGCAATTTGAATAAATACTTGAGGTGTTCCCGTCTGGTTTTAAAGCCCCTCACAGCTCTGAAGCTGTGATGTTTGAATGATCTTTTAGATCTCTCAGCTGCTTTGGACACAGTCGACCACAGCTCTCTCACCTGGAGCACCGTTAAAGGTTCTGCTGGGACTGGTTCAGGTCCCGTAGGACAAAAGAGTTTCTATCAGCCTTGGTGACCTTTGAAAGAGAAAGACTCTTTAAAACCGGTGCTGGACTGTCTGAGGGACATCACAGCTCGGACGGCCTTGTATGGAACCACATGTAAAAATCCAGTCATTGAATGGTGATTTTAAATTGGACAAACTCAAATCTCTCTTTTCCCAGCTGATGCTTTTGTCTAATGTGTGAAGTCTCTTCAGTTTCAGTGATTCTGAAACACGTGCTGCCTTCACGCCGGTGTCGACAAGGCCTCCCTCACACACTTGCAGTTGGTCCAGAATGCTGAATCTCATCCTCGAACAGGAAAACTCCATCTCACGGTCACGCAGGTCAGCTGATCAGTTTCTTCTGGTTGTCTTAGATGAAGGCTGAAGCACAGAGGAGGTCAGGCCTTTGCAAGTGTAGCTCTCAGCCTCTGCATGTTAAGCTGGTCCATACGCCTCCTTATCATATCTTTGATCTGACAGCACTTTGGTCATCATTTGTCTTGGATTGGAAGTGCGGTACTTGCGTAAATGTACTTAGTTACTTTCCTCCATTGCAGCATTATTATTATAACCTTTTCTTTTCTTTGTCCAGGTTATTTGGACGTATTGAGTCTTTTTTAAAAGTCTTTTCTTTGAGCTATTGTGAAGCTGTGGTTCGGACACATGCTGCAGAAACAAAGTCATGATCATGTTTACATGTTGTTGACATTGTCATGTGTCTGTCGTCCGACCGGTCGACCTGCTTCGTGCCGACAGATTTTTGTGTTGTGAGGACGATCTGTCCTGCTGCAGGTGTTGCTCTCGGGCAGGTTTGTGCTTATTGTGTGCAGCAGGCCACACCCAGCAGTAATTGAACATGTCGTGTCTCCCTGCCAGCAGAGCCTCACCTGACATTAAAAAAATGCTTGATGTTCTGGAATGCAAATACCTGAAAGGTGATGGAAAGTTGCCATAGTTCAACCTCCTCGAGTCTCTGACACAGCTGTAGTGGCTGCTGGGAGATCTGGAGTAAAAACAACAGAAAACACAAGCTAACTGATGTTGATCAGCAGCAGTTTTTTAGAAGTGCATTCACGACAAAGACAATGTAATCGCCTGGTCCACTCAGCAGGTGTTCTGGAGCTTTCGGTCAAGTCACATGATCTTCCTCAGCAGAGGAAGTTTGCTACCTTTTCATGGAGCTGTAGATGTTCAAATCACATTTCTACTGAGTGAACCTCCAGTATTTAGAGCATTAAAGGGAAGGTCTGCTTCCTTACAAGACTAATAAGAGGAGAGAGTCTCACATGCAGAACAAACCTGAGGCGATACTGTGACCACTGAGTCACTTCATGGGCGGATAAGGTCTCTGAAAAGCTCAGTGTAATCCAAGACACATTCAAGACTGCCTGAAACCTGGTTGTTCAAACCGCCTCTGAAGGAGTTTTGAGGCTCGTTCTAACCAGATTTTGTGTGTAAACAGGTGTGTAACCTTTATTCCAGTTACAGTTACACTAAAAAGACACTGAAATGAAATGGGTTGTCTGTCCCATTAAAGATCTCTGACAGAGGACTCAGATTTCGTCCTGGAGCACTGAATCAGCTGTTTGCTTTGCAGCGACGTCAGGACGTGATGAGACGTCCAGGTGAGGCGGCGGTTTGCGATTCACTGAAACCAGCAGCTGTTTGATGGCCTGCGTTTGTCGGGTCGGGCTGATACTGTGAGTCTGAACATCTGGATGAAGCTGCTCCTTCCTGTGTAAAGCAGTCAGGTGAGATGGTTCAGCATCTGGTCAGGAGGTTTCTTGGAAGCCCCCCGTGGCGGAGGTTTTCCAAGCACATCCAAATGGGTGGAGACCCCAGACAGACCCAGAACACTCTGGTGGATGATGCACGCTGTGGGGACGTCTCAGGATCCACCAGAAGGAGCTGGACGACTGCTGCCAGCTCTGCAGAAAATGGATGCATGGATTGATACCCAATTATTGATTTGATGCATTTAAGAAGAATTAACTTGGCTGGTCATTAAATGTACATGAGCTGTAAATTTTGCTTTCAAAGCTGTTGGTGAAATGTGATTGTCGTCCAGCTGTATTTGGGTGCGGTGTGGACACGTTGTTCCATGTGAACAGAGCAGGCATGGATGCAGTTTATGATGTGGAAACAGCCATCATCTCATCCACCGACCTCAATGATGAAGACAAGACGGCAGAGAAAGTATTTGAGCTGCACTCTGAGGAACAGGTTTGTCTTCTGTTACATCAACTACATCAGCCAAAACATCCCAAACCTGCAGACACTGCAGTGCTGACACAATCACACCACAAACTACAGAACTACAGCATTAAAATAAAAAGCTGTTTACTACCCTGAACCAACACACGTACATGTAATTATGTGCAATTATACTCTCTGAGGGATCTTTTTCCCTCACTGGCTCAAAGACTGAACTTTAAAGGTTAAACCAAATATCATATAACAAATCACAAGAGAAATAAATCTAAAATAAATTCAGATAAATCTGATACAAACTGTAAAAAAGATAAGACGTCCTGCAACATGCAACCATTCATTAACAACAACGACGACAACAACAACAGTGGAGCAAATAATAACAATAATGATATTTATGACATATGAAGCTGTGAGATAACGTTTGAATGCTGCATCTCGTGTGACGCTTCAGTCAGGGCGAGGCTGATTAAACCCGTTCAGCAGATTGTAAATTCAACAAACAAACCTGTGTGGATCATGAGGGCCGGTCTGAGGAGCGGTGAGCTGAGATTACAGGTTGTATTCAGACAGCAGCACAGATTTCCGGAGCAGAATAAAAAGCGAATTAACTCCTTGATTATAATCAGTCAATGTGCCGCTGAGCCTCCAGGGAGTGACTGTCATGTCACACCCGTGACTGCATTAGCACAAATATTCAGATTCCTTTCACTCCCTCCATAACTCACACACGGAGGATGAACCTTCATCATAAACCACAGCGAATGAGACAGCACCCATCAGTTATCAGTCGAGCTGATTGAAGTCCAGAACCAAAATACTCTTTACTCAACCAGCCGCCCGCAAATGTACCCTCAGGTACAACGCTGGAGGGTAAATATGATGTACACAGCTGTGAATGTGGAGCGACTGCAGGCACAGCTTTAGTGGTGGAATGTAGCCATTTAACTCAAGTACTGCACTGAAGTACAACTCTGAGGTACTTGTACTTTACTTTCCATTTTAAGCAACTTCATATTTCTACTCCACTACATCTCAGAGGTGCATGTTGTACTACAGTCACAGGACAGCCGCGCTGCAAACCTCTGCTGGTCTAGAATATGATGCATTAAACCAGCCAACAGGAAATAAAGAACTTCAAATGAGCTTCAACATCTACAGCAGTAAAACTCATTAATGCAGCAGTGATATTAATAGAACAACACTGACAGGGACACTTTACTGCTACATGAACACTTTAAGTACATTCTGCTGATGATACTGACAGACTTTTACTTCTGTAACGTTTTAAATACTTGCATTGGAGTAGTTTAGCAGTGTGGTATTAGTACTTTTACTGTAAACACATGATGGCAGTGTGAGCCTGGAGACAGACGGCGGGGTCCTCATTATGTAGTCAAACAGAGTGTTCCTGTAAAACCTGGTCTGTGTGTGTGTGTTTCTCTGGGACACCTTGTAAATGGGGACTTTTTTGGACAGTGAGGACATTTTGGACGTCCTCCTGTTTAAAGGTTAGGACTCAGTTTTGAGGCTCAGGTTAGAGTTTGGGGTGAGATGAAGCATTTTGTCAGAGAGGATCCTCACAAGCAGTGACGGAGGAAGTATTCAGCAACCTTAAGTAGCAGTGTGTACTAATACCACGTGGTAGAAATACTTTTGAGTCTGAGCTAAAAATGTTTTCCTGAAATTGAACAGATTAATATTTTATGACATTTTTTGAGGAGGAGTAAGAAAACCATTCTGTCATCATTATGCAGTCATTATAAAAACACAGAGTTTGTCTGGAGCTCGTTCAATGATGTTATCGGTTGTGGTTTTAATGGCTGGAGAATCGGCGCCACCTGCTGTTCATCTCCACCAATCTCCACCAGATGTGGGCTGTGTGTCTGTGTGTGATAGAAGGAAACAGCAGCGTCACAGCAGCTGAGCGTCACCGTGTGGAGAAGCTGTAAATAAATCATTTGACCCAGTTTGTGACAGCGGCTCCTCATTGTGCTGTAAATGTTAAAGAATCTGCAGTCTGAAGCCGCTGATGCTCCTCCAGAGTTTTACGGACCTCCACCACAGCAGAGTATGATGACCAGATATCATCATGTGTACTCTGAGGCCTGACTGCAGTATTACAAATGAACTCAGTATATATGTGTATTTAAATGTGCTGGAGAGACACGTTTTAATTAGTATTGATGATAAATAATGACGATCTTCTAGTTTAGTTTAACTGTGAGCCAGTGAAGAAGAAACAAAGAGCCTTGGTGGGTTAAAACTCATTTTTATTTGTTTTGTAAAAGAAGAAATCAGCTCTGAAGCTCCGTTAATATCAGCAGCACAGACTGCAGCGTGTCCGGTGTGTGTGTGTTTTCTACTGCTTTAGGTGTGTATCAGTACAGCGACATGCATTTAAAAAGCTTCAGATGTCTGTCTGTCGGGGGCAGGGTCAGCCTGGTGATTGACAGGAGGGGGTGGGGCTTGTAGGACACTTTGCCTGAGTGATGTCATCCCTCACCGTCCAGGCCAATCACCTGAGAGTGAGGATGCATACGACCTGATTAAATTCATCTCTGAGTGCTAAAAACTGTGTGTGTACGAGGATGTGATGCACAGGCAACAGGAGGGAGGATGAAGATGGTTTCTATTGGTTAATGAGGTTAAACACAGTAGATTAACAATCTTTCAGGATCAGGGAGGATCAGAGGTCAGACGTCAAAGGGTTGAGCAACAGCTAAAATGTAGAGGTTCCTCTCGTCTTGTTCCTCATTGGACAGGAAACAGGAAGTAACTGCAGGTCAGCAAAGACGAGAGTCTGAGAGAAAAGACAACAAAATGAAGTGAATTTAATTATTTCACAAAGAATGTTCAAAGTGGGAACAAAACGTTGGACATTTTACAGTTTCAGAATTCAAGGAGAAGTTTTTGTTTTCATATTTCAGATCAATTTCACTGTCGGGAGGTAGAAAATAACCCATCAAACAGGTGTGAGAGTGGGAAGGAGTCTAATTAGCTCGTTACAATCAACTGTGTGCACCTGATTTTTGCCTCCATTGCTACTTGAAAGAGCAAACTCTTTTCTGTGTTTAAAAGAAAAGTGTGAAGAGACATTTTCAAGAGTTTGACAGTTTAATCCCGCTGTGTGTGTGATGTGAAACCACCATCACTCCATGTTATTTCATACACTCCTAAAGGTATGAACACTGAACGTGACTGTAACGATGTCCTAATTATGTTGAACATTTTGACACCTGAATGAAGTTTACATGTTGAAGAATGTGAATAACAATAATAGATAAAAGTGAGTTTTAGTGTCAAAAGTTTCAAATTGTCCAGTAAGATGAGACACTTCAGTGAAGAGGAAGGTTCATTGTTCACCTGAGGAGTCAGACGGTTTTAAATGTGAGCGCACAGGTGATGGACTGAGGCGGCTTGGTAAGCAGAGGCCTTCAGCTGTTATAAGTCTGGCAGTTTTCTCACCTACTGTGCAGCCTGCTCAGTCTGATCTCCCCCTGCTTCTGTTTTTGGGAGGTCAGCCTGCAGGAGAGACACAGCAGATGTCACGTGACTGCCACCAAACTCCACCTCCACACACTCCCAGTCATAATCAAAGCTCCAGTTCTCCCAGAACAGGTGCTTTTAGTGGCTCAGGTGCAGTTAACAACATGAATAATGGCTGCTGCCCATTGGTCCCACCTGAAGGCAGAGACTCATGTTATGTTCTCTGAGCTGATGTTGGAGCATTTACATCCAACCAAAGTCCAGTTTTTCAGCCTTTTCAGCACAAATGTTTCACTGCATGTAAATAGTGTGAGCTGCTGGTTGGCGTCCATGTTTCCTTTGGTGTGTCTGGTTGGTGACCTCACTGGACTTGAGGGATCTGGACCTCCAGAGCTCCAAAGACCAAAATATGTGCAATTAAGCCATTCTTAATGTCATTAGTTACACCTGAGGTTTACCTGTCTGAGAAGTCAAACTGTCTTCAGGTCAGAGGCACAGAAACTTAGTGCTGGCTTTTCAGACTGGTCTCCTCTCAGTGGACCATTCAACAATCCTTCACATAGTTTGCTTTGGGAGAACTGTAACTTCATGTTTGTACAAACAAACGACAGCAGGATAAAACCAGAGCGACCGAATGCCGTGAGGGAGCTGAAGCCAAGACTGAGCTGAGCTGAGCTGGAAGAAACAGCCATGTTAGTCAGCGAACTGTTTCTACACCTGAAAGACGTATTTCCAGCCTAATCCTTATTTTAGCTGTTGCTATTGTTTCTAAGCCTCATTAGGACAATAAGAACACAGAACTAATCAAGAGTCCCACGTTATCATGGTGAAATGAATTCAAAATAACATTAAACAACAAAGTACATGATTAGAAACTGTTAAGAAAACACATGTTGAAGATAAGCAGAGACAAAGATGTGAACTGTTCTTGCTTTCTTGCAGTAGCTCTTAGTAAAGAAGGGCATCATCAGCATAGCGATGAACTTTAAATGGATTTTAGCAGAATAAACAATGTTTTTTACTGCCAACAACGAGCCATGCAGCCGTCTCCTTCATGCTTCGTTAGTTTTAAAATCTTTGAGCGGAAACAGTTAATTGATCGTTGATGTTAGCATCTCTCTGTTTTATTTCTGCCTAAACATCTGTGAGGCAAAGAAAAGTCAATTGATCCAAACGAAGTTTCCTGTGACGTCACATCAGTGTGTCCTAGGTCTTATTGGTTAAAGCAGCGCTGAGGACACTGAGGTCATGTCCTCTGTACTGATGGTATTTGTTGTAGTTATTAACAATAAAACTTGTTTTGTCTTATATTTTATCTACTTTTATTATTCATTTTTACTGTAAAGCATTTTGTAACAAATACTTTTACTGTGAAGAGAATCTGTACTGCCACTGATGACACACACACACACACACGCACACACACACACACACACACACACACACGCACACACACACACACGCACACACACACACAGTCTCAGGAAAAGCAGCAGAAACATCTGTGAGTCCTGAAAAGATCTTTAAAATCAGAAAGTCTAATCAGACAACGAGCAGCATGCCATGCAGTCTCTCAGTCACTCAACCCCCCCAGCCAATCAGGCACCTCCTCGGCTGCTGGTCCTGCCTCCTCCTGTTCTCAGCCAATCACCAGAGATTTGGATGGAGACAAAAAATGAAAGTTATGAACACAACACAGAGTTTTAATATTAATAACTGTGGAATTATCATATCATGACAAGACAGTTTGTCGTTGATGGCAAATATATTTGTGAGTTAATAAATAAATATATAACACATTCATCTCATTTCATTAATTTACAAGAATTAAATCCCACACCGACTGTCGCTCTTGTCTGACTCCCACAACGTTCGTTTGGGGTCATGTGACATCACTCACCGTGCTGACGAATCCGCTTGCCACAGCTGCGTTCTCCACCCCCTCCACTGTTGCCTGGGCGACCTCGTTGGCCCCGGACACCGCAGTGTCGGCCACGATGTTGGCCTGTTCGTTTGTCTTCTGGGCAACTGGACGACAGGACACAGGAAGAAGACCCTAAATAAGGCACAGCATCAAAGACATGCGACAGACGCCATTTTCTCATGCCAGTTTGTTTACCTGTGTTAACACCTGTGACCACGCCCTCCATCGTCTTGTTTCCTGGAAGAAAGAAAAAAAAAATATTTGAAAATATGAACTTTTTATGCAGCAGCTCTGAGTCCAAATCACAACCTTTTAGCGTCCATGTCGTCGGCCTGCAGTGACGTGAAGCAGCCTTATATTAGATACAGGCCTTTATTTCTCATCCTCCTGTTAGGACGAGTCCTCCCAGTTCATCATCTGACTCTACATCTGCTCATGTTTATCAATTTTGGATCCTGGTTCAGCTGCTCAAACTCAACATTTGAATGACACGATTCATTCATCATAATTTATAATGCAATGTCAATGTTTGTACCCAGCTTTCCAAATACACATAAGAGTCAGTGTGATTTTTAATGCAAGAAGAAGAAAACAGATCAGAGTCACATGTGAGGGAATAAATCTGCTCTGAGACTCTTGAACCTGCTTCAACAAGCAAACAGTTTGCAGCAGTTCAGTTTTATTCTGAGCACAATCTGACCTGCTTTCCTCTGCAGAGACAAATGGAGCTCAGCTGCTCGCTGAATTATTTATTCATGTCACCCAGTTTACGCCGAGCAGAGGTGGAGGAAGCACTTTCATCTTTTACTCACGTCATAGTAACAACACCACAGTCTAGAAATACTGCTGTTAGAAGTCAAAGTAGGAGAATCATCATCATTCAGACCCATCTCAGAACAATATTACATGACTGGATTATAATTATTGATGCCTTCATGTACTCACCATGCCGTCATGTGCTCATGATGCCTTCATGTGCACATCACTTTAATGCTGCAGCTGCTAAATGTGTAGTTCATTTTAATGACTTTAGTAGTTTCAGGGTAGTTTCAGCTGTAAAAATACTTCATATTTTATTTGTTGATTGTATTTTGTTTTAATAATCTGAATCTGGAAAGTAACTACAGCTGACAGAAATGTAATGAGGTATAAAGTATCATAAGAGTGCAAGTACTTCAAAATTGTACTTGTACAGATATTATTCTTCCAGACTCTCATTGGTCGGTTTGCTGTCAGTGTTTTAGGCTCAGGGTCTCGTGGACATCAGAGGAACTGCAGCTGACTTCAGGTCTCAGCTGGCGTGCTGTTGGTCCAGATCCAGATCCAGAGTTCTGGTCCCGCTGTGGGCGGCGTGCTGCTCAAACATGTGACGCTGAACGGAGTCTTTGTCTGAGCGAACACAGTCTGTGATTCAGTGTCTGAAACAACAGAAACAGTCTGTGTGGAAACCCAGCAGCTGTTTCCACACAGACTGATGCTCTGAACTGGACTCTCTGCTCCACCTTCAGCGCTTACTGGAAGGCAGCCTACAACCAGATACCATGCATATTTGATGAGTCGGCAGGTTTTATCTCCTCTAATGGATTTTTCTTTCTTTTGCCTTCTGTCCAGTGCGACTGGGTGTCGCTGCAACGACAATCAATAAACAATTAGTATGTTTTAATATTTGGAAAGTGTCCACGGTCCACATGAGGTGATGTACTGCGCCAACAAGTTGGGTTTTGGTTGGTCATTTAACATTCCTACACTATGCTCCCTAGATGTTCATGGAGTAAAGTTCCCAGAACGTTATGGGAAAGTTACCGAATAGAAACCTGAAAGGAACGTTCTGGAAAGTGTGACTGGAACCTTTCTTGTTAGCTGCATCGTCAACGTTCAAGAAGACGTGAAACCAGAACTTCTGGCTTCTGTTCCAGAAGAAAAACCTCATTCAAGATCTCAACACTAAAAACTGAAAATCTACCAGAGCTGATCAACGTCGTGTGGCTTCCTTCATGTGTTTAACAGATTTAAACGAACATCATTTCCCATAAGCCCCAGAGCGTCGCGCTGTCTGCAATATCGCACACATGTTAGGAAAGTCCGGTCCACCCTCATGAAGACTAATGTCCGACTTGGAAATTCAACAAAAATGCCATTTAGTCAGACGACAGCATCAGACATTTGTGTGCAAAGATGACATTTCTTCATCCAATCCCCAAAGTTATGAAGCAATAATGATCTTTAACCTGAAGCCGTTTCCTTTCGTCTGAATCAGTGGATAAACTTCCTGAAGAAAACTAAACGAGGCTTTCTTTTCTATTCACTTTTATGTGTCGGCACATGGCTGACAGCAGCTGTAGGAGTTCACTGCTGAGACTCTTCAGTACTACAAACGTACACCGGACCTGACCTGACTGGACCTGACTGTGTTGGACTGGACTGGACTTGCTATTAATGCTGCATCATGTTTCAGATCCTGAAGATGTTATTAATGCTGCATCATGTTTCAGATCCTGTAGATGTTATTAATGCTGCATCATGTGTCAGATATTATAGATGTTATTAATGCTGCGTCATGTTTCAAATATTATAGATGTTATTAATGCTATGTCATGTTTCAGATCCTGTAGATGTTATTAATGCTGCATCATGTTTTGGATCCTGAAGATGTTATTAATGCTGCGTCATGTTTCAGATCCTGTAGATGTTATTAATGCTGCATCATGTTTCAGATCCTCAAGATGTTATTAATGCTGTGTCATGTTTCATATCCTGTAGATGTTATTAATGCTGCGTCATGTTTCAGATCCTGAAGATGTTATTAATGCTGTCATGTTTCAAATCCTGTAGATGTTATTAATGCTGCGTCATGTTTCAGATCCTCAAGATGTTATTAATGCTGTGTCATGTTTCAGATCCTGAAGATGTTATTAATGCTGCGTCATGTTTCAGATCCTGAAGATGTTATTAATGTTGTCATGTTTCATATCCTGTAGATGTTATTAATGCTGTGTCATGTTTCATATCCTGTAGATGTTATTAATGCTGTGTCATGTTTCATGTCCGGTTGTGGTGTTCTTCTCCACAGAGTATTGCAGCCACTGGAGGTTCTCCTACACTCTTTGAGGATGGAGGATGAGGTGAAGGGTATATTGTTGGTTGTGACCTCACTACTAAATTATTCAGAACAATAAAATTGTGTTTCCACCGAGTTTCAGTCTGGCCAGCAGGAGGTGCCACCGCCCATCCTGCACTAATGCCTCAACTACCTCAACCTCGCTGCTACCTTTCAGCAAAATTTCCGACTTGGGACGTGAGAAAATCTCAGATTTGAATATTTTAAGATTCAGTATGTTGTCCTCCACCTATCACTCCCTCCATCCATCCAAGTTTGGTGTTGAACTTCACTTGTCCTCAAGTGAAGTGTGATTCATTTTCCACCAAAAAGCTGATTTTTAAAAAAAAATCTTGTACAATTTGATGTGAAAATGAACTTTTGTCAGTCAGTTTCTCTGTTTCATCCTTCTTTTTGTTCTACACCTCCTTCCATCTGTCCACCCATCAGTTCTCCTCTCATTGCCTCAAATTTCAAATTTAATTTGTAATGTCACGATGAATTGCACTTTCCGTCCATCTGTCTCTTTTGTTCTTGTCTGTCTTTCTGATTTTAGTATTTTAAGATTCATCCTCTTGTCTTCCACCTATCCCTCCCTCTCTCCATCCCAGTTTGTTGTTCATTTCACTCGTCCTCCACCCATCCCTTGTTCAAATTCCACAGACAAAAAACACTCACAAATTGGATAGATTCATGGAATTCATTCATGTCCCACGGTCCCCTCCCCTCATCTGTCCACCATCCCGTCTTACTCTCACAGAATTACACTTTTCCTCCACCTCCATCTTTTTCTGTCCTCATTTTTATCCCAGCTTTTACTTTTTCATCCATTCATCTCAGTTTCTACCACAAAAACCTGCAAATTCTGAAAATTAAAAACAGTTTGTTGTTAAATTTCACTTTTCATCCAATCATGCATCCATCCATCCATCCGCCCTCTCACCGACGTAGAAGACCCCCTCCTTGGTCTTGGCAGCGGCCTCCTCCACTCCAGCCTTCGTCTTCTCGGCGGCGGCCACCACTCCATCCTTCGCTATGGAGAATCCCTTCTTCAGAACGTCCATGATGCTTTGCTTCTCCTCTCCTCTTCTATCTTCTTCTCTTCTTATTCAGTTGTTTTCTCTCTTCTCTCTTCTTCTCTTCTCTCGCTCTTCTGTCTGTATCTCTTCTTCTTCTTCTTCTTCTGCTCCGTCTGCTTCGGTCGTCTCGTCTCGTTCTTTCTGCTAATGGACGAGAGACAGAGAAAGAGGAGGGGTGGAGAGAGGGCACGTGAGAGAGAGAGAGAGACAGAGAGAGGGTGAGGGGGGAGAGAGAGCAGCTGAGAGAGAGAGGACAGTGGTGGAGAGAGGTAGAGATAGAGCGGTAGACAAAAAGAAGAGAAGAAGAAACAAGTGGATGAGAGGAAAGAGAGAGAAATGGAGTGATGGTGGAGAGGCAGAGGTAGAAAAAAACTGATGAAGAGGAACAGGGGCGTGTCCAGGGCAGGACCCGCTGTGATTGGCTCTCTGCCTGGTCAGGGGTGGGACTTCAGTTCAAAATAACCCTTTAACAGTAAACCAGGATTTCAAATCAGTTTCTGTAGATTCACATTTTGTCCTCACAGGTGTGTTTATTTTAATTTGTAGCTTTATGAGCACATGTATGTCCTGCCCCAATGGACACGCCCCCATCCATGACATGTTTGTGGCACTGACCAATAGGAGCACAGAGCACTCTTCACCTGTGTTCCTTCAAGGTGAGAGGATTGGTGGAACTGAGACACAGGGGAAAGATCCACAGACAGGCAGCGTCACACACATGGCTTCAGACGCCATGTTGGCTTACAGTCTGGTTCCAGGAAGTCTGTCTCTAGCTCCTCCTTCCTGATGACATCACGCAAGTCGTGAGAGACAGTGAGCTGCGATTGGTCAGGGACTGTCATGTCTCTCGGACGAGAGCAAGACTTTATGAGTGTGTACTCAAAGAAAAGACACAAAGACTCTGGAGGCTCAATAACGTGCCAACATGGCCGCCAAGGGTGGAGGGCGTCACAGAGGAGAAGGGGGAGGTGAAGAGGAAGGAGGAGTCCGCCTCCTCCCCCCCGTGTCCTGACAGGAACCTGAATGTGACTCAGCAGAACACACACACACACACACACACACACACACACACACACACACACACACACACACACAGAGCACTCTCTCAGACACACCCTTGGCTGCCTCACCTCTTCTCTGATTGGCTAACAGCCAGCATCGCTCTATTTTTAGACCCACTTTATTTCATTTTTTCCAGGACGGATGGGCAACTGATCAGCAGCAGCAGCATTATGGGCTGCTGTGGGTTACCGTGGCGATGAGAGCTATCCAACCAACAGCATTGATCAATACTTACCGTCACCCTTACACACACACACACGCGCAGCGTAATGTAATACTTAATCATTTTCTCTAAAGAATTCTCTAACAGCAACACGAACACACACATGCATGCACACACACACATATTGATGATGTGTGTCATTGATCAGAAATGTCAGGAAATATAATCAAAAAATCCAAAAGCATCACAATTTGTGTTTTGTGTTGTTCCAGATAAATCTGTGTTTTCACTTCAGGAGTCAGACTACTGCTCTGCTGGTTCCAGACAATAGCTCAGTGTGTGTGTGTGTGTGTCTGTGTGTGTGTGTGTGTGTGTGTGTGTGTGTGTGTGTGTGTGTGTGCTCACTACTATTATACAACCACTGTGTGTCTTTCAGCATACAATGAAGTCTTTAATTCAGATGAAACGAGATAATACAGAGAAAACAGCTTCAACAAAATGACTCTCACATGGGCACACACACACACGCACGCACGCACACGCACACGCGCGCGCGCGCACACACACACACACACACACACACACACACACACACACACACACTCCATCACAGCTGATTGAAAATGTTTTAGGACACACACACTGAGGAACGTTTCATTACTGATTTTTTTCTATCATCTTTGACGTTTGGACTTTGAACTTCCTGTCTACACAGGAAGTGGGAATGTGTTGATTTCACCTTCGCCTGTGTTCGACGAAATGTCTGAGTGGGTTTATACGCTGACGTACAGCCAGAAGGACGGACAGAGCTGGAAGAACATGAGAGGCCAGAGTTAGGGGGTGAGAGGTCGATGGTGTCGTGGATGGATGACTGAATGGGCCCTTTGGCTGCAGAGATGAAGACGCTGTTAACATTTCTGGCTGGAAAATCCAATGAAAGACTACAAAGAGAACAAGAAGGCTCATCTTTCAGTCTGGGGTCTGGCTGGGTGGGGGTCTTTTACATGTCTGTATCTAGGGCCCATTGTCTCATAGTCTGTCTGTGGCTGTAGAATATTTGTGTTGCAAACAGCAGCTGCTTATTGATATTATTTCATATTAGAATATTTAAGGTTGTCCATTTACCAGGACTTTAAATGTGTCCCCCTTCGTTAAAACTGTGCCCAGTCCATTCATGGACATGATTATATGGAGATATCATAACCTGACATCGACGTTCCACCGGCACTAAACGACTAATCACATCGGAGCTTTGATCTGGAGATGGTGGATCTAAAAGAAACCCTGCTGAGGACACTCCTGTAATGTCTGACATTAAAAGGGTAAAATAAAGCTGTGCAGAGTGAGATGGTTGCGTCAGATGGTCTCAGAGGGTCTCAGGACTGTACAACCTGCTCCAGATCACCTGTGTGAGGAATCCAACACCTGCCTGCTAATTGATAGTAGCAGTGTTTTAATGAGGTGTGTGTGTGAGTGTGTGTGTCGGGGGTTAACTTCCCACATCCCTGTTTCTATAACCATTTTAGTTTTACGAGCTGGGGCACACAGTGTAGTGATATGACAGGACACAGAGATGTGATCAGAGAAGCTCGTGTTGCATATTTCAGTGTTAGAAACACGTAAATCACATGATAAAACAAGCTTAGCTGTAAAACCACCTACTGTATGAGCAGCATTCACTGATTTGAGTAGCAGGTAATATTCAGCATGCAAACAACAGCACAGTCTGCAGGAAGCCAAAAATACCTGCAGTCAGTGGAAGGCTGCATCAGATCAGTCTAACAGGCCCACAAAGCAAAGCGGCGTCACAACAACCAGCCGGGCCAAAGATGGGAAGTTCTTCTTTCAGAAAAATCCACTTTCATAAGAAATCTCTTTTAGAGCATATGCTGGTTTGACATTGCCCGTTTTTTGGACCTCATTATGTGGACGACCAAAGACAGGCCTGCACGTAAAACCAAAAGCCTGTGAAGATCACAGGGCAAAGAACGAAGGAATAGCATCAAAATCCTGTCATTTATACGTTTCCAGCATCATCTTATTTCTAGAATCATCACAAAACTTTGATTTCTTTTGATTTCAAGGTCATATACTGATTGATGAATTTACTTTGTTCAGATTAAACTTATAACTCTTTGCAAGTTCAAATTATTTTTCCACAGATGCTGAATTTGATGCTGAAGATTGATATTTTTCCTACACAAAAAGAAATGTTTCAACACAAAGTTCAGTTTTAGACTCGAAGCTCAGTGTTTTTTCACACCTCTTAGACAGCAGATCATTTCAGGTCTCAGAGAGAGGTACCCATCACCTTCTCCAACTATCTGGTCAGTGAGGAGACCCTCCCTCCTACAGAGAACACAGAGACACTGAGGAGTCAGACCAGTTGGACCAGAGGCCAAACCCAAGATACAGAGGTTCAGTGAAGGTGGTGCTGAAGGTGTGAAGGTGGATCAGTGTGTCAGAGGAGACTCTGTAGAAGGACAGAGTGCCAGCAGGACAGTCCACATACACCCCCACTCTGTTAGAGACAGAGGAGGAGGAGGAGGAGGAGGAGGAGGAGGAGGAGGAGGAGGGGATGGGTGTGCCTCTGTTATTGTGCCAGGCATAGTAACCACCACCAGAGCAGCTCAGGCTCCAGGACAGATCATTCCTCCCAAACACACAGTCGTCACCGTTTCCTCTCCTTTTGATCCCTCTGTACGTCACTGCTATATGAACCTTTCCTCTCCACTCCACCTCCCAGTAACAGCGACCAGTCAGACCAGTTCCACTCAGCAGCTGGGACCACCAATCAAACCTGTCTGGATGATCAGGATACGGCTGATCCTCCTCCACATGTGTCACCTTCCTGTTGTTGTCAGACAGGCTCATCTTTCTGTTCACTGTGTTTGTGTCGAGTGTGAGTTCACAGGAATCTGATGGAGAAACAAACCAGAACACAGCTGCAGTTATTGATCGATCGCCTGCTCGCTGATCGACAGTTTGATGGTGACACCAGAGATCTGAATGAGTGATGTCACAGTTTGAAGA
>JBBMOE010000084.1:450828-513970 GCA_037975065.1 Chaetodon trifasciatus
GTGTGTGTGTGTGTGTGTGTGTGTGTGTGTGTGTGTGTGTGTGTGTGTGTGCGCGTGTGTGTGTGTGTTGTGCAGGAACTTGTGTGCGTTCGTGCACACGCGTGTGTTTACCGTTGCTGTGGCGTGTGGAACAGAGAAGTACACCATCAAGTCTCAGAATCCTTGTCCGAGTGGGACGCCTGAGTGTCAGCAGGTCATGTGAGTACACAACAGTACTTATACACAACAGTACTAATACACAATACTAATACACAGCAGTCATACCAGACAGCAGCATTCATGTCAAAGTACTTCACTTCACTTCTGGAGTTGAGGCTGAGGTGGAGCTCATTTTGTTGAGTGATTGAAGTACGGTATTGCAGTACAGTATTGCAGTACAGTACTTGAGTACATCTCTATCATTGAGTATCTTTACGATTCAAAACAAAACCCACATGAGAATAAATCGTCACTGCGAGACGAGAAATAAAGAGACGCAGCTTCTTCTGTCTGTGATGAGGCGTCATCGATCAGGTTCAGTTTTATTGACAGACTCTGTTTGTAATCACAGACAGGATTGTAATCTATTACTTTGGTTTGTCTGTGGAGTTCCAGGAAGCCTGCGTGCTCTTCATGGTCTGTCGGGTTCTGTGAGTTTCCTCATCACAAACTTTGTTAATGTGTGAGATGTGAGAGGACGTTGAAGGCAGCGAGCAGCAGAAAGGTCACTTTCTGTCATTTTTAATGCTCAGCAGTTTAAAGGTCGAGCAGCGCCGGCCTGAAAGCACCGAGGAGGTCGTGCTAGTCTGGATCAGCTGGACTCTGCTGACAGGAACATTAATAAAACCACCAAACTGAGAAGCTGGAACTCCTCCTGAAAGCTGATCCAGAGTCACAACATCCTGTAAAAACCTCGTTAACTGTAAATTAGATTTTCCACATTTGCTTGTTTTCACTTTCTTCAAACTGTTTGCGCTCGTGAAACTCTGCTGACAGCCGTCAGACGGCAGCGCTGGAGCCTCGTTCAGAAAACAGACTCAGGGTCAGTTTTGATCCTCAGTGTGACTCAAGCAGAAAACCATGTGTAAGTGGTTCCTTCTGGTCTTATCTCTCAGTCTGGGCTCCATGTTGGTGGTTTCCCTGCTGGTTGTGTTGGGTATTGCAGTTTGGAGCTTTATCCTGGTGCAGGTTTAGGAGACCTCAGGTGTCTAAATCTGTGTGTGTGTGTGTGTGTGTGTTCAGGTATAGGCTGCCCACCCGGCTAGTCTACAGGCAGAAGCAGAAGACCTACACCACTCTGCTGTGGGACTGCTGTCCGGGACACGGTGGACACAACTGTGAGGACACAGGTGGGTCACAACGAGGTATTCATGATGGTCCACGCTGGTCACAGGAGGAGTGTGTGTGTGTGTGTGTGTGTGTGTGTGTGTGTGTGTGTGTATGTGTGTGCGCGCGTGTGTGGGAAAGTGCAGTGTTTACCACATGTCTGGAGGAGGACGTCCTCTTTGTCCTCAGTCCGTCCTTTTGTTTGTGTTGAAGCTGAAAGTTTATTAAAGAAAGTTTCCTCAAAGTCAAACAAAGCCGGGTTTCGTCTGAGTCTCTGAACGTCGTTTCTGCCGTCGGACTGAAATCTTTTCTCTCCGCTTTGATCCCGATGACGATTTTTAAAGGAAACAAAGTCAGAACATTTCACAGTGTGAAACCACAGAAGAAGAACCGAGACCACGTGTGTGTTTCCAGTGTTTGACCTCACTGTGTTTGTCTCTGACAGTCTCTGAAGCACGGACGGACTCCAGACCCTTGGCTCTGATTGGAGGACCTGGAACAGCCAGAGTGGTGCTCGATGCTGCAGGTACGACCACGCTGCTCACCTCCACACAGACAACAGAGGCCTGCAGACTACACCCTGTAAACTAAGCTCCACCTGACTTCACTGAATGAACACTGAGTGGTTTACCTTATGAGGAAGGTGAGTCATCCTCATCCTCCAGTGTCAGAGCAGTCTGACTCATCCCGCCTCTTTAACAAAGTGAGGAAGCTGTGAAGAGCGGAGTGACGCTCGGCCTCGATAAACCTTCGGCTCAGGTCAGGAGAAGGTCCGGCCACCCCCACCTCCCTCCGCCTCCACCCACCTCCCCCCGCATCCCTCAGCCTCCCTGTAAAAACATTCACATCAGCCTCAGCTGGACTGTGTGTTCACTGCTAATCAGCTAATGCTAACATGCTGATGTTAGCATTAGCTGTGATGACGTCCAGGCTCGTGGAGCTGTTAGCAGGACTGGAGGTGGTTTTCCTGCACAGTGAACAGAGTTTGAGGCTGAATAAAGTTAGATCTGCTGCTTCTGTCAGAGCTGCGGGCATCAGGACAGAAGCTGCGTCTTTTTGGTGAAAACATGAAGGTTTGGACGAGATGTTTACTCAAACCTTTCAGCTGGTTTCTGCTTGGCTTCAGCTCTCAGGGTCAGTTGCTGTGACGGAGCCGCCTCTCATTCACTTCGGTCCTTCCTGCTCCTGCTGACATCACATCCTGTGTCAGTGCCGCCTGTGGAGACAAACAGGAGCGTTTACTGGTTTGGTAAAGAGGTCTCACTTTGCTTCAACTGGGTTTTAGTTCAGTTAAAGCAGATCAACTCACTCAAGCAGAGAAACCAGCCACAGTGTAGTACTGCAGTACTGCAGGATACATGGAGTGTACATAATGTGACATATTTGTACCATGAGTGGCACTGAGGACTCTGAGAATGAAAACAGTCGATGTTTTTGGAAAGAATTCAGACTAAAATAGACCTTTGGCCTTTAGAGGCCTGATTTAACAAAGAAAGACAAACAAAGAGGCAGCGACACACACACGCACACACACACACACACCTCGACATGGTACAGTCCGCTCCCACCACGCCTCTGATTGAACCGACTTCCTGTGAGCTGAAGTCGATGTAATTAAATTGTCAACAGAAGTGCAGCCCAGCAGAAACAGACTGGACACAATAACAGGAACACCTTAAAATACAGCGCAAACGCCTCCGAGGTGAGTCATCACCTGCTCTGCGCGACCAGCACGCAGACAAGACACGGGTGTTTCTATTATTGTGTCCACCTCCTCCACATCCAGACGGGTCAGAAAGCTACTGCTGAAACACTGAAACAGGTTCAGAGTTATCGTCGTGTGTCGAGTCCAAACGGCTGAAAAATCAAACACATCAAAGGAAATGAATGAAACTGAAGTCAAAGTGACTTCAAACTGTTTTCACCATCTGTCCACTGTCTAACACGCAGTGCATGCTGGGATACGCTCTAGCACATATTTCAGACATATAATGCTGATTGTAGGTGATGCAAAGGAACAGCTGACCTGCCTTTCAGGTTCAGGTGAGGCGATGAAACACAGTCCAGGAAGTCCAGTTTGAGGAACACATCCATGAATCTGAAGGTGTATCAGGCAGCAGGCACACAGCTGGTGGGGGATGGACCAATGGGAGAGCTCCGTGGGTTTGTGGGCGTGTTTTCAGCAGCACAGACACCAGAAATATTATAGAGATATTACAGAAATACTACAGGCACAGTGTCTCTATGATCCTCTGGCTCCTCTGTGGCTACATTTTGATCATGGTGACCTCACGGTGGCGCTACAGGACAGATCAGGAGGCCACCAAAGTCGTTGGTATTCATCCTCTGAGGAGCAGGAACATCTGAACCGCGTCTCATAGCAAAGGAAAAGCTGAGTAGATATTTAGCAGAGTTCAGGTCCTGGACGTCCTGACTGGAAACACAAAGAGAGGACAGTCTTGAGTCTCTGCTGAGGAGCTGAAATGCTGATGGAAACAGATCTGATGACTCTGCAGGACTTCCTGCTCTTTTCTGTAAATCTCAAGTGCTGCAGCTGCATCAAACGTGCGTTTCTGCCCTCAGCGCTGACTGCAGGTCACTGACACGGAGCTCCCTGTTCCTGCTGTCGCTCTGATTCTGTCACTGGCTGCAAGTTTAACAATGAACTGAGAGAAACAAAGCTGAGGAAACTCCGCAGAGAAATCCCCGAATACATCAGCCTGTTTCCCATCAGCCCCTCCGCCTGCTGATCTGCGTTCAGCTCAATGAAACTCTGATGTAAAAACACTGTGATGCTGATGTTAGAGGAGATATTGTCTTTATTATTTACTGAAATCAGAAGGATTCATCCTCTGAAGCCAGTAAATGTTGAGATTGTTCACATTTTTGTCTGTTGGTGGCGCTAGATCCCCTCAGCTGTCCCTGGCGAGCATGCGTACATGCTCAACCGTGTCCCGGTTGGTTGGTTGTGAGCAGGTTTTTGTGGTGTGTGGACGGGCTCCATGTGGACGAGCCGTCACCGTCCGATGTTTCCGTCCATCTTTCAGTTCTCTGTCTCCTCTCTGTGTTCCAGCCGTCCAGCAGCAGCGAGTCCACGTGAACCGCGAACAGAACGACCACCATGCGTCCGCCGGCGACCAGCACAACACCCCGCCCCCCGCCCTGGACCCGGGCCACGTCCACAAATCGCATCACACGTCACACCACAACGAAAAGACCTCCGACCACACCCACCAGCAGCAGGAACACCACGGACCTAGTGAGTTCTGACAACCACCTGTGACAAGTCAAAATGGCTGCCATATTTTGAACGTACGAGTCGTCGCTGGTTACCTGTAACGGAAGCGTCGACCTGCTCAGGTGTTGACTTCAACCAAGATGGTGGATGCTGATGTCATCATGAGTGTAGCTCCGTGTGCTGAAGCCGTCGCCTCCTTTGTAAAATACATCGAGCACGTCAGCTCACACACACACACACACACACGCACACACACACGCTGAGCTTCATTCCTGCAATGACACCTCCGGTAACCACACACATAAACACACACACACACACTTCCTCCACAGGAAATCCTTTCTTTCTTCAGTCTCCCATACATACATTGCGTGTGTGTGTGTGTGTGTGCGTGTGTGTGTGTGTGTGTGGACTATAAGATGACACTATATTGGACCTCCTGTGTCACCAGACCAGCATGTACATTACATCACTCTCTCTCTCTCACACACACACACACACACACACACACACACACACACACACACACACACACACACTTCCTCCGTCCTGTGTGCAGCTTGTTTGGGGACCGTCTGCCTCGCAGGTTCCCACAGTGCTCTGTTCTCTCTGACCTTTGACCTCTGCGACCAGCCGGCATGACATCACCCTTAAAGGAACATTGTGTGGTTTTTTCAGCTCGTCGTTCAGCAGCTCTCCTCCTCAAACCTGCTGAACTGCTGAATGTTGACTGAATGAAGAGTCCCTACTGTCTGACACTGAGGACACAACAAGACAACTGTCGCTCCCATTGATGTTAATATTAGTAATAGTGGTTGTCATACCTCGAGAGGGCGTGATTTAATGATTTGGGGTTTGCCATGGAGTCAGTGTAGTCAGCTGTGGGCATCATCTCCTCTTTGTTTCACCTACAGTTGTTTACGTGTTGTCAAATGATCTCCACTAACAGCTGAATTAGCTGTTAGCAGCTCCTGTTAGCAGCTTGTTAGCAGCTTGTTAGCAGCTCCTGTTAGCAGCTTGTTAGCAGCTTGTTTGCAGCTCGTTAGCAGCTCGTTAGCAGCTCGTGTTAGCAGCTTGTTAGCAGCTCGTTAGCAGCTCCTGTTAGCAGCTTGTTAGCAGCTCTTTAGCAGCTCCTGTTAGCAGCTTGTTTGCAGCTTGTTTGCAGCTCGTTAGCAGCTCCTGTTAGCAGCTTGTTAGCAGCTCTTTAGCAGCTCCTGTTAGCAGCGATGCTGAAGAAAACTCAAAAACATGAAGTTTCTCTGGAAGTTCTGCAGTTAGAAGAAGCATATTTTTTCTTACTGGATTTTTGACCGTTTATCACGGTTGGACGTCAGAGATAATGTGTAAATCACACTGAATGTAAAAACACGTCACGGAGCAGAAACACGGTCCAGCAGCAGGTGAACTTTGTACAAGTCAAGAGATCATTGTTGCATCGGCAGCTTCTTTATGAAAGTCGTCGCTCTTCTGTGGTCCCCTCTCTGGTCCCCACGTGGCTCATTAAAGTGTCGTCTTACCTTTTAATTGTGACATTTACAACAAAACGTTAGAGGAAGCAAACAGACCCACAGTTGTGTCACAGACGTTGTTTTGTCCGAACAGGAAGTCGACTCAGCGCAGCTTCGTAAATCACGCTGACAGTCATTACAGCCAAACACTGCCAGCTGAACGGGTGTGTTGGATTTCAACCTCCAAACGCCCCCACAGCACCGCCCGCCTCACCCCTGCAGCTGGAGTCTGAGGTGACCTGGAACTTCCTGTCGCAGCGCGGCCCCACTGTACCGTGACCTTTGACCTGTCAGCACCCCGCAGCATGTGGGAAGAGTTTGGTTTGTCGTAATGAAAACAGGTTGTGATGAAAGAGAAGGAGTGTGTGTGTGTGTGTGTCTGGACTGTCTCTGAGAGTGACAGCAATGACCTGAGGCAAACACACACCGTGTTTGTATTTCTGTACCTCCGTACCGCTGGACCCCTGGATTTCTGGACCCTCACTGCCATGACACTTTCTTCAGCCTCTGGACTGAACCTGAAGCTGAAGCTGAACCTGAAGCCTGAAGCCTGAACCTGAAGCGGACTTCGGCCCTGAGGTCTGAACCTTCGCACAACCCTTTGAAGAACTGAAAAATGTTGTTACTTTGTACAAATGTCCTCACGTCAAAACAAAATCTGAGCTTTCCTGAAAGGGTCATCACCTCCATCACCTCCAGAAGTGAAGACGCTGATGTCTGCTGATGGACATGAAGACCCAGAGAGGACCAGGCCGCGCTCTTTTGCAGCTCCCTCCAATCATCCAATCACAGCTGAAAAAGATTTCTCAGTTGTCTCGATGCTTCAGACATCGGTTGTGACAGAAACCTGATGGATGAAACAGTTTGATGCTCTGGATTTCTGACAGCAGGAAGCGTCGGCACAGTCGGGTTTCTTTGAATCTCCAGAAATAACAACATGCAGGATCAGCTGGATCCACGGAGCCCTGAGGCGTCTCAGACTGAACCAGGTCCAGCTGGAGGAGCGGCGTCCTGCAGTCACTGTGTGTTCTGGCTTCACTTCGTCAGCCTCGACTGAACCAACAGAAACAAACTGAAGATTCACTGAATCTGCTGCTTTGATCAGTTTGGACCCTGAAGCCTGCGACAGACCCTCGACGCACCACAAACATCAACATCAGTGTTTTCAGAGCCCGGCGGACAGAAATGGCAGCGCGGAGCTGTTTTTAGCTGTTTTTGTTTCCCTGTTGAATTGTTTTCCAGGCGGATGCCAGCGCTCTGTTTATATTCCAGTTTGGAAACTAAACTGGTTCCACTTCAGGGTGGAGCAGCCAGCTGGTGGTCCCCACACAGCCAGGAATCAGAGGGGACTGTTGAAAATGTAGAAATCTGGTTCAGACCTTTGTGCTTGCCAAAAGATGAATCCTAGTAACCAGTTTTCAACCCTCAACTCAAACTGGATCTGAATCTGTGTCTTTCTTCATTTGTAGATAAACTTGATGCCGCCGACCTCTCGTTCCCAGAAGCCCCCACCCCCCTCCCCGTTCCTCACATGATGGCCCTGGTGATGTCACAACTACAGCCGGTCCTGGAGGGCTTCAACCGCTCGCTGGAGCACCTGAGTCGGCAGGTAGGGGACCTGGCGCGTGACGTGGCCCAGCTGAAAAGCAGCCAGATGGGGCCGGAGCAGCAGGCGGGGCCCCTGGATGGCCCTGAGCTCGACGAGGCGGCGGAGGAGCGCTTGGACTCCAAACTGGATGAAGTGTTTCAGCACATCAGGGAGGTCCGGAGGCAGATGGAGAACCAGAGGACAGACATGGAGAACAGGCTGCACTCCCAGCATGCAATGCTGCACTACAACCTGACCATCTTTAAGACAGACATTGACATGAAGCTGAAACGCCACCAGAAGATGCTGCAGGTCAGAGGACGACAGGGACAGCTGATTCTGTCCAGTATTTATTAATCTGTCAGTCACTTTTTATTCATCGTTTACTTTAGTTTCTTTTCAGTCTTAATCAAACGTTACCAGAAAGTAAAAAGAACAACGTAAATAACAAATAACAAATTTTTAAATTGTTTTTCTGACTCTTAGCTTTACTTTCAGTCTGATCAGCAGACAAAAACCCTCAAAGTGTTCATTTCTGTTTCATACATCGATAGAAAGAAAAACAATCTGGTATTTAATGTGCGTGAAGCTGCAACCAGCAACTTAACCGCTGTCCCTGATCCCAGGTCAGCCTGCAGGCCATGAACACCACACTGACTGAACTGAAGCTGGACCAGGATCAGACCGCTGCGGGTCCACTGGAGGTTCACCTCCCTCCCCCTGGCCTGCCGCAGCCCGCGGACACGTCGGCGCTCTGGGAGGCCATCGCACGCCTGGACAACATGGTGGTCAACAACACGGTGAAGGTGGGCCGAACCAAAACACGTTAATGAGAGATCAGAGCAAGTCCTGTTAACTGTGCGAGGAAACGTAGAAACTTCCTGACAACAGAAGCATGGAGCTGTTAGAAGCCCCTCAGTGGACAAACAGCAGACAGAACCACCTGAGCCAATGAGCCAAATGCAGCACCTGAATCACTTCTCTTCAGGTGTGAAAATTCAGTTATTAGATGAGTAAATGATGTGCAGCTGCTCAGGGAGTTTGGTCTCCTGTGGGTCTCTGCACAAAGCTGGGACTGAATTATTCAATTGTAATGCAAAAAGACATTTAAATTGTGACTTTTTCTATAGGTAAAAGTTCAATGACGCAGTGAAAATGAAGAAAAGTCCTAATTTACGCTGACTTCTATTGACTTGGTTGACTTTTCAAATGAAGTGAGACAATTAAAAACTTTAAAAGAGGACAGGGGACAAGTTGAACAGGTGAGCTAAAGAAAAGTGTGTCGTCGTGCAGGTGGACGGCCTGATGGAGGACGTGGAGGTGACCTCGGGGACCCTCCAGCAGCTGAGGCGAGACTTCAAGGAGCAGGGGAGGCAGATCAACCAGACGGCCCGGAACAGTCAGATCCTGTTCATGGAGACGGGGCTGGAGGTGGAGGCGGCGAAGGAGGCGGTGCTGAGGCGGGTGAATGAGCTGGCGGGGAACCTCAGCCAGCAGGGCGAGCGGCTGCAGGAGATGGACGTGGACGTGGACTACCTGTACGCCGTCCTCTACAAGCACAACTCGTCTACCGACTGCGACTGCAAAGGGCTGAAGGCCACCGTGGCTCACCTGGAGAGGGGCGTGGCCAACGTGACGGAGCTGGCCAATGAGAACCGACTATCCCTGGATGACATCAGCGAGGGAGGGGCCGGACAGTGGGGCGGGGCCAGTGACTGGGAGCCAGCAGTGGAGGCGCTCCAACGAGGCCTCCAGGAGGTGAGAAACCTAAAACCCTTTAACGAAGGCTCCGACTGAGCGACACATTCAGGGACCGTCCGTCATATCTGAGTCAACAGAGAAGAGCTGGAAAAACCAAAACAGACTGAGTAAACTGAAAGGCTGAAAGCTAGAAAGAGACCTTGAGTTATGTTCCCTGATTCCAAAACATGTTTGGCCTCATCAGCTTCAGTAATTTTTATAAAAAAACGTTTATTTTAAACCACTTTGTAAAAGTCAATGTGTAGAATTTAATGGCCCCAGTGAAAAAGACCTGAAGGATAAAAGAACTGAACAAACACAAACGTTTCCCATCAGAGTAATCAGACCGATCAGGATCAGAAGATTCATTGATCCCTGAGGGGAAGTTGGGTCGGCTGCTCTCATTGTTCAACAACATAAAAAAGGAAATGAGAAACTGTGTGAACAGATGAGGACCAATGAGAGCTGAGAGCCACAGACAGGAAGTCAGGCAGCATTTAGAGACGGACTAGCATGTTTTTGTTGTGAGTCTCAGATAAAGTGACAATAAAAAAATGTAGATATTAACTTAATATCTTAACTTATATTAACTCCCCTGCAGGTGAAGGTGTCTCTGGCCTCGGAGCAGACCAGGACCAGGACTCTGGAACACAGCCTGACCCAACTGAGCAGCTCTGTGAAGGTCTGTCTGATCGAAGTCTCCCACCTGAAGGAGGCGGGCAGAAAGCTGGTGGAGGACATGCAACACCTGTCCGCCTCCTTCACCTCTCTGCTCAAAGACGTCATCCGACACAGTGACGTGCTGGAGCTGCTGCTGGGGGAGGAGGTGCTGGAGTTCCTGGAGTGGCCCGTCCAGGACCAGGAGGCCCACTCCATCCCGGCCCTGAAGGAGCAGCTGGGGCAGCTGCTGGAGCAGCTGAGAGGACACAACCTGAGCATCACCTCCCTGCTGAGCAGCAGGCCAGGTATGCACAGCACATTCAGAAATCTGTTTTTATCTGAAGTTCAGGCGAACAGACGAGGACGGCCTTTGGATTTAGTCTCTTTTGGTGTGTTTGAAGGGATCAGTTGGTACAATGATGACACACCAGCAGCTCTTTAACATCTGATCTTGAACCTGCTGTCAGTCAAATGCAGCTCTTTAGCAGCATCTAGTGGCAGCTGTGAGAAACTACAGTTACTGATGGATGCGCAGCATTTTCTGAAACTATGACTAACTTTTGACTCTCTCCTCCTAGGAGGAAGAGAGGAGGTACCGTCTGCTGACCAGCCCTCCTCGTCCCACCACTTCCCTGATGACTGGCTCCCCGGCAGCATGAGGAGGAGCAGCGATGGAGTTCCAGCCAGGGAGCGCCAGCTCCTCCTCCACCCTGAGGGGAGGCGTCCGGAGCACAGAGGAGACGGCAGCGATCTGTGGAAGCTGGAGAAAACAGTGGAGCAGCTGGGGCTGAAGGTGCTCCGGCTGGAGGAGAAATCCTCTAATGCTTCTATGCCGCCCGGTGGCGTGGAGGCCAAACTGCAGACGGAGGTGATGTGGCTGAAGAGAGGCTTGGAGGAACATCTGAGGGTGTTCAAGAACGTCTTCAGTAACGCTGATGTGCTGGCGGCGTCCGACTCCACGCTGGAGCTTGATAAACTGTGGCAGCTGCTGAAGAACAGAGATGGGAAGAAAGAGAAGAAGAGAGGAGGAGCAAGGGAGGCATCAGGAAGAGGAGGAAACCATCGGAGCCGGAGGGATTCATCAGGTGAGCGTGGACTCGATGGACCCAAACATCTCCAACTTGTTCTGTCAGGTTTGTTTGTATGTCAGGCTCACTAAACTCTCCCACTGTTCAAACCTCTCATGGTTCATTCGTTTCAGCGTGCACCGTCTCATAGAGACGCATCCGTCCAAAAATATCAAACGTCTCCACCAAGAACTAATCAGCTGTTGCATGAGGCTCATGTGGTTCACCTTGTCCACACTCCTGACCCTCCTCTTCTCTGCAGGTGTTGTTCCTGTCCCATCCAGCCTATCAGAAGACCCTCTGCTCCTTGTAGCTGGATCTCCTCTGAGCGTCTCAAACGGCGTCATCGTGTTAGAAGCATCTCTGAACCGGGGTCAGTTTTACTCCGACACGGGCACCTTCACAGCTCCCGTGAATGGCATCTACCTGTTTGTCCTCACCTTGGACCTGAGGCCAGGTCCCGTCCACGTGGTCCTAAGGAGGGGAGCGGGTGTGGCTCCGGTGTCTCTACACCAACAGGAGGTGCCAGAGGCAGGGCCAGTCACTGCTGTGGGCCTCCTGCCGCTCAGTGAGGGGGAGGAGGTGGGGCTGGAACTGAAGGGAGGAGTGTGGGTGGAGTCAGAGGACAATGTGTTCACCGTGCTGTTGCTCCACCGGGCCACCTGAGGGCGCCGTGGACCAATCAGCTGACAGCTGGAGTCAGAATTTGTTTTCAAACACATTCGAAATGAGAATTTAACGTTTCCTGAATTCCAGTTGATGGAGGCTTTACTCCAATCAGAGGGAATCAAACCGTCAACCCTTAAACCACCGGTCAGTTCTGATGAATCTGTCGACTGCAGATCAGAGTTTGAGCTCCACAAACGTCTCAGGCTGAAATCTCGAGAAACAGAACTCCAGCGAGAAGAAGCCTGACGGAAATTTCAAAAACAAAGCAAAACTCATCTTCCAGCTGCGCTAACTTCAAGTGAAGATGTGTTTTCCTTGTTTCTGTGTCTTTGTGCTCAGTGTGGAGCTGGAGGCAGGGCGCTGTTAGCTTAGCTTAGCATAAAAACTAGAAGCTGCAGGAAGCAGCTAGCCCGACCCTGCTCGCGGGTCAAAAATACACTCATCAACACATTTAAAGCTCACTGATTAACAGGCGCCTCATTTACTTAACCTGTTCACTGTGGTTTTGAGGAGAGTTACACATGCTGGAACTATTTCTTAACAAATAGCAACGTATTAATCCGCCCAGTACTTCATTGCAGTACTTTGGCTGCAGCACAAGTTGCAGCAGCATGTAAGTCCACCTAAAACCACAAACTGAGGTTTTTATATTCCTGTTAGGTTAAAACAGATTAAACAAACCAGATCGAACATGTTCATCAGTGAAGCTGGACAGGCTAACAGTTTCCCCCTGCTTCCAGTCTTTATGCTAAGCTATGCTAACCACGTTACCATGAAAATATTACGACTGCTGCTCTGGGGATCTGACCCATGATCCTTTGCTCTGCTAACTGAGCTCATCGCTTCCATCCATCATGAGTATTTGATCTGTTTGACTGTCGCACTTAACTCTGATTGGCAGATGTGCCAGTGATGTCACTTTAAGTCCTGGTAAATGACCAGAGAAAAGAACTGACCACAGATCAGCTGCAGCCAACCAGTTTCTGTGTGAGCAGGTAAAAAGTGTCTTTAGATAGCGAACATGTGTAAACCTGAGCTGAACTTCAGAGTTTTTAAGGGAACTTTCACTTTACATACAAATATTTTCTTTATGTAAAGTCACCTGTCTGTGATATAATTCCACAACAGACAGAGCCGTTTATATTTATGTGAAGGAGCAGCGCTGTGCTGTAAGCTGACCCGTGATGTGTTTCTGTAACTGAGAGCAGATCATTCCTCTGTGAGCTGTCTCCACTCTGTAACTTAATAAAAAGGTTTTTTCTGCAGATGTCGCTGTGTGATGTTAGGACCATGTCCGCTCGTTTCCTCCTGATTCAGATGTTTTTTTCACCGTTTTTCTGACACGTTAACAAATGTCACAGACCAGGACCTGGACCAGGACCAGGACCAGGACCAGGTCTTTCTTACACACATGTATATAATAACATAAGTAGATGGACAGGTGGTGGGACGCAGCAAACATGGAGCTAAACTACAGATGAACCTGATTCTTCATTACAAACATTGAAGTTAATGATGTCCTCTGAAGGTAATCTGACTCACCTGTCTGCTGTGGTTCAGGTGAGTCCGCTCGTCTTCCATCATCCTGCCCAGAACATTAAGCTGAGCAGCTAAATGATCCTGATCAACACACAGAGGCCGTGAACGCAGGCGCTGTCGCTCTCCTTCCCATGTTCATCCGCTCACCTGCCACAGGTGTTCAGTTCGTCCGTCTCAGGCTGCTGACGAGGCAGAACGATGGTGGTGAAGAGCTGCTTCAGCGGCAGAGCGCCACCGTGTGGAGATCAGGAATCACGTCACCAATCATCGTTATCCTGATCGATCATTCCAGACCGATCAGCGGACATTCTGGACAGCCACGCCCTTTACCCCCGCGATCAACCAGTCAGGATCACAGACTGATAGATGAAGAGATCAAACTGATCGTCATCAATAAATCAACCTGATTTAAATACATACACTCCCAAAGGTATTAATATTTTCATGTTAATCACACTCACCTTCAAACTTTGCCTCCTTTCTGTTTGTACTTTCATTCAGTTAATCAGGAATAACAGTAATTACTGTTTTCTTTTGTTATTCTTATATTTGTCATCAGTTTTTGTCCTGCATCAGTTTCTGATATTGATAATGCTTAATATTAATCTTAAAATAATTCCACTCGTTATTCAGTCCTCAAGTCAACAAAGAGGATTTTTTCTCTTTTTGTTAATGTTAATACTGTTAATATAATTTACCTGTGATTATTAGTATTATTATCAATGGTAAGAGTTAATTTATGACCAGACGGCTCAGAGACAGTCAGCCTGCTGGACTCACACACAGTTCAGTCATGATGCTCCCGGCCACTTTTATTTAATTATTTATTGATTTTAAATCGTATTTATGTAACAGAACTATATGAACTGAAGGGCATTTAGATTTATGATGTAACGAGTTAATTGATGTATTTTGGAACCTTCTCCTCCTCCTCCTCCTCCTCCTCCTTACTTTTGTGCTCAGCAGCTTCGTGCGGAGGGCGGAGGACCAGGACCTCCAGCTGGGAGGGAACACAGGAACAGAAAAAAACCCACTTCCTGTTCAGTCCTGACGGAGCTGGCTCAGGACCAGAGGGTGGAGACATGGTTCTGTAGGGACCATATGTCAGGGTGTGGTCCTGAGCAGACCAGCAGACCTCTGCTCCAGTCCAGTGTGTGTGTGTGTGTGTGTGTGTGTGTGTGTGTGTGTGTGTGTGTGTTCATGCACCAACCGCCAACATGAAGACAAACTGAAAGGACACAGTCAATTTTTCCTTTAAACATTTTAATCATCTTATCATCTCTGTTAAGTCTACAGTGTAGAAAAATAAGCATCAAAAATATACCAAAATCAACAAAATAAAATCTGGCGAAGCAAAAAGCCAAAACAACTTCGACGTGGTGAAAAAATAACCTCTCTTCATGTGAATTATTGACACTTTCTGATGCTTCGTCACTGTTCTGAGCTCAGGTCTGGTCTGAACTCAAATGAAATGTGGACTTTATTCTGAAAGAGCTGCACAGGTGAGGCGTTTGAGGCCTCAGCGTGAGCGACAGAGCTGAGAATCAATAAATCAGGACGAAATGATCAATCCGCTCTACTCATCAATCTGCAGAAGAACGGCGGCTGAGAGGATTCAGAGTGGATGCTTGCTGTCAGACCAGACCTGGCTTTGTTGTTTTAGGGTCAGCACTGGGTTCTTGGCAGTCGGACAGATGGACAGAAGTCCGTCAGTCTGCTCTCAAACAGCATTCAGGTTGTGAGGCGTTCATCATCATCTACAGCACAAAAACAAGCTCCTAAATGTCACGAGAAGCTTCCCCTGAACAACGGGAGCGACGCCAAAAGAAACCAGCAACAAGCACGAGAAAGAAATCTACCGTCAACACTTGAAGTGCACTAAAAAAGATCTGCATATATCATGATGACAGGAAATGTACACCAAAGTGATTCTCTCAAGGCTAGAATACGTCTGAAAACATCATGCTAAATATTAGCTGCAACTCTGTTCAAAGAAAAGCTTTAGTTATTAATCTAACGCGCTCTGAAAAGACACAAATCAGCCTCGTGTACAATATAAGAGGCTCCACATCCCAAACAAGGCGACTAACTACCTTTAGAAAATTAGATCAGGTCTATAGTCGAGTATATTCAGGTTAGGCAGGTAGAGCAGTTCAGTTAATCTACGCACAACTCAGTCTGACAGCCTACAAAAATAAATAGAGTAAGAAGAAGAGATTTATATTCAAAGAGCACAAAAGCTCCTTTTCTACTTTCAGCTGCCGTCTGTTCAGCTTCACTCTGCATCAAAACATCCCAAAAACCGACAGACCGATCGTCACCTGAAGTATCTCCACCTGTACCTGGCCGCCACTCCTCCACATGGTGTCACGCTCAGCGCTGAAGCATCGATCAGCAGCATCGTTATCCTGATCAGTTCTCGAGCTGCAGCGTCACTCGTGAACTCGACTGAAACTTGGTGTTTTTGACTGATGGTTCAGGTAAAATCACGTCAGGCTCTAAAACACTGACGGACGTTTTCTGACATTTTCTGACTGAATGAACATAAAACAACAGATTAATCAGGAATGTGAGACGTGGTGGGAGTTATTTCTTCTGATGGATCCATCACGCTCTTTATCAATTACAGGAAATGTTAAGAACCTTTAACTGAAACTGAGTGAGTTACTCTAAACATGAGCTGAAGTGACTGACTAAATAAATATGGACAATATGTGAAAATCAGAAGAAGTTTGTTCATCTGGAGCTCAGTGAATATTATTCTGAGGATCATTTCTCAGTTTGAAACATTCAGTCAGAGAGAATCATCAGACTGAAGGTTCAAACAAACGTTTCTCATCAGAGCTGCTGAACATTTTCATTAACGCTTCATAAAATGTCAGAAAACAACAACCGGACGTCTTCAGATGTTTGTTCGAGCGCCAGCCTGAAGTCTGAAGACCCGATCAACTATGAAACGAGCTGCAGGTGATTTCTCATCAGCAGCAGCAGCGATCACGTTTGTTTCTTCTGATCAATAAACCTGCTGATCAATAATCTGACACCAAGTGGAGGAAGACAAAAACCTGATTATTGATGAGTCATTGTTTCTCAGATTCTGATCAAACAGCAGAGTTCAGCAGACAGCTGGTCACTTCGCCTTCGCTTCTGTCTGCCGGGCGTCGTCTCGTGGTCGTCTCGCGGTCGCCTCGCGGTCGTCTCGCGGTCGTCTCGCGGTCGTGTCACGGCGCTTCGTCTCCATTAGAAACCTTAATGTGCTTAAATCCAGCAGACATTCATAGACTGTATGTCGGAGATCCGTTTGTGTGATTCTGTTCGTTGTTGTGGCCTCGTGGTGGCGTCCGGAGCGAGGAGCGCCGGTCGAGACGGCGGGAACAAACGTGGACGCAGACGCCGCCGTCTGCGGGAAGATAAGCTGAAGAAGAAGCTGAAGACCACGAGGCCAATTGAAGAGCTGTATTCCAGAGTGACGCATCCACCAACGTGACGCCGAAGAGCCGCGAGCCAACACGCTTAATGTGAAACCACGCCCACACCCGATCAGCGCCTGAATTCCATGAACTTCCTGTTATTAGCTGATGAGCCGTCTCCTAACTCAGTTCAATTTGTTGACATGACAGCAGCTGAGGGAACGCCGCCGTCGAGGCTGTCACCACAGGAAGTGGGCGTGGTTTCATCGACAGCAGGTTGGTCGACTGTCGTGGTGAATCTGAAGACGTGTTGGCACATTTTAAGAACAAAGACTGCATCCGTCTGGAATACGACTCGTCTGCGGTCTGCGGTGGCGTCCGCCTCGGGCCGATCAGCTGGTCGGGCGGAAGCGAGCCACGTAAGCGCCACAGGACGGGCAGTAGGGGCGCGACGGCTCAGCGGGAACCTGCTGGCACAGCGAGCAGAGCTGGGGGTCCCTGCGGGGCCGGGCCGGGGGCGGCTGGTAGGAGCCAGTCCTCTGGAGGGGCTGGTGGTGGCGAGCCGGGCGGGGGTCCCAGGAGGAGCCGGGCTGGACAGTCCTGTAGTCTGTGTCGCGTCTCCAGTCGCTCTCGGGGGGCACGTCCAGACGGAGCGGCTGGGGGGGGCCCTCCCCTGACGCCCGCAGCTGGTGCGGAGCGTAGTGGGCTGACCCGTTGACCTTACTGGGCAGCGATGGTTGGCGGTAGTGACCGTTGGCGGTGGTGTTGTTGGCAGAGCGGCGAGGGTGGGCCAGAGTGGCGTAGAGGCTCTGTGGAGCCGGCGGGGGGGCAGGACAGGAGCCGGCTCTGGGCCTGGGGAGGGAGGAGGAAGAGGAGGAGGGAGGCGGGGCTCGGCGAGGAGCCCGGGGCAGAGTGCCATAATTCAGCGCGACGCTGTGGAGGCTTTGACCTGAGAGAGCTTGATGCCTGTCAGACACAACCAGAAACTGCTGCTGGACGCTTGGTCCAGGTCCTGGGGAGGGGGAGGAGGAGGAGGAGGAGGAGGAGGAGGAGAAGGAGGAGAAGGAGGAGGGGGAGAGGGAAAATGGATTAGAACAAAATGCAAAGAAACTACACAGACTGACGTGACTCAGCCAATCAGAAACATGTCCTAAAGCCTGACTTGTTACAAGAGCCAATAAGAAACGTGATTTGCCCGACGCCTCCTCTCTGGTCCAGCTGAGGAGGAGGATTCAGAGCCTCAGAGGTCAAAGGTAAAAGACTTTCATAAGGCAGACTAAATCAAACGTTGAAGGAAATATTTAGACTGAAATCTGAATCTGAAGTGAAGGAACAGACAGCAGTACACTGTACTTCACTGCAGTACTTCAGTACTTCAGTACTGCAGTACATGTCTTTGTTTCCCTCTGTGATCACAGCTGATCTCTCAGAGACCTGGTCTACAGACACCTGCAGGGCTCAGAGGAGGCGTCTCCTCGTCGCAGACACACAAACAGCTTTAGATTCACTGATCCACCTTCAGCAGCAGCGCTGTGCTTCTGGTGGTGCTGGTGGAGGTGATGGTGGAGGTGATGGTGGAGGTGGAGGGCCAGCAGGTTACCTGAGTGTCCCCAGGAGGAGAGGCCTGAGCTCGGGGGCCGTGATGTCTGCAAGGGGGGGTGCTGTGGAGGAGGTGCAGGAGCTGAGGGGCCGAGGTGTCGGGGCTGGTGGTGGAGGTGGTGGAGGTAGGAGTGATCTGTAGTGAAGGAGGGGGAGGAAGGGAGGTGCAGAGAGGAAGTGCTGGGGCGACGGAGGAGGGAGGAGGAGTGAAGGTCGGCGTGTCTGAGGGGGGGCCTGGACACAGAGGGGTCCTTCAGGGTGAGGAGGAGGAAGAGGAGGAGAACGGATGATGATGTTGGAGAGGTAGAAGAAAGAAAGATGGTGGAGGAGGAGCAGAGAGGAGCAAAACAACAAAGAGGAGGAGCAACACAACAAACAAAACACATGGAAGGAAACGGGGGTAAAAGATGATGAGGAGGAAGAAAACCAAGAAAAAGAAAGAGTGAAGAGTGGAGCCAGACGTCAAAGAGAAAGTGTCGAAGAAAAGAGGAAACAGGAAACAGGAAACAGGAAACAGGAAGGAGTACAAAATGAAATCAAGTTAACAAGATGGAGGAAAACCAAAAAATGACAAACTAAAGAAAACGATTCAAACACCTGTGGAAACCCTGTATCTCTACGATACAAGTTTCTCTTTCTGGAAATGGAAACTGATGAAGATGATTGTTGACTGAACCGTAAACCTTCAGCAGAGACACCCACCATCGTCATCATCATCATCATCATCATCATCATCATCATCATCGTCATCGTCATCCATCATACTGGTTGTAGCTGCTGTCATTTGGAGTCAGTTCTCTGTAATACTACAGGCGTGTGTGTACTTTGAAAGTGCGTGTGTGTGTATTTTGGGGTCTTGCTCATACGTGAGACGCCGACAGTCCTGACGATCAAACCTGAAGGACTCGTTCTCCAGCTGACCTGATTTGTCTTCGTGTTAGTGGCTGAATGATCGATCAGGATCGCTGACTACAGCTCAGCCTGTTTTCACTGTGAGCCTGAGAGCTTCAGCGGGCGTTCAGCAGCTGTATCACAGACACGCTCGACCCTCCGACGCTCAGAGGAGGAATACAACCCTGTGGCTGAGGGAAAACATCAGGATTCCTCCCACAGATGGAGGATTTGACGGAGATGAGTGGAGTCGAGCATCGGCCGTCGGTTCACATCAGGCAGCGAGCGTCGAGGTTAAAAGCTTAATGGAAGAACTAAATCACTGATCAATCTTTAATGCGCTGGCCTGAGGCAATTCCTGAGGGCTGAATACAAGATGGCTGAACGCCAGCGGCAGCAGAGGGAGGCGCTCAGAGGGGAACAGGTTCTGTGGAGAGACACTGGCTGCTGCTGCTGCTGCAGAGAACAGCAGGGAACAGGGTTCCACACAGAACGTCACAGTGCTGCAGAGACTGTTATCAACCTGCACCGTGCTTCACATCATCAGCAGGAAGGCTTACACAACCATGCTGCGTTCTCAACCCTGCACCAGTTCATCTCTGTTTACAGCGTGAAAAGGTTCCCTGAGGACCACCAGAGTTACGAGGGTTCTTCCTCTGGAGACAATCATTGTAACGTTAAGATGGAAAAACACGCTGAAAGTAAACTGTTTGTGCTTCAGAGAACCGTTCTATGAATGAGGTCATCCTGTGAAACAAGTGCTGGAGAGCGGTTCCTGAATCAGAGGGGCTGCTGCTGTCTTTATGGTTCCATACAGAACCTTCATCATGAGCAGAGAACCAGAGGAGAACTGTCCATCAGCTCTGCATGAGGAGCAGAACCTGAACCAGGCTGCAGTTACATCACACGAGCACAAGGTGGCAGCACGTTGTTAAAAAAAACCAAGAGTGGACAGAGGTGGTGATGACGACGATGATGATGATTGGAAACATAAACAAGCATACACTGTCTGTTTCCTGCTGCACCAAGATTAATGCGTGTCTGTAGTGTGTGTGTGTGTGTGTGTGTGTGTGTGTGTGTGCGTGTGTGTGTGTGTGTGTGACTTACATAGCCGTGGGAGGGGCCGAGATTTTGAGGTCGTGACCCGATGACGGTTCCGCTCAGGCTGCGGGCAATGCGTCGCAGGTTCTCGGCGCTGTAGCTCTCGTCTTCACCTGACGGCGGCTGAACGGACGACAACACGAAACATCATTTTTAGAAACTTCAGATTCATCGTCAGGCCGTCTCCTGTGAGACTGATGTCCAGCTTCATGCCGCGAGGACAAACTTCACGTCTCAGTTTGCTCCACAGGTCGTTTCACAGCAACAGAACAAGTTCCAAACTCACGCTCTGATACGTCTTTTAACAACACACACTGAACATTTAGCTTCTTAAAAAGAGTTTTATGACCTCAACTGTCCTCAGACTCACTCACTCACACACACACACACACACACACACACACACACACACACACACACACACACAGTCAGTACACACCTTGTGAAGAGGTGTAACCGGTGTTCTGTAGGCGTATCTCTCGATCTCAGCCGTCGGTGTTTTGGACCGTCCAGATCCTGACATCATTCTCCTCACACCTATACACACACACACACACACACACACACACACACACACACACACACACACGCACAGACACAGTTTGAATGACGTCATCTTGGATCAGCGCCCCCTGCTGTTTATCTCCATCGACCAGTGAATCAGCAGGATGGAGACAAACGTTCAGTCGTGTTTTATTTTGAAATCAGTTAAACTTTGAGGCACGTTTGCGTGGAAACTTGACGGTCTGTGTCACAGGAGGAGAAAACAGGAACTGACTGAGTGGTGAATATTTCAGAGCTCTTTTGTCTGAACAGTTTGTCCAGTTTGTTGCTGTTGGACCTGAAGTTTAGATCATGTTCTGCACAGAGTGAGACTGATAACCAAGAGAAACAGGAAGTGTTGAACTCTGAACTAACAGCTTTATATTATTTCTGCACTTCCTACCTGGTTTGTTGTTGCTTGGCAGAGGACTGACTCCACGGCTGCCCCGGTGCATGCTGGGAGCCAGCAGACTGGCCTGGTACAGAGAGTCCAGCTCTGACAGCTCCTCGTCGAGCACCGCCGCTCCCCCTCCTCCTGCTGCATTCTGGGAGCCGTAGTATCTGTTGACGTTTTCCGCCCAGCGCTCCACAGGCAGGGTCGCCCTGAAGTCCTGGCTGGGGGGCGGGGAGGAGGTCCTAACTGGCCGGCTCACAGGCCGGGGGGGCGCGTCGGAGGGGGAGTCTGGGGGTGAGTAAAGGGGCGAGCTGATTGGTGGGTCAACGGGAGAATCAACAACATCAGGTTGGTCTGGGTGTAAGCAAGACCAGTTCCTGGTTGGGTAGGCAGCAGGGGGTGGGGCTAGTCTTGACACAGGGGGTGTGGTCTGGGGGTGTCTGGGGTAATATTGCTCCTCCTCCATCATCAGATGACACCTGTCGCCGGCGCCAACAGGTGACGGGGTCCGGGAAATTGGCCTGGGTGGAGGCGGGGCCTGCACTGGGATGGAGACAGGGGGCGTTCTGGTCCACTGGGCGGGATGGTCCACCTGCTCTGGTGGAGGCGGTACCACCGAGTCTCCCGGGGGGCTCTGCTCCCAGGTGTCCACACACAGGACAGGGAGGGACCTGGTGTTACTGAGGGGTTTCCCAAAGCGAGAGCAGGGGCCCCCGGTCCTGTGGTCCTCCCTGGGTGAACCTGTAGGAGCTCCGGCGCTGGAGGCGGGGTCAGACACTGAGTTTGCTTTAGGAGGGAGGGGCTTAACAAGGCAAGGGGGCGAGGTCTGCTGGTCCTGACTGGCAGCTGATTGGTCGGCTTGTTTCTCTGTCAGAAGTATTTGGAGCGAGAGAGGCTTTTCACTGCAGAGAGAGAGAGAGAGAGAGAGAGAGAGAGAGAGTGTGTGAGTGTGTGTGTGTGTGGGCCTGCAGTATGTTTGGAACAGATGGTGTCATGTAAGAGCTCTGTCCTAACACAAGGCTGGTTGTGTGTGTGTGTGTGTGTGTGTGTGTGCGTGTGTGTGTGTGTTTCAGAGGTTATTTCCTGCGGAGCGTCGATGATCTCTCATCATGGTTCATCCTCCGAATGAGCCGGCCGTCACAAACACGTCTTAAATACTGCTAGCGCCCCCTACAGGCCGCATGAAGCTGCCATCAAAGCAGAAACTGTGAAGAGTCTAAGACTGAAAACACATTCAGGCTCGTTTCCACTTTTATTGCTTTCTACATAAATCCATAAGTGTTGTATCTGGATCTGTGATCTGTGATTGGTCAGCTTGGGCTGCAGGTGCTTTCTCTCACAGGTGCGTGATGGCGGCTGAGACTCAGCGATCACCTGTTGAAAAAACACGTCTCAGGAAAGACGTCTCGACTGCAAACGTCCAGCGTGTTTTGCGTGTTGATAACCGCTCTGAGCTGACACACACACACCTTTACCTCCTGATCCCCTCAACGTGATTGGCTGAACCGCTTCTTGTTACACAGTCGGTGCAGTGACTGCAGACATTTCTAGACTGCTGAGCTGCTGTAAATGAGCATCGTTTGGCAGCTTCTCTTAAATGGAGACAAAATGTGTTTGAAGCTTTTACACTCAGGACGTTATGTGCTAATGCCACGTGGCCTCTGATTGGCTGCGCAGACTACAGGTGGTACCTGGGCTGTTCCTGGAACTGCTGCCCCTCCTGCTGTTGTTGCTCTGGTTGCTGCAGTTGTCTGCCTGCCTCTGAGTCCTGCTGCTGTTGCTGCTGCAGTTGCATGCGTTGCTGCAGGCTGCGGGCTCTCCTCATGCAGCGCTGCAGCCGGCTGTGACTACTAGCTCCGCCCTCAGCCGCCAGCAGCTGCAGTTTGGCTGCAGCCAGGTCACATGTCAACAGAAAATACACAACAAAAGGAAAAAAAACAAAGAGAGGAAAGAATGAATAAGGAAAAAAGAAAAGAAAGATGCAGAAAATAACTTGTTATGATGATTTCATGCAAAAATCTTAAAAAGCAAATATACACCTGACAGAAAATCAAATATCAGACTGCTGACATGAGGGTGATGCGACCGTGTGTGTGTGTGTGTGTGTGTGTGTGTGTGTGTGTGTGTGTGTGTGTGGGTGTGTGTGTGGTTATTATGGGAATGGCAGGCATGAGAAAAGACGGTACTGAAAGATCAATAACCCAGCTTCGATCTCAGTGATGAAATGGTGAAATTATATCGAGAATGTTAAATCAACAAAATTAGAACCAAAAATGTCCAAACTAACTCAAAGCAAGCTGTCAAGTTAAAGGACTCCGCTTTGTTACGGCGAGGGTCTCATTTCTTTAATAACACCAGGTTCAGATCAGAGACAGGTGAGACAGGTGGGTGGAGAGAGGATGAAGGTGAGCAGTAAAATGATGGTGTCTGCTGTAAACATCCATCAGCTCACAGACTCACTTCCTGTTTCGGCTCTGACTGACTCGACGAGCTGAATCTGACGACCAAAATAAGACCCGAGCTGTGAAGCGGCGGAGCTGTCCTTTAAAGTGCAGCCCTGCGTCAGAACGAGGGGACGTCTCTGTAAAACGGCTGCTCTTACTCAGAGGGGACGAGGTTTGAAGACCCCTTTCCTCCGTCCGTCTTCCTGTTCTCTTCGCTTCCATTTTGATATTTGACACTTTTCTTTAATCTGTTTTCGTCTCTGCAGATTTTGGATGTTTTTAATCAGCTGTCAGGCGTTCGTGAAGGAGTGAAGAGTCTGTCAGGCTGCAGTGACGACAGACCGGAGGACGCTGGGAGAGGCACTGCCTGTGTGTGTGTGTGTGTGTGTGTGTGTGTGTGTGTGTGTGTGGAAGTATGATTGACACATCAAATGAAATGAGAGAGTCACAGGGAGCCTAAATGTTCAGCGTGTGTGTGTGTGTGTGTGTGTGTGTGTGTGTGTGCTCAGTGGTTGATGTGGAACAGTTATCAGCAGGCTACTGTGCTGCCTCTGGTTGCCATTAGCAACCGAGCAGAGAGATGGTGGGCGGGGTGCAGTGACCTCATTCAGTGTTTATTTGGTAAGTATGGCACACTGAATGTGTGTGTGTGTGTGTGTGTGTGTGTGTGCAGGCGATATGAGAGTGGGAGGAGCTTACAGACTGCTTCGTTGACCGCCGACAGTGCGGCGGCGACCTCGCCCGCCTGCTCCAGACGCACAGACTGGTCCAGCAGAAGCTCCGCCTCCGACACGCACCTCTCAAAGCTGTCACCTTTACCTGCAGGACACACACACACACACACGCACACACACGCACACACACAAAGGCTGAGCTGAGTGACGAGCTCCTCTCAGATGAGCATCAGGAGCTGAACATCAGTAAAGACTTCAGTGACTGTGTGTGTGTGTGTGTGTGTGTGTGTGTGTGTGTGAGTGTGTGTGTGTCTCAAGAGGGTTTTTCCATTCATTTCAACACACAGAAGCGTAAAGTCAAACACAAAAAGAGACGTTTTGCTCCCAAACGGCTCAAAATCCAGAATAAAACGATCTACTGAGTCACTGCTTAAAAGTTCTGAATCAGAGAGATTTCTGAGGTCACCTTGATGAACACCTGCGTCATTCATGGAGGCTGAAAAAGCTCCGACACAACAAACAGCATGAGCCAGACTGACACACACACACACACACACACACACACACACACACACAGTCTTTATTACTGCGTGGGTCATTCTGTCTTTTGTGTGTCGGCTGAGTCAGGCGCTTTCAGCTGCTCAATGAGGAACATTCCTGTTATTCAACTCAACACACACATGCTGACCACACACACACACACATGCACGCACGCACGCACGCACACACACACACACACACACACACACACACACACACACACACCTCTCACAGAGTGCTAAATCAGTGATGACTGAATTTTCTCATATTCACTCATTCAAACTGAATTCCTCTGGAAGTTTCCTCCTCAGTGCCTCGCAGCCACACATCCCATGATGCATTGCTGTGCCAGTGTATTAAGTGTGTTGGTGTGTGCGTATGTACCCTGGATCTGCAGCTGGTCCAGGTCCAGGTACTTGCTGGGTCGGGGGTTGAAGCCGAGTGCCGCCTCCCTCTCCTTCTCCTGTCGTCGCTGCTGCTCCTCCTCCCTCGCTCTCCTCTGCACCTCCTCCTGCAGCTCGTCCAGCTCGCTGCGGCCTGCAGGGGGAGCTGGTCAACACACACAGAGTCATGGCTGTGAACTACAAGACGCTCTGAATGGACAGTGAGTGTTCAGACACGAAGCTAAAGTTAGCATCCCCCCGTGGACGACAGACAACACACACACACACACACACACACGTCGTACCGGGGCTCCCCCTGCTGGACGGGCTGAGCTCCTGCAGCAAAGCTCCGCTGCTCTTCGACCGGGTGTTCCTCCATGATGGTCCTGAGGAAGAGGAGGAGGACGAAGGCTTCTTCGCCACAGACTCCCTAAAGAGAAGAGAAAGACTTTTTGTTCTGAAGGTTCTGACAAACATCCGTCTGGCTTCAGTCATCGTTCAGCTTCAGCTCGACGCCCGGAGCTCAAACACAGGGTCCAGACCGGCTCTGATTGGTCTGTGTTTTCTGGTCTGAGCTAATCACAGCTACGTGGACGTGATTCACACCTCGTTGAGCTTCGTGTGCGTACGAGACGGATGCAGCTGTGCGGGAGCTGAAACTAAAAGCTGACCGTCGCAGTCTGTAATGAAATTTTGTCTAAAACCCATAGAAGCTCACTTTGACATCAGAGGACTCAAACCATCAATGAGCGATCGAGCCGCTGCAGGTTAATCTTCCGCTGATAAACGTCTTAAATGATGGATAATGAATCGCGGACAAACCTGTCTCCCAGGTTCAGGTCCAGGCTGACCGGGCTGCTGCTGTTCCTCTCGCTGCTCTCGTATCCGCTCTCCATCCTCTGGATCAGCCGGGGAGGAGGGGGAGGAGGAGGAGGCAGATCCGCACCTCCTGCACTCCTCCTTCCACCTCCTGGTCCATCTCCACTTCCTCTGTAGCTGCTGGAGGTGGTAGGCAGAGTCCAGGAGGAGCCCGGCCTGATGGACTTGAGCTCCTCCTGTGCTGGGAAGGAGGCGCCTGCTCCCTCGGAGGCCGGAGCTCCGCAGTCGTCAAGGAGGGAGGCTCCGAGCGGGCTGTATCCCGCCTGCCGTCGCCTCTCGCGGTTGAAGATGCTGTCGATGTTGAGTGCCTCCCTTCGTGGCCTCCATGCTGGCCGGTACCTCCCTGACCCTGCTCCTCCCGAGCAACTGGACTTAGACTCGCTGCTGGTGCTGTCGGCCTCCCAGTCATGGACTTTACTGGAGGAGGAGCAGGGAGCGGTGGTGTTGGCAGGGTGGTGGTGGTTATTGGCGGAGGAGGTGATCTCGGAGAGGACGGCAGCAGGTAATGAGGAGGAGGAAGAGGAGGAGAGGGGTCGGTTGTGGATGATGTTGCTCATGGTCTCTTTGAAGTCTCGGAGGCGGCTGGTTGAGGAAGTGAAGGAGGATGAAGATTTGGGGAGGTGACGAGGAACCTGCCGCTCCTTTAACGTCTCTCCTGGTGGGAGGAAAAAGGGAGCGGGAGGGAAAAGAGTAACAGGAGGGAGGAGAGACAGAACAGAAAAGAGGAGGAGGCAGGAGAAAGGAGAATGTGCAAAGGAAGGAAATGAGAATACAAGACGAAGGGAAAGGAAGAAAACAGAAGAAAAGAGGAGGAGGAGGAGGAGGAGGAGAATTTATAGATTAACAGATGAGAACAAGAGAAGAGGAGAAAGAAGAGGAGGACAGAAAAGACATTGAAAAAGGGGGAGACAGAGGAGGAGGAGAAAAGGGTGGAGAGAAAAAGTTGAAGGTAGGTGAACGAGGAAAGAGACGAGATGAAGGAGTGACGGCGGAAACGAATGAAGACAGAACGAATGATTAAATGAGTCGACTGAAGAGCGAGCGTCTGTCAGTCTGAGCTCGACTGTTTCATCCTTCGTAGAAACATTTCATCTTTAAGTTTTAGCTAGTTTAGTTAAAGCTCATCATCTGATCACAGGCCTCCCGGAACAAACGCAGTCCAGCTTTTAAAGCACTGCCGGCTGCTGCAAAACTAATTGATCGATTGGTCCAAATCTGATTTCTAAATTTTCTGTATAAAATGTTCTTTTATATTTCTGCTTTTCCTTCTCAAGTTGTTTCGGTGACACAGTGAATATCAGCAGAGAACAGGGTGATGATGATGAGGATGATGATGATGTAACTAAGTCCCTGTGATCTGCCTGGTAGCTTCCTCTCTGCGCTCTGATTGGCCCCTGCACCCAAACTCCCCAGACCCTGATTGGCAGAAACCCCCGCCTACCCTCACTGTGGTAACCAGCTGACGAGGCTTCGTTGTCGGGTTTAGATCGGCGGTGGCGGCTAGAGCTCCGCCTCCTATCCCCGGCCCCGCTTCCCTTCCTCAGAGACTGGTGCTGCTCACTGTCCGTCACGTGGCCTTAGCAACAAGAAGCATGCAAACGGATGTTTACAGCATGGTCATCACATCATGCAACAATGACAGAAGGAAAAGAAGAAGAAGACAAATGGCAGCGTGTGATTGGCTGCACAGCAGGGTCATACGGGGTCAAATCTCGTCACGTTTGTTTGACACACGGTTTGAAAATTCCAATCGTTTTCTTCTCCTCTAAATAAAAACGGCGTGCTGTCAGAGAGGAGACGGCGCAGACCCTGCTGTGATTGGCTGAAAACATGCTTTCATTCACATCGAACATTACGAAGCTGTGGACGTCACAGCGGCTGGCCTCGCCAAGTCAGTTTGATCACAGAAGAACAGAAAATGTTTGGCCCCTTTAACCATTTTCTTTAATCTAAACGTCAGCTCTAGATCGGCTAATGGTGTCTAGTCTGGTCTCTGACTGCTTGTTTTTATCATTTGCATCCAGACAAAGTGGTGAACGTAAACGTAAAGGAGCACATCGTCTGCATACGTGGTTAAAAACATTATGTTCAGGTTGATTTCATCTACTCTCTTCAACAGGGACAGAATGACACTGAGCAGCTCCTTCATCTACACCTTCTTCTGCTTTGTCTGGTTGAAATAAAACTTTAAAAGATCAAATGTTGTGCTGAAACAAAAACAATCAACAACAACTCCAATAACTGATTAAATATCAATAATAATCTGCTGTCTCCAGCGTGAGGATCTGGTCTGTGTGGCCTCCGCACTGTTGAATGGAGGAATCACTCTAGCCTCTTCTACCCAGGTGATGATTTGGACCGGTCCGGGTACCCACCTATGGTATCCAGGCTGCAGAGCGAGGCGTGCAGGGGTCCGTCTGGGCGTTCGATGCAGATGACGGTTCCCTGGGAGTCGGAGGAGTGGTGACTGGCCAGGGACTCATGGTGTGAGTGGGAGGGCTGTCGGTACGAGTAGCTCTCCGTCGACGAATCGGTGCGAGTGTCGCTGGAGATTGACTGCTCCCGGCCTGGCCGGGGGGCGGAGGGGCGTGGTTAGTGAGCGAGTGGAGGCGTTAGTGGTGATGTACATGTGCTCATACACCCAAACAAATACACATCATATCACACTCACCTAAACATCACTGCTGCTACAAGCACTACGACTAATGCTACAACGACAACAGCCACAACTATGACTACTTCTACTGACTGTTAGCTGTCTGTAATTACCCCAGTCTTGTCTGTCATAGTACTACTACGACTATTACAAGTACTACTGTGTCTGGTTTAGTTACCTGAATGTTTGCTGTTGTGCTACTACTACGACTCCTAGCTGTGTTGTAGTTACCCGAGTCTTCGCTGTCGTAACAGGCCTTGTTGAGGTGGTGGAGGTCGAAGCGGGAGGGCAGGTCCTGGACCGACACCGGCGTCCCCCGCGGGTCGGCGTAAAGCAGCAGCAGAGGCTGGTAGTGGCCCTTGATGCAGCGAGAAACCACGTCCTTCCACTTGGGACCGATCTGCAGGTGGACGGCAAAAACACACAGAAGACGATGACTCCAGAGGCTGATGAGGACACCTCGAGAGCCCAGACTGACATGTAGTTTCGTACTTGTATGAAACTACATGTCAGTCCAAAAATCCAGATAATTATAAGCTGCAGTTTGATTTATTATTCACAGTTACATATTTTTATGGCGTGAACCTTTCAACTCAGGTGACAGGTACATGAAATGTGACACTTTTAATCACTTTTCTTTGGCATCAGACATCTGGTGGCGTCTTTGATCACACAGTGGCTGATTTAAATCATCATTTTGACGGTTTCAGACCAAATTTCATACATGGCTGCTCCAGTTTGGACAAATTATAACATTTGACAACTTATTTTCTAAAGTTATTGTCGGCACTAAATTATTGTTTAGGTATCGGTTTGCTTCTGCCAGGTGGCTCCATTCCTGGATCCGGTTCACAGTTTTAGGAGGATCTGGCAGTTCAACTTTCATTGATATCAGATCAATAACTGCAGCTGATCAGCTTCATAGCGGGACCTCCAATAAGGTGTGAAAGTCAGCTGTTATTTCAATGTGTCAGATACACATTTAATCAACACTTCTTATCTTCTGCTGTTCAGCATCAACGATGACTAAAAAAGTTTCTTCAAAAACCTCAATTGAATCTTTGACTTTCAGGTATTTTTAACTTTCAGTTCTAAACGTTGAATCCGACTCTTCGATGTGTGAATTCTGGATTCACGGAGACGTTTCCAACTCGAGGCAGAAGTAGCCAAACCGTGGAAACGACGCTGAGTTCCACTGAGGTCACGTGTGTGGAAATAGTCGATATTCTCATTTTTAAATGAAGCTTTGGACATCAAACCGTCCACTGACGCCGTGGAGACGAGACGGTGAATTTACCAGCAGCAGTAATAAACCTCCAGCCGCAGTAAAGACGTCCCGTTCACCTCGAAAACGCAGCTCAGCAGGTAAAATCGCTGAAATGTTCGAGGCTGCGCCGCCTCTGTTCCATCAGTCGTCTTCCTGCTCTGTTTGTCTTTCTGTGCGACACAAATCCTCCCGCTTGTTATTTCAACCCTTCCTCCATTTTGCGAAAGTCCACGTTCACCTCCAGCTCCGCTCAGATCGAACAGGACGTCCCGAAATCCAAAACGCCGACCTGCCCGTCAACCGCTGAGTGTGTTTGTGCAAGAGAAAGAAAGATATAGAATGAAAGTCTGCAGTGTGAGCAAAAGTGTCGGCTGTGGTGGGATGTGTGCGTGTGTGTGTGGTGTGTGTGTGTGTGTGTGTGTGTGCGTGTGTGTGCGCTCTGACCACACCCTCGGCTCTGTACAGCTGGACTGATAAACAATAGAGGGATATCCTTGTTTTCACAACCAGCAGAGACAGAGAGACACAGAGAGAGTGAGAGAATGTCATATCTCATTCCACCAGTGTTATCACAGCACAGCAACAACAGCACAGAGAGCAAAGCCTGCAGAGGAAAGCAAAGGAAGTGCAGGAGGACAGAGGAGGAGCAGGAGGCAGGGAAAAGGAGGAAAAGAAGGGAGAGAGAGAGAGAGGAGGAGGACGCAGGACAGAGGAGGACAGAGGTGTCAGGATGGACAGGAAGAGAAAGAGATCGCTGACTACAACATGAGGTCACTTCCTTTCCTAAACTTACGGCTTCCTGAGAAACACACACATTCGTTCCTCTGTACCTGCGAGGACCCTCGCTGATAAAACCCAGGTCTTAGCCCCGAAAAAGGAAGAGAACACACCACCTCTGCTTCTGTCTGGAGTCCATATTGGTACGTAATTAATGGATTAATCGATAGGTAGAGAAACGTGTCAGACCAATCAGCTCCTGTTTTTAACCCTGGAGAAACAAACTTCCAGAAGACTTCAGGTCTGCTGAAACTCTCAGTTCTTTTAAGTCTCAGACGCTTCTGTTGGACTTTCACAACATTAAATTTGGGATTTATTTCTTCATATCTCACACGACACTGCAGCTGTTCCAGCGTTTGACTCTCCAGTTCGCTCCGTCTTATTTTCATGCTTCTTCTTAAATCCTGCCTTTTTCTATTGTCTTGTTGTTCTTTGATATCTCGGATCAAAGCCTGCGTGTCTTATGTAAAACACTCTGACTGGCTTTGCAGTTGAAAGGTGTTAAACACCGCGAATAAACTTGCTTTGACACCAAACATCACCGCTCTGTCTCAGACCGTCTCTTTACCCGCAGCGACTCCTCTCTGTGAAGACGCTCGAGGTTTCCTCTGAGCCTTCGTCTGCTGTGCCTCCATCTGACCGTCTGACGGACCTCCAGAGGGCTGTCTTAAACTCCAAAGCTGTCAGGACGCCCCTGAAGTTTCTCTGCTCATCTGTAATATTACCTTAATACCAACACCTGTGTTTGACGCCACGCTGCACTGACTGTACCTCCTTCACATGTGCGTCGTCGAAGTACATCCATCGTCGGATCTTCGTCTGGAAGAAGAAGGTGGAGTAGTGTTTCCCGTAGTAACACACCATGCCCACCAGGTAGAGCTCCGACTGACGAGCCTTCTCCTCCGTCACCCTGTAAAACAACTGAGAGAAGAAGAGTGCGATGAAGAGGCTGAGCTGAGGCGTTTCCTCTGCTGGTGATTCGCGCTGCGGTTCGTCTCCTCACATCCCCCAGACGCAGGCAGGTCCCCAGAGTGTGAATGACGTCCTCGGCCAGGTCCGAGTGATCCGAGTCCCAGACCAGACCAATGGTGATGATCTCCGGACTGTTGAGGAGGACGCGAGCCATCCTGAGCTGCTGACCACACTGGCTCTGAGGAAGAGGAGGACGAAGAGGGAGACGTTGGTATGAATCTGTAACCACAGAGCGTTTAACATTTAATCAGAACTGTTAATTAGTGAGGAGAGTCTTACGGGACAGTTACGCAGGTCTCCCATGCTGGCGTTTCTCAGCAGCTCCCCAAACATGCCAGGAGTCGCCTTCTCCCTCGTCTCCAGCATCTTCACTGCCTGGTTACTGAGGAAGACGAGGAGGAGGAGCAGTGTGACCTTCAGAGCTATGCGACTCTCATGGAATCACAGCTGCCACGTTACCGGACTTTTACGTTTATCACAACAATCCAATCACAGAACAGAACGTCTGCATTCACACACTGATTACACGTCTCTTCCATCACGTGGCTCCAAAAATCGTTTTCTCCGCCGTCGTCCAACCAGAAAGAACAGAGTTCATGTCGGATCCCCTCACTCACAGCAACACAGACACTTTCAGGGCGCGCACGCACGCACGCACACACACACGCACGCACGCACGCGCACTTTCCCACCTACCTGTACTTGGAGAACAAATCAAGTGTGTGCGTGCGCGTGTGTGTGCATGAGAAACATCTTAGGAGCCATGATAAAGAGAGCGATTAGTCGGTTGCCTTGGTGACCCTGGAGTGTAACCTAGCGACAGGAGTGGTGGAACACACACACACACACACACACTTACCACAGAGAGGTGGTGGAGATGTAGTGGACCATCTGAATGAAGGGCAGAGGGTCTGAGGACGCTCCACAGCTGCTGCACACACACTGAACCGCACAAACACAAAGACACACACACACACACACACACACACACACACACACACACACACACACACACACACACACACACACACACACACGGTAAACAAAACGAGCTTGACTTTGTCTTGTAGAGAGTTATTTATGCTCAGCTATGCGAGGCAGCGTTCTCCACCGCAGCTCTCTCAAACTAAATATTCTGTGGATTAACGAGAAGAACGTCAGAGCAAAGATGGCTGCCGGTGCTGCGATGCAGCTGCTCGCTGCTGAGGAAGAATGGTTGTTCTCATGGCTGTTAAACAGAGCAGCTTCATTTTAAGGAGGACTGCTTAGTGTCCGTCTGGTCACCACTCTTTCCTTTTCCGATCTCTGAGGTTCTTCCACATGTGTCACATTATGAGCATGAACAACAACGGCCAGTGTGAACAGGAGGGATTATTCCAGAAAGCAGCGTTCACACGGGCCGCTGACCTGCTGTGAGACACCGTGAAGCTGTCCTTTAACCTGCAGGGCTCGCACCACCTGTCTGTCTCACCTGTTCAAAGAGCGTCATGGCGAACTTCTGGTGAGGGATGCAGTGTCTGGCTGTGCAGATGTCCTCTTTGGTCTCGTCTGCGATGTGGAAGTGAATCCTCATCAGGATGTTCTCCTGCAGAAGCACAAAGGATCATCAGAACCAGCGAGCGCCCTTTCATCTTTTCTCAGTAACGTTTAAACACATCATGTGACTGAAGGTTTTCACGGTGATGTGTACTGAGGCACTGCTTACGAAGCACTCTGCGGCGTCGTCCATGATGCCGAGCTGAAACCTCTGCTCGTCCTGGAAGGTTTTGGCGAGCGCGCTGCGAAGAGCGTCGGACGGTAAAACTTTCTCACTGCTGTACTGAAACTGAGCGAAGATGCTCTGAAGAAGAAGAAAACACAGACAGAGGGCAAGGTTAGACGAGGAGGCTGGTCCAGGGTCAGCTTCAGACATCAGTCGGACTGATTCTCACCTTCAGAGCGCAGAAAATGCACGAGTCCTCCATACACTTATGAGTCGTCAGCTGACGGAAGCTACGGCGGAAGATATCGAGATGCCACAGAACCTGAGAGACAGACACAGAGGAAGAAAATCAGCTAACAGCACCGAGGGAATAAGAAACACCAGCTGGTCACAGGTCACACCAGGCGCAGAAGACAAAACTGAGCAAGGACGAGGAGGAGGAGGAGGAGGAGGAGGAGGGTATAATGACGTGAAGATCATGATTAAAAAGGAGCTGGATCAGAAATTCTGTTAAGAATTCAATAAAAATAAAAGTCAGGCCAGCAGGATGATGTGCACCACGATATAAAGCTTCCATAAAAACTAAATATTGATTTCCATCCCTGATCCTCCCCTGACGTACCAAAACTAAAAAGACGTGAAGTTCTTCGGCAGTAAATCACCTCCACCTGCCAAGATCTGATCCCCAAACCTCAGCAGACAGAGAGCAGGAAATAAAGACTATCCCGTCGATATAAAGCTGCAGAGTGAAAAACCCTTTCTGTCCTCAAGTCTGCGGTGGAATTTAAAGCCAGACGATGGAGAACAAATGCTTCAGAATCTTCACATCTGCAGGAAGACGTGAGGAGACCAAAGGCTGAAAACTGGACTCAGAGTTTAAGATTCCAAACACATCAAATCCAGATGAGCCTCCTGAGAATTAGTGTGCATGTGTGTGTGTGTGTGTGTGTGTGTGTGTGTGTGTGTGTGTGCGGCTGCTTCGTCCTGCTGCTGTGACTCCACTAAAAGGCTCAATGTGACGTGTTTACATCAGCACGGCTACTGGCCAATCACCCGTCAGCACGGCCACCACTGACCCGAGCCCACACCTGGCCAATCAGAGAGCAAGTTCAGGCACCTGAGGACTAACAGAAGTGTGTGTGAGACAGACTGTGTCGAAAACACAAGTAAAGCTGTGTGAGAAAGACATGAAAGTGTGTGTGTGTGTGTGTGTGTGTGAGCGCGCGCGCGCGTGTGTGTGTGTGTGTGTGTGTGTGTGTGTGTGTGTGTGTGTGTGTGTGTGTGTGTGTGTGTGTGTGTGTGTGTGTGTGTGTGTGTGAGCGTGTCAAACTGTGTTCTTCACTCTCTCCATCTGCTTCAGGAAACCATCTGGACTCCTGCGTGACGAAGACGAGTGTGTGAGAGAGATGGAGTGTGTCAAAGTGAGAGTGATGTTTAGAGTGTGTGTGTGTGTGTGTGTGTGCGTGTGTGCGTGTGTGCGTGTGTGCGTGTGTGTGTGTGCGCGCACGCCAGAAGGAAAAGAGGTTACAGTAAGTTCTGTGTGTGTTTGTAACAAGACGACAAAAAGGGGAAAGAGAGAGAAGATGATGTCGGATGTGTCGGAGGGAACAAACGTCACAACGTGTTTCGTGATCGTCTCGGCCGAAGTATGAAAACACGACTGCATCACGTCGTCAGTACAAAACAATAACCACTGATCACACAGTGAACTGAAGGAACACGGCCTGGACCAGGGGAAGAGGCAGACCGATGAGGGACGGACTAAATGTAATTCATGGATGTTAGCACGGTGTGCGTCTTTGCTGAAACGTTGATTTCCTGTGTGAGCTGACGGTCGTTCTGCTGCTCAGAGGTTCGCTCCGGCTGAAAGCCGTCGATCAGACCATGGTTCAGATGGTCAGCCGGACCGAGACCGCCTGACAAGGAGGGTCTCAGCCCGAGCCAGGGTCAGACTATAAAACGGGAGTCTTCGCTCTTGTTTCTCACCGTCTGTCGTTAGTCGTGACCTTTGAGGTCCAGCCTGAACTAATGACGCTCGCTATCAGTTATTGATGAGCCACCAGAGAATAAACGCAGCGCAGACGGAGCTGCTGTCAATCACGAGACTGGTTTTCCTCCGTGAGTCCAGGTATCGCCGGTGGCGCAGGATGACATCACCAAAACTGTCCAGTGACTTCTACTTTTGGTTTGTTCTTAAAAAGCCAGTGTGAATTACACCACGCACGTCTACGCTATCGACTTCTACCAAACCAGTCTTATTAAAGATATGAAACACAATATTTTGTGAACTGATACTGAAGCGTTGTAGGGGGTGCAGAGGACCCAGACTGTGGGAGTCTCCTCTCCTGCTGAGCCGCTGGAATCCAGACATGAAGGAATTTCTTCATCACTTTCTTTATGAGGAGGGTTTTGACAGAGCTGGTCTGGAGGTCAGAGCCACGCAGGCTGCTGCCGTCGATCATCCACTTCACGAACGTGACGATCAGCTGATGAATCCACCGACACAGAGGGAGAGGATCTGATGCTTTTCTCTGGTTTACCTCTTTGGGTTTTGGCCTGTTGGCTTGTCGGGGTTAAAATGAGAGAAACACTAAAAACTATGAACGGTGGCGAAAGCACAAGCAGAGTTTAAAGAGTAAAAAGCAGTTAAAGATTTCTAAAAAGCTTCTCTTCAGGATTTCAACAGCTTTAATCAGAGAGCAAACAGGAGGTGTGCTGGAATGAAAGCTCTGAGGTGTGAAGCATACTGCAGAGTCAGCACTTTGGGCGTGTTTGTTTTCTCCTTCCTGTCCCCCCCACCGGGTCCAATATGTTGCTTTGTTCCTGCAGGAGCAGCGTTCAGCAGGTCGGTCAGGTAACAAACGCTCAGCTCAGATCTGACCTGCGCCGCACGCCGTACAACGCCTTCACTCTCTAAAGCATCCATCAGCGCCCAGGGCGACCTCACTGGGTTCAGTTTGGACTCACAGCAGCTGTCACGCTCCCAAAAGTGGAACCGTTTGACGGCTTCTCCTCAGCCCTCTCGTCTTTTCATCAGAGCCGACAGGATGATGAGGAGGGAACTCTGATTAGTGAGAGATCAACATCAAGCATCAAAATACACAAAGTCAAAAACAATACGAATGACTGATGTGTCGATCACGCAGAGACGCTCATCAGGAGGGAAACCTCTGCTGCTCGACGCTTTCAGGAAAGACAGATTTGATGAAGACAGTCGCTTCACATGAGCGTGACGCTGACATGACGTCATGTGACCGCCACGTACGATGTCTCCAGAAACAAGATTTCGGTTTTCATAACAACGACCTCGAACCAATTTCAGCGCAGAAGGAAGGAGACCCTGAAAGCTGACGGAGGATTTGAACAGATTACATTTCAGCGTTTTCATGATTAATGTGTTAAACCTGCGTCGCGGCGTCCTGATGAGGGCTGATGGAACAACGTGACCCGTGTTAGACGTGATGCACACCAAACGGAGCTCCATGATGAAAGAGGAAGCAATTTGTTATTAACTGCAGTGTCGGATTAAGTAAAGTGGATGAGATGGCTGACGCAGACAGGCGGATGCTGTTTCTTAGAAAGTTGGATGTCCTGAGCAGCAGGGAGGAGGAGGAGGAGGAGGAGGAGGAGGATGAAGGTATGTGAGCGGCTGACCTGAAGGCCTCAGCTGCTTGTTACCGTGATGTTCTTCCTCTTCACTTTGTCTTCGTCACATGTCAGAGCTGCTGAGCCTCCGACGTCCTGACGATTCCTCCGCCTCGCTCGGCTCAGCCGCCCGCGGGATCTTCATCCTTTTGATCACTTCGGTCTGACGTTAGGCAGCAGTGACGAGTCAAGGCGGACGGACGGAGGGCTAAAGGGCAGCTGGGGGGGGGTGGGGTGGGGNCAGCTGGGGGGGTGGGGTGGGGTGTGCTGGAGGGGGGGTCCGGCTGGTGAGGTCTTACAGCTGGCCGGTGCAGAGGAATCAGAGGAAGTGTGCGAGCTCACGGTGCGCTGAGCTCGGGGGGGTTCACAGCCTGCGGGGATGCAGACTGATACCTGAGGCCCAGAGTCAGCTCAGGAGGAGTCACGGTGTGGAGGAGCGCCGGGACACGACCGTGGGGAGGGTACGGCTGCTCTCACAGTCACTTCTTTTCCTACAGTCTTTTTAAAAAGACGTGTCAGTGTAAGTTTCCAGAAACTCCGAATTCAACCCACCAAATGGAAGATTTTGTATTTTAACAAGAGGTTTACTCCATATAAAGTGCTCCATTTGATTTTTTTTTTACTACAGTTTCACTTCTTTCATGCATAAATCAGTGACTGAGAAGGCTGTCTGTGTGTGTGTGTGTAGCTGCGACACTAGAGTGTACTGTTGTGAGCGTGCTGGCTGGTGTGTTCGGCGACACACTGCAGGAGAGACTCACACACACGCTGATGTGTAAAATCAAGCCACACTTCAGGATGACATGTTGAAACGAGGTTTTCTGATGACAGGAGACGCAGCGGCGTCTGTGAGCTTCACCCGCACTGTAAACAGGTCCGTCCGTGAGCCGCGACCTCTGACCTCAGGCTGTGTGTAATGTTGCTGATCCAGGAGCTGCTGAGCTCGCAGTAAGTCTCTGTGGCTGTAAGCTTCAGTTAAACCACGTAATGAGTGTTTCCTCCTCAGCCCAGTCTGTCATTTCTGCAGCCTGAACCGTCGGCCCCACCCTCCAGGTTCATGAGTCAGCCTCCGTTTAAACCGACGGCAGCAGTAATTACTGCTCTCACACACTCCATTCCTCACACCGTCTTAGCTCTTATTGTTGAGGCTGACGGAGGCAGACAATACACCTCCCCTGCTCCTCCTCAAAAAGCAGATGAGTCATAAATGAGTGTAATGTGCAGCCTGGGAGGCGTTGAGGCTGATCACCTCCCGGAGCTGCACAGGCTCATTACAGGCTCACACAGATGCAGAGGAGGTTATCAAACCGGTCATTATGTGTGAGCGTGCGATGGCTGGTGGAGGCATCTGTCTGACTGCGGTTCACCAGCCACAGCATCGACTGGCTGACTGGCTCAACGGCACTGAGGTGGAACTGCAGGTTAAGAGCTTTGTGAGGCTCCAGTCTTCTGTCGGCGTCATCCTGCCGTAGTGCTGCTGTGCAACACAAGCAGTCAGCGTTCTCTGACACGGTGGTGCTTTAAGCTAAATGCTAACCACAGCACACAAACAACAGAACGCTGAGATGTTGATGTTTAGCAGGAAAAAACGTCTATTCATCTCAGTTCAGCGCGTTAGCATTAGCGCCATCCCATAAAAGCAGATGATTCCAGCCATCAGTGGAGAAAACCTCCCGTCAAATCTCTGCGCCAGCGTGAGCAGCAACAGCACGGCGGGCTGGAAGCTTCACAAACGGAGTCCCAGAAGGACCAAAACACAGAAGAGAGACAGACGGCGTGTTAGCTGCTCAGCACTGTCTGTGTTAGCGGCTTCTTTGTGGGATGTTTGGTGATCGGGTCTCTCCTGCGACTCCTGGTGTTCCCACATTATTAATCTAGACTCTGTTGCTCTCTCTCTTTCTCTCCCTCCAGGCACCCGTAGTTTTTCCTTAGACACACCATGTTTACACTCTACATTTCTGACACCACTGACGTTCACATCTCATGCTTTGTGAGCTTTAGCTATGCTCACGTTTCAGTTACTTTAGCTAAATGAATGACTCGGTTTAATTTTCCAAGAGCTGCGTCTCTCACTTTATTCTTCTGACCTTCTGAAATCTGATGTTTGAACAGCACAGATGAACTGAGGCGAGCAGGAGTCTCGCAGGTGAAACAGGAGACTCGTGAAGGGCTGCAGCTCTGCAGGTGAACCTCAGTTTTCAATTAATCGATCAGCACTTCGGCTATAAGACGTTAGAAAATAATGAAAATGTCCAACAGCCCAAAACCAAAGACATCAAACAACTAACTGATCATTAAAACAGTTGGCAATTAATCTTCTGTTGATTGAATAAATGAATAATCAAATAATGTCTCATCACAGGTCTCACAGCAGAGGTCAAAGGTCACAGAGGAAGGTGGTGCAGTCATGTGGGTTAAAGAAGGAAGTCGAGAGAGCAAGAAATGATAAGAAATAAAAACTTTAGACAACAAAAGTCAGCATTCACACACACACACACACACACACACACACACACACACACACACACACACACACACACACAGAGCAGGTGCAGGTGGAACAGCAGAGCGTCTACAGTGTGTACCGTGTGTGTGTGTGTGTACCTGCAGGGCGCTGTTCAGGAAGCAGCTGTTCTGTCCTGGCTCGTTGCTCAGCCCTTTACTGGGAGCGATGGATGTCATGGTGCGAGGCGTCAAGATTCCCTGCATCCCACCACCAACCCCACCGCTGCTGCCACCAGCGCCGCCGCCGCCGCCACCGCCGCCTCCTCCGCCACTGCCCGACGCAAAGTAGTTCCTCTTCCACGACATGCTCCCCCCTCTCGCGTTCTCCCCGTGCTGGTTTGTCTCTCGGCCTCGCGGCCCGCAGGAGTCAACTTCCTGTCGACCGTTCTCGTATCGAAGGAGCCATTTCCTCCAGCCGAGAGGAGGGTGGGAATCAGAACATGGCGAAGACTCCCAAAGAAAGGAAAAAGGTGAGTCTGCTCCAAATTTTAAAATGAAGAAAACAAATCAGCTTCTGGAGTAAAAACAAAGCTCGAACTTCAACAGTTTAATGTTCTTTAACTTGAGCTCATTTCTGCCTTCAGCGTTTTTTAATTCCACGAATCACCATAAAAGACTTTAAAATCAAAGGAAATCCAGGAGCTGTTTCCAGGGTTTTAGCTCCAGGAAATCAAAGTTTTATGTCCGTTGATGTAAATTCAGAGCATCGTAACTCTGCTGTATCCTCCACAGGTTCTGGACTCAAGGATCCTTTTAGTTCGAGGTTCCGACAAATTTTTATTCTTTATTTCGAGGACTTTAAAAAGGTTTGGTACTCCTTCAAATCTTGGCATAAAGAAAATTCAAGGTTCTCTGCCTTATATTCCAGGACCTTCAAGGACTCATCCCCGTCCGTGTGCTGCAGGCGCGACGATCTTTGCCCTCCTTTCACACGTCAACACGCGCAGCTGAACCGTGACCACTCCTCATCCTCGTCTTCATCGCCGCCACAGCCAGAACCAACAGCGGGGTCACAGGTCAGAGGTCACAGCGGCAGCCGCTCAGGACGGATCTACAGGGGAGGACGGACAAAGACGATGAGCGGCTTCCTCTAAGTTTACACACATACACACACTCAGAACTTTTCGGTCCTTTTCAGTGAAGGTGGCCTTCCTCTTTTTTGACCTGCTCTTCTAATTTGCTGCTGATACAAACACAAACTCTTCCTCCATGTTTACCTGCTGTCCTGATAAATTCGCTCCAATGTCCACCTCAGCACCGACTCCATCAGAACAACAACAGTCACACTCACCGCTCTGCTGCGACCACGACGGACGAGCCGTTCACCTGTACCTGTGACTGACCTTCATCTGAAACCCAAACTCAAACTGAAGCTGTCCAGTACTCGTCCTGCGTGTTTCTGACTGAAGCTGAGGAGGAAGAGTGTGAAGAGTCTGAAACCCAACATTACTCAGTAACAAGCAGGACCTGTAATAACTGGATTTAAGGCTTTAAATCTTTTCTGAGACCGTATGTTGAGATAATTTAAGGCTTGTGCAGACGGTATAATGACTGGAGGAAGCCCTCCTGTTCCTCACACTGCAGTCTAGACCTGTCTGTCTGTCTGTCTGTCTGTCTGCCTGTCTGTCTGTCTGCCTGCCTGCCTGTCTGTCTGCCTGTCTGTCTGTCTGCCTGCCTGTCCGTCCGCCCGCCCGCGCTGATAATTCATACCAAACACACACATCAAACGTGAAAACACAGACCGTGACAGGATGAACGAGCTGATAAACAAAGTCTGTCAGATTTAATCATCTTTCTGTTTGTTCTTGTCAACCAAAAAATAAAAAAAAGTCAATGGTTTTCATGAGAGATCAGATCAGAACACCTGCTGCAGACAAACATCTGATTTCAAATGGAACAAATACAAATGCTGCAGCTATTTGTCTCATTATTGATTAACTGGCCGATTGTTTTCTCTTCAGACTTTATAGTTTACTGATCGGCCCGATCTCGATCATTTGGATCGGCTCCAAACGTTTCTACACCGAGGACGATGTAAATAAAGTCCACTGGAGTCAACCAAAGGTAGAAACCAGTAAACGACCAGGATGACTGCCGGACTCAGCAGGCGGTAACGTTTCGTACAGTTACAGCTGAAACAGAAGTCTGTGATCGTGATCTGCTTCCTGTCTGTGATTGGAGCAGATGACGACTCCTGTGTGAGACTCCGGCTGTAAATGTGGTTAAAGTTTGGGTGCCATTATTGATCATATTACCAATGAACGCGAGGTGGAAGAGGTCAGCGTTAAATGTGCCGTCTCTGTGCTGTTTTCAGTTGAGCCGACGTCAACAGACATGAGCAAATGATCACATTGAGTTTCCTCGCAGGTCTGGAATCAGTGTTGAAGTTAAACTGAAAGCTTAAAATGAAATACAGCAATAACTTCATCAGTACACACAGGATTAGAAACGGTACTTCAGCTACTGTATGTACTGCACGTGTGTGTGTGTGTGTGTGTGTGTGTGCGCGCGCTCTAAGATCAGCAGTGTGTCACTACAGGGAGCACTTGTTTACTACAGGAGGGATCAGCTGACAGGACAACAACACACACACACAGAACATTTAGACTCCCCACATCTTTCTCGCGTCATTTGATGCGCGCGCGCACACACACACGCGCGCACACACACACACACACACACACACACACACACACACACACACACACACACACACACACACACACACACACACAGTATTTAGCTGACATTTACCGTCATCATGAGTCTGACTCAGGCAGTAAAAGTCGACCTCAGAGCAGCAGCAGATCTCATCGGGTTCACGTTACAAACATCTGAACCACGAAAACAACGTAATAATATTAAAATAAAATCTTCTTCAAGTCATTAACATGAAATTCTGAACACACAGCTCAAAGCTGTACTTCGACCACACGTGTCAGAACTCCCATGATGCTCAGCAAACCTTCAGAACAGTCAAACTGTCTCAACCTTTCAGAACTTCTCATATTCAAACTCTGAGATGTCGCCTCACTTTAGCTCCGCAGAAGATAAATACAGCATGTTCAGAAATGGATCAACAGCCTCCAGAAGTCAGTGAATGACAGGAACACAGGAAGTAAGAAAGAAAAGAGTGTGTGTGCGCGTGTGTGTGTGTGTGTGTGTGTGTGTGTATGTTCTGTAGCCAGTGGGAGAGAGGTAAACTGCCGGTCAGAGCAGAGGGAGGTGAGGAGGGATTAGCCTGATCAGACTCTGTCTGTCTGCACAGGATTAGACCGTCTGTGTGTGTGTGTGTGTGTGTGTGTGTGTGTGTGTGTGTGTGTGTGTGCGTGCGTGCGTGCGTGTGTGTGTGTGTGTGTGTGTGTGTGTGTGTGTGGGTGGGAGGTAAACACCACTCTGCTCACAGAGGAGTCGTCGTCCTTTGCTCTCTCTGGATTCCACTTTTAATGTGTTAGTTTGTTGTTTGTTTATCAATCAGCCTTCAGCAAGAAGCGGCAACCACCAACAGGAAGTGGGCTACTATCAGAGACCAGACCAGACCAGGCCAGACCAGACCAGGCCAGGCCAGACCAGGCATCAGTACGACTGGCAGCGCCTTGACTGAGCTTCTGAAGACCACGTCAAGACTGAGAAGTTATTTCCTCAATAAAATGACTGATAATAAAAACTAAAAACTGAGCTGAGACTGAAAGAAAGAAAGACTGTACTTTATTTATCACAACACTACATGCACACGCCATGTGTGAAATTAATTCTCCGCATTTGACCCATCCTGGTCCGTCGTTCCTCCGCGGCAGACCAGGAATGGTGGGCTGCCAGCCGACAGCGGCGCCCGGGGACCCGTCCCTCTCGTCACCGTTGGTCAGGTGGTGATCTTCTTGCATGTTTTTAGTGTGGGTACATTTTATGGAGGATACTCCAGGTGAACATGGGCAGAACATGCAAAAGGCCCTTTTTTCCTCGAGCAGCAGGCACTGAAGGCATGGTGGAGGACACGCCCCCAGCGCCCACAGCGAGAATCGAACCTGGGACCTTCTAGCTGTGAGGCGACAGTGTTACCACTTGTGCCACCGTGCCACCAAAGATGACTCACAGACAAAAACCACAGACGCAGAGATGTTTGTGAACATCCGGTGCTCAGGTTCTCGCCTGTCCAGCGTTGGTGGGATTTCAGTGGAAAGCCAGACGCGCACATCCTTTAACTACTCGTGTGTCTCTTCCTCGCTCAGCCGTCAGGACAAACATCCGTCGTTTGGTGAGTTTGGCCGCCTGGTGTGAAAAGCTCTGAGAGAAGCTTAATGGAGGCAGAACGCCTCGATGACATTTATGAACCATGGAGAAGCCGTTTCCAGCCGCTATCACGTCGCAGCAGTGAGGAGGAAAACTCTCGTTCTAAAGCTTTTAATATCCTCCACAAACACATTACAGCCTCGAGGTCGAATCAACTCCAGTCACACGTTAATTCAAAGGGGAAGACGTGTAAAATTAAGAATAAGCGAGAGGCAGTTTGGAGCTTCTGCAGCCTCTAAGATTAGAGAACCGGACCTGGATCAAACCCCGGTGACATCCACACCAAGTGACATGAAGCACAAACACCCCGGACTGCAAAAGATTCTCACTTTATTCAGTGAATAAGGCGTTGAAGTGCGGGGAAAACGTCGGCGCTCTGCTCTGTTTACATTCAGTGTTTCAGGCCAAAACTCTGCAGAATCTTTGAGCTCTAACAAACACGGTGAGCCCCTCGTAAAACATTTGCAAAGCCTTAAAGTACTTTAAATCCTGCAGTGTTTGCATCCATGTTCACGGGCTTGCCGTCTTCTTCTTCTCTGCCTTTGTGGGTGCAAAGCAGCCAGCTGTTGATCTGTGGAGCAGGCTGTGCATCAGGAGAAACATCTGCACGATGCTGCTGGAGCTCAACGACGCCACAGTCCACAGCTTCATCAGCGCCCGGCAGTCTGATGGGAAAACACTTCAACACGCCGCTGTTACCAATGAAAGAAAACGCCGCGGCTGAATCCTCTGAACGCCTCCTTTAAGTCAGAGACTCACACGTTTCAGCAGACGTTAATATCAATATCAGAGACCAGACTTCTGAGCCCGATACTGGTGTCGATATTTGGGAATTTTTAAAATATCTGATAATGACAGAAATATATATGAGAGTGGTTCGCTCTGTCTGTAGTTGGGAGTGCACTGGTTTCTTTAGCCTGGCTTATAGCTGAGGAGGAGGAGGAGGAGGAGGAAGATGCTGCGGTGGCGTTGGCAAACAGGAACTTTATTTCCTCTGCAGCAAAGCACACGCAGCCTAACACCAGCATTAAGCTTTCACAGTCTATTAGTCTGTAACATGAACTTCAGGGATTTCTGATCATTTCATGACGATCCCTAAAGCCGAGCGCTTTATAAATTTGGCTGCAACTGACTATTTTTTTTCTTGATTGATTGATTAATTGTTTGGTCTAAACAAAGCAGAGGACAGTGGAAATGCTAATGACAGCCTGAAACCTTAAAATATGAAAGAGGAGCTGAAAATCCAAACAGAGGATGACATTAGCTCGAAGTGGGGAACAGTTATTTGATCCACTGATGTCACAATAGTTGATTATTTTTCTGTTGATTGACTAATCAGTTGATTGATTACTGTCTACCTCTGATGTAAACAGCACTAATAAACCGATGCGCTGAGACTGAAGCTGCAGCCGCCTGCAGAGACACACAAGTCATTCCCTCACGTTTAAAACAACATCACATGTGACAAATGAAGGAGAGCAGAGACTGAAAGGAGACCCAGGTGACGTCTTTGTACCTGGACTGCAGACTAGCCAATCAGAGTCCGGATTAGTTGGGCTGGTTAGAGGTCGTTTCCTCTCCTGGTGAGCACTGAGGCTGATTTGGTGTAAAATTGGTTATATAACAAAACGGCAGTCTGTCGCAGAGGCTTTACAGCAGCAACACACACACACACACACACACACACACACACACACACACACACACACACACACACACACACACACACACACACACACAGTGCTATAATCACCTCTAATTCGCCAGGCTGGCTCAGTGCCGGCTCCCTGCAGCCCCTCTGCAGGGCTGCCAGGAGACTGGATACTCTGGGAACACTGGGATGAAGCCAACAGGGACGGGGACATGGAGAGGCAGAGATAAAGGGTCAGGCAGCAGACAGACAGACAGACAGACAGACAGACCGTCGGTCCGTCAGCGTATTGATTTGACTCAGTCTGGCCTGTCAGGAGGTTCACTGACTTCAAAGTTTGACAATATGAAAATAGATCAAACTCGAGACAACAGCGACACCAAGTGGTCAGGAGGAGGTCGGTAACTCATCCAATAGATTTAATCTGTTCAGGATGTTCTGTTTTCTGACTGGTTTCTGTGTCTGTTTGTCAGCAGGACCGCAGAAAAACTACTGGCCAGGTTTTCATAAAGCCGAGGAAGAAGCGTTTGGCCCCAGTGGGATACATGTCATACGTCTTCAAATCCAGCAGGTGGCAGTAAGGTTCAATCGCAACTAAATAGTAGAAATACGACGAGTCCACATCACAACCCACATTCTCAAGTGGAGATACACACTGATCATGCAGCTAAACACACTGTGACTCACATCCAACCGTGAACTGTCTGCAGTGAACTCCATCAGAGACGCTCAAACTTCACGAAAACAACCAGCAACACCGACCTTGAAGCAGAGGCCTTCAGGTTATAACGTGACACCAGCTGACAGCTTCAACTGAGCATCTGTTTATTCCACCATATCAACATCGATATCTCTGAGAATGAAACGAAAACAGTCGACAATCTGAGGCGAGGATGGTTTGATGATCCCAGAAAGAGACGTCAGAGGAGGAAGCTGAGGAGAAAATGAGACTAAGAATAGACGTCATCAGGGATTCTCTGCCGCCTGCACTTAAAGATAAAAACTTTTCATTGAAGGGTGTTTCCCGAGGACGCAGCGTGACTTAAATCTGTGCATCTCCCTCTTTTCTACCAAACTCTGGAGAGAATCACTAAGTCAGATATTTTCTAAGATGCTTTCTGGGCGCAGGAACTGACGCTCGTCTCGCTGCTGACCTCGTTGGCAGTCAGTCTGGGGGAAGATTTGGGGCCTAATGACTAAAAGGAGAGCTCATGAATATACAGCCGTCCTTCAGAGCTGCAACAGCACCAAAATAACCCGGAGAATTTGGGAATGTGGAGCACTTCAATCACTTAATTCCACCCAGTGAAAGGAGGAATTAGCTTCTTGTCGTCTCCCTCCGAGACTCTCAGGCGAGTCGACGTCTCTCCGCACTGTTTCAGTCAAGGACACTTCAGTTCTGCTCTGAACTCGGGGCTCGAAGCTGCGACTGCTGTTTTACTCCAAACTAACAAAGATGGAGGAGACAGAAGGGGAAAACCTGCTTCTGATGAATCTTATGCTGAAGTAGAGACAGAATGAGGTGAGGGAGCGTCTCTAACATTCACACAGCAGCTTGAAATCACATCATCAACACACCGCAGGCAGACACAGAGTAAACACCACACTGACTGACGCCGCAAACATCCACTTTTTTCTTAATTATGCCAGGAAAGAGTGAACAATGCCTGGTATGAGTGTCCAAAACCCAGAGATTCAGTTTACTCCCACAAAGACAAGCTAGAAATCCTCACATTTAAGAAGCTAAAACCAACAAATTTGACATTTGGCTTGAAAAAACATGTTGTGCTTTGTGAAAATCTGAACTTTTATCCTCAAAACTGATAACAGACACTCAGAAAATATCCAGCAGAGACTTGTTCCATTCAAGGACTTCTCAAGGACTTCCAGTGAGGTGAAACTCAGGGTACAAAGTCATGCAGCAAAACTTACATAATTTCACTTTTTCAACACTTCATTGTTTCATTAAAAACAAAATAAGTTGCTCTCGATCCCGTTTGAAGCTGTGGGAGCAGATGCTTTCATGTGACCTCTTTCATCGTGATAACTCTTTTTAAATGGCGTACAGCTGCTGTCATTAACCTGGATTTATGCTGGTTTTGTCAGAGATGCCACGATCATAAAACAATAATTCGATCCGCGGTGCAGCAGCAGCTTGCTGGTGACAGCCGGTCAACAGGCAGCGTTTAACAGAAACAAATCTGTAAATACAGCCACAAGCGGCGACGATCAGGGTCCAGGCAGACCGCGAAAAATGACTAAATTTTACATTTTAAGAGCAGAAGAGCAGATGCAGAAGAGGGAAAAACACTGAGAGATTTCTAAGGTGACGCTTGCAGTGAGTTTGTGTGCTTCAAGAACAAAAATAACAGGAACAAGCAACAGTGAGCGTCGCTGCCCGGACCCCAAATAATGAAGCACATGTTGAATTCAGTGATGGAGGTCACGGAGAGCAGGAGGAGGCTGGACAGAGGTCTAACATAAAGGTTAAACTTAGAATGAATCTTAAATCTATTTCCAACAGATTGAAACCAAGGATCTTTTCATTATCGGTTATTTTCTTGATAAATCGTGATTTTTATGCTTCATATCTGCTAAAAAGACACTTCCACACAAGCAGCCGTGACAGAGCTCGATGCGTTATCTTCAGATCGCTGTTCGGTGTCGATCTGACTTTAATTCACTCCTCCATCCACCGAAGCCTGACCCCGTGACCCCGTGACGACGACCGTCCGGACCCGGCAGAGCAGCCGTCCACCTGCAGACAGCCTGAGCCTGAGGAGCACGCTGACCTCTGACCTCTGCTGCCCGGCGTTCGTTTCCCAGCATTCCTCTCTCACAGCGTCGTTACATTAACAGGACCTCTAGAATAACAGGCCTCATAAAGTTTGTGGACTGAGGCGCTGTGGTGAATAATTAGGGTGAACTCTGACCGGGCTGCAGCTAACGATCACTTTCATCATCAGTGAACATGCCGATTATTCTCCTGATAAATCAAATTTCAGAAAATCAAGAAAGAAATATCCTCAAAACTGATATCAGATCGTGTACATAATTAGAAACTCTCAACGGCTTCCAGGGGAAACTCAAGATTGTCATGATTTTGGGCAGAAGGGATGAAACTGATATCACGATAATTATCACAGCGGTTTCCAATGATACTGACGTGTTCAACACGACAGCGTTCAGACAGAGAGATGTTTGTGTGTTCACTCAGAGCTGGAGTCAGGATGTGGTTAGCCTAGCTTAGCATAAAGACTGGGAGCAGGGGGAAACAGCTAGCTCTGTCAAAAGTGAAAAAAATTCACTGACTAACATCCAGATGCCGCAGATCAACCGTCACATGTTTGTTTAGCGTGGACACAAACAGAAAAGTAAACACCAGAGAGCAGCCAGCGAAGTCTTTAAGAGCTCGCTCTGGGGTGGATTCAGATAAACTCTCACGTTTTCACGCAGAAACATTTCGCCTTAACAGCAGATGATGTGAGTGCAAAGACGCACAGATCTCACTGTCCAGGCACAGATCACATGTTCAGGCTTTCATGGGGCCTTCGGCCGACCCACAGAGCTAAAGCACGGAAAGATCTGCTCTCATTTCATTTCAACTTAGAACTGCTTCAAAGACTTAATCCCCAAACTTTTTCCAGTTTGTGAAAGCAGCTTGTTTCCCCTCCATCACATCCCCTGGTGTGAATGCATTGTTCTAATTTTCACTCCCCCACATTCCACCAGTTGAGTGAATAAACAGTAAATCATCCAGACTGGGAGGAGCTCCTCCTCCCGTTCTTTCAGCACATTATTTTCCCATGAATACTGCTGAATAATGTCCCTTTAATTTAAAGCTCGGCGGCTGCACACACACTCAGCCGGCGCGGTGCAAACCTCCGCACTTCTGCACGGCTCACGTCTCCTCTGTGGCGCATCACTTCCAGCAAAACTTCCCTGAGAGGTGACGCAGGTTCATTCATCTGAAAGCCTGCAGTGCACGACCGCAGCCGGACCCACAGGTTGTTTTACTCCATCTTAAAGCCGTCTGCTGGTTTGGTCATTCAGACTCGAGCTGAAACATTAGACCTGACGATTATTAGTGACCAAGTCCGAGCAGAGCCGCTTCAGTCTGCACGCAGGAATGTCTGGCGGATTGTGGGGAAATGAGCTCAACAAGTCATTTCATCAACGCGAGCTGAGCTGTGCGTGAAGTTACTGCACCCAGCAGCGACCCTCTGACATAATGAGCCGACCAAGAGCGGATTCCATCGCATCCAGCTCCGTTATACGTTCTCACCCTGCCCCCTGAACACCACGCCAAACTCCGTTCGCAAAAATAACAGTTTAAAGTTTCTTTGCTCAAATATCAACGTAGACGAGGCGAAGAATATCTTTTCAGTTACTCCTTGAAATCCACACGCAGCAGCCTTCACATCGGCATGAGTTAGACCCACAGCACATCTCTTACGTACAAAGAAAACACGTCCTTTTTAAAGCTGCTTCGCCCTCGACTCCCGTTATTCACCTCCTCCGAAACATGATCTCCAGGAGCAAGCACCAGCAGTTGAGTTTTCATTAAACACTGAATTACGACTGATGTGTTAACAGCATGCCAAATTAATCAGAGCACAAAAGGCCAAATCACCTGCAGCTATATGACCGGTTGCTGAGAAATAACGTAGCACTTAAATGGCTGTTTTTTTGAAGGGAGTCCGGCGCAGAGCTCGCTTCACATTAAACGCACCGGGGCTACATTACATCACTTCCAGCAAACTTCACGGAGAACAATGAGGACAACACAGCATCACCGACCTGTTTTAACCGACTACTCTCCGTCCTGGCTCAGCCAAAAACACAAAACCGCCGAATCCGTCTGGATCTTTGCGACACGTTAGCCTGTCGCTCACTACGGAGCCTGTTTGTAACTGGTACCGACAACGTAGTATTAGCTAACGCCGGTGAATGAGAGTAACGGTGGCTACGTTCAAATCCACCGACATCACCAAAGCACAAACGCAGACAGAAAAACGGCAACATGGACGTCTGCAGGCGGCTCACCTGTGAACTGCTCGCCGGAGGAGAAGCACATATCCAGGCTGACCTGGAGGCAGCGTGTCCGGAGCTCCGGAGAAGCGGCGGTTATTGTGTTTAAAGCGGCAGAATGGAGGGGGAGGAGCTACTACCTGCAGCAGAGTGCGCGAGAGCACGAGCGCGTGCGCCAGTGTCAACAGGAGAGCGTGCGCGCGTGCGTGCGTGAGTGCGTGGGAACAAAATACCTTCATATTAAACCATAAATCCCCCCAAACTCTTAACAATATTAACATGTGGGTGACATGTGACGATGAAGTACTCACATCCACACCCAAGTACTACTGTGAAAGTACTCAAAAATGTAAAAGTGTGTAAGAACAATCAGGAAAATGTATTTCAAGTATTCAAAGTACTCAGTGCAGTGAGATGTCCCCTGTGACTGCTCTGCTATTATATGTGATATCAGGTAGATTATTATGACTCATGCATTCATGTAAAAGCAGGATTTTACGTTTTTTTATTGATCATGTTTAAAGTAAAACTGAGGCAACAAACCCAAAACAATATGTGCGTGTTTGTGTGTGCGGATAAAGAAATGATTAAGCTATCTTTTCGGTAATTTTAAATATTATGAGATCATGACATGAGATCATTTAAAATGAAATAAGATAATCCTTTACTAATCCCACAGTGGGGGAATGTGCAGTGTTACAGCAGCAAAGCGAGACATGAAAAACAAGTAAACAGCATAAAAAACAAGGCGGTGGTTGTGTGTGTCGTCTACTGGGAGTTATTCTAACTTTATCAAGTGGTCACTGGACTGTCGTCACATTAGACATCAGGATGTCACTGGCTAATCGCTGGAGTCTGGTGTTGAGAACAAAGACACGCAGGAGTTAAACCTGTGAGCTGACTGTGCAGCGAGCAGCAGAGCTGAAGCTGTGCTGTGTCTGTACTGTGAGTGTGACTGTATTGATCGGGGTATTGATCACATTAGAAACGCAGGAGGACATGTTAGGATCAATACGAGGCAGCTCACCACAGCCTGCCACAACAGGAGGCGGCTGAGCCTCATGATGCTCATAATCAACGTGCTGGTTGTGATAAACCTCTGACTGATGCACACACTGTCTGACAAGTCATTACACTGAGGTTAGTTAGTCGTTAACAGGTTTTACTAAACCAGTCAGATACATATTTCACACCGACATACAACATTTAAATGCCACTAATATAGTACTATGAATACTATCAATACTTCCACCAGAGTTAATTGTACAAATACCGACCAGCAGTCATTCTGCCAAAGAAACTAATGAAACCACCACATAATAAATCTGACTTACTGTTTTTGTGTCACCAAGAGATTAAAACTAAGAGGAGTTTACAGCTGGAAACCACTGCAGACCAACAACAACTGACGTATCCCGCTGAAACACTTTTTCTTATTATCTTCCTTTCTCAGAACAACATGGGAGCATTGGTCTCACAAGTCTTTCAAATTAAAAGACTAATGACATTGTTTGTCCACAACAGATGAAAGTGTTTCCTGATCCGATAACATTGCATGGTAATATTGTTGATTTTACTGAATGAAAATGGTGGAAATATACAGAATGCTTTTTTTCTCCCAGCCTGTATTTGGGGCTGGCCTTTATTTGTTTGCGTCAACCACAGTGGCCATTATTTGAGACCCGGCTTTTGTTTGAGGAAATTGTAAAGGACTGAAACTTATGATTCTTTTCATTCTGGATCAATCTGCTGATTATTTTCTCCATTGATCGATTGATTGTTTGGTTTAGAAACATTCAGAAAATAGTGAGAAATGTGGCCACAATGAGCCCAAAGTGACACCTTCACAGTGTTCGTTCAGCTCAGCATTATGGCAAATACATCCAGATCATTCACAGGAAAAGCAGCAAATCAAACATCCAAGAAGCTCAAACATCAAATGTTTTTACAGGAAAAACTACTTCAACCATTATCAGAATAATTGGAAATTAATTCTAGAATTAATAATCAACATTTTCATATGTTTTATGTGTGAAATCTATTTAATTTGTAGTGTAACTGCTGACTAAAACTGTCAAATAACTGTTGTGAAGTAGAAAAGAGCAATATTTCCCTCTGACTGCAGCAGAGTCGAAGTCTCAAATGTCATGAGTAGAAAAGATTCACACTAAAGCAAAAGTACCTCAAATTTATTGCACTGAAGTACAGTATTTGACTAACTGCCACTGGCTGCTACTACATTTAATACTGCCTATTAAAACACCAGAGTAAATGGAGCCTGATAGGAAGGCAAAGAGAATAAACAAGAGTCTGAAATATATGAGAGAGATGACAGGCAGTCAAAATGTGGTTAAAAATAAATTCATGATGTTTAATGAAAAAACATTAAACATGAAGAAGCAGTTTGTCTCATGTGGAGCTGAACAGAGTTTGGGTGGAGAACAGATATGAACCACAGCTCAGCCCTCAAACATTCCTCTGGTGGAAACTCCTCAGCCTGGTTCCTATTAAACAGGGCTGAACAGGACCAAACTGGGCCGAACGGGGCTAAATCCGGCTGTGCAGAACCAACCAAGGCCTCACGTATTATCGTTTATATCCATCGTTCTTTACGAAGGAACGTTTCCCTCATTTTGTTGGACTGATTCTGTCTTTCTCTCTGCAAACTGCTTGGAAACAGTTTAGCTCTTTGACTGTCGGTTTGGAAAGACACAAATATTGAATGTCTAAACATCTGAAAACACTTTTTCAGACTTCATCTGGACTATTCGTTGGCTTTTAGGCTCCCCACTCCTTCCATAAATTATCCATAGATTAAATTATGGATGATCAGTTATAATAAATGTCCTGTTGACTCCTTCCCCTCGACACCACACAGCTGGAGCTGCGCTAGCTGCTGCTATGAGAAAACTAACGGGGATTTTGATAAATAAACAAACACCGCAGAGATGCAGAGACCAACAAAGCTGCTGATTTTCCCACAAATTCGATCTACTTTCAAAGCACCAAACCTTTGAGAGTTGTTCTGAAGTACAATGATGTTGTTCTGAAGACTCGTTAACATTCGGAGTGTTCAGTGACACGGTTTGTAATTAAAGGAATATTCCAACAAATCTGGAAACATTCTCTTTCTGATTCTTTACTTTTTCTGATGGTGAGATGAAATGAATAATATCAGTCTTTGTGTTAAAGGAATACAACATTTTACACTTGGTTGGTTTCTTGTTGAGAGTCAGATGAAAAGATTGACACCACTGTCACACAGTTCCTTTAAATATGAAGCTCACAGCCAGCAGGCAGTTAGCTTAGCTTAGCTTAGCATAAAGACTGAACCTCTAAAGTTCATGTCGTCTTGTTTGTTTAATCTGCTCAAAACAGTGAGTGTACAAGCATCAGGCTGTAGTTTTTTGTTGGGTTGTGTACCTGCTGGGAACGGTGACTTTATATGGATTAAAAAATATTTCAGTACTTTAAATGTGGAGCTGCACACAGATGTGCAGTGTAAAGGCTCGTTAATGTGCAGCAGCTGTCCCTGTCAGTTCTGGAGCATATCAGGGCCTGAAGTCCATCACTGTTTAACTTCTGTTCATGCAAATCAAACAGCTCTGACTTCATATTAAAAGCCTTTCACTTGGAAACCACCGGATGGCTTTTACTGTGAAGCAGCAACAGGAAGTATAGCATCAGTCCACTTATTAGCAACTAACTGCTAACTCTCTGATAAGAGCTGATCTACATGTAGATTTAAACATTTACTGTAAGGACCACCATCCAGATTTTCAGAGTAAAAGTGAACTAAACTAAAGCGAAGCAGAGATGACATGAGGTGAGTGTCACAACAGTTTGTGGAGAGAACACCTGGAAGGAAAGGATGACAGACTGACGGTCAGGTGGATGCTTGTTTTGTGTTGTTTTGGAAGAGTTTCCAGCAGTGGAAACGGTTCAGCCCATTTAAACCCCTGCTGAGATGTTCCAGTGCAGTGTGACAGAAACTGCAGCGCTGATGTGACCACATTCATCACCCTGCACGTCTGTGGGAGCAGAGTGGCTGGCTTGACCCCTCTATGGCTGCAAGTGGACTGTTCTTCAACAACAAGGTGATGGGCTGCTTGACTCCGACGATCCAGCCGTGTCACATCCCTTTCAGGGGAAACGTTTGAGCATCAAACTAACATCTGTAGCTGTAAATCAGGACCTGCAGTATCTGGTGACAGTAAGCTGTTAGTTCAGTGTGTCTGATGCATATTTAATCAGCGTTTCATATCTTCTGCTGCTCAGCTCGTTTTCAGGTTGTCAACAGGAGCATAAATATGGATAAAACCAGAGACCACAAACACACCGCAGAGCTGCTTCAGCCTGAGAGCTGCTGGAGACACTTTCTGCTCTGAAGCTTGAACACAATGTGGAGCACAAACAGGAAACACAGCATCATCCAGATCACACATGTTTTCCACTTTAGGTCTGGTTTTCTCCTTCCTTTGGTCCATAAAGCACTTTGTCTGTCACACTCTGTTTACTTTGAACAATGTCGCTGAATTAATTGGACTCACGAACTGCACAAGTGGAGACGCCTTCTGTTTTCAAGGCTGGGACATTTAAACAGACTGTTTCTGTCCAGAGAGGATCAGACTGAGCTTCAACACGAGCAGCGGGAAGGAGGTCAAAGGTCAGAGGTCACAGCTCACGGACAACAGTGATTAGTGGGACGCCAAAGCAGGACAACAGCCACCAGTGAGGGAAATGTTAAAATTAAAGCAGACACAAGTGTATTTTCCACAAAAGCTAAAAGGTAATGTGGGGGAAATATGTCATGCTTTTATTTTGAAGGAGCATTAAAAGGGATTTGCAGGGATATTATATCACCATGGCGATGCAGAAGAGAAAAGGAAACACAGAATATATATCATGTGGTCACTGAATGTTATTTATCACGTTTTACATGTGAATTATGACTCATTTCTAAATTTCACTTTCGGGTTTGTCGTTCTCTTCCACCTGCTTTTACCTTTTACTTAAAACTGCACAGCTGCTGTTTAATTCTGAAGTAATTTTTAGCAAGTGGTGGAAGAAGTATTGACATCTTTTACTGAGGAAAAAGTAGCAATACTGCAATACATAAATACATCTTCACAAGTAAAAGTCCACCAACTGCCTCCTCCTGTTGGCAGTCACGTCGTTGTTTCAGAAGTAGAATCTTAATGTGAAGGGACCTCGTGATGAAAGCTGTCAGATAAAAGTACTTCTACTTCTAGTCATGTATTCGTAGTACAAAGTATAAAGTACAAGTGTCTTACATGTATACTTCAGTACTGCACTTCAGTACTGTAAATGTTCTTGGTTACTTTCAGCCACTGACTTCTTCATAGTATAAACACACAAGTACACAGAAAACACGTAAAAGTAGTAAAAATAAATTGAATATATTCAGAATATCTTGATAAAACACCAAAATTTTCCAAGATAAAGTTGTAATTTTATGAGAAAAAGTAGTAATATGAGAATAAAGTCAAACTATGAACAGAAATGTTTTGTGTAAATCAGTAAATTAAATTGAGTTAAATGAGATTAAATGTGTGTTTTAACTTCTTCCTGCTTCAGTGCAGATCATCGAAGTGAATCTTAATTTTCATGTTACTGCTCATTTCTTTAAATATTACATCATTCTTGTGATTTACTATTGTTATAGTTACTATTGTAACTCTTAAACAAGCATCCGCCACGATCAAACTTCATCTTTTCAGTCTGTTTGATGATGATATCTGCTGTTAACCTGCGCAGTTTCCTTTAATCTGAATCTATCTGTGGTTCTTTGGCGTGTAGATGAACACGCTTTCGCTCAGTTTGGGGCAGTTTTTGTCTCGGTTTCAGAGTATCTGATCAGATCGGCCTGATGACTGTGTGATGTTGTTTTCTGCTGCTCTGTAACGGACTGAGTCGAACAGTTTGAGCCGTCAGAACGTGTTTTCAAACACAACAGTGAGTCATCTCCATCTTCTCACGGCGTTGTGTTTGATGGTTTACTGTCCGATCGCCGCTGCCGGCTGTGATTTAGCGTCTGTGATGAAGAACAAAGAGCTCAGTGAAGTGAGAGGAAGACTCGCCTCTCATTCAGCTCGCACACAAAAAGCTGCTGATTTGAATACAAAGAGTCTGCAGCTCAGAACAGACATGAAGGAAACTGTGCTGGCCTGCTGCAGCTTCCTGCTCATTACTGACTCTGAGTGTGTGTGTGTGTGTGTGTGTGTGCGTGTGTGTGTTTACTGGGCCGGGGGGCATCCTGTTTGAACCAGTTTACTGCTGCTGAATTAGACCCTTTCAAACAACAAACATGCTGATGACGACAGCATTGCAGTAACTGGTGGTAAAAGTACTCAGATGCTTCACTGAAGCACCAGTTGAAATACCAGTATCACGTCCTGGGCCGGCCCCGCCCCGTGTGACCGACCCTCTGCGGCGTCTGATGCCACGTGTGACACTGGTCCTGATGCTGAGACGACGCCCGCCTCACTTCCTGACTGCTGTCCTGAGGATCCTGATTGGAGCAGAGCCCAGTCCGGTCCACCAGTGGCGGTGGCTGTGATTGGATGTGAGCAGGACAGGTGACAGGTAGAGTCGAGCAGCTCAGAGAGTTGAAGCTCCGCCCTGTCAGGTTCACCCTCTCACCTCTCTGTCGGTTGTATTTCTATATTTGACGTCAGCGGCGTCCTCAGGCTCTTCCTTTCTTTACAGTTCACCTCCTTTGTTTGTTATTCGTTACTCTCTTTTGGCTGCTTCCCAACACTGCTCATTTTCCTACACTGTCACAAACACATGAACGCATCACATGGGGCTGTTCGACCTGTTAGCGTTAACGTGCGATCTGACCTCTGCAGCCGGGCGGATCTCAGCGTAAAGAAATGCTGCTGCTTGTTGGCCGTTGACACACATGAGGCCAGCGGTGCCTCCTGACAGTCACGAACCAAAAAAAACTAACATTACAATGTTGACCTGATGGTGGCGCTAGAGGAAAAGTCAGAGGATCAGTGCAGTTATTGCAGTTCATCCTCAGGGGAGATGAAGCACGTCTGGTAGTTGTTGTAGTTCAGCGGAAACAAACATCACCGTCCTGTTAGCTGCCACCTCTTAGCTGCTAGCATGGCTAAAAGTGTAGAAGCCCAAACTGACGGTCACATGATCTTCAGATTTATGCAAAGATGGGTGTCGTCATGGAGACAATGGCCATGTTTGACACAGGCTGAACTCTGACCTGCTGACAGGGATTAAAGTTAACTCAAGTTGAAGTTTGTCCGACAGGCGACGAGGATCCACCTCCCAAAGTCAACGTACAAAAACTCTGAGCTGCCTGCAGGTGAATCCATCAGGGTCACCTGTGAAACCAGTGTTTCCACATGTGACCCCAGTTACCTGTAAGTTACATCACCTGCATCCTGTCAGTTTATCAGAAACAGAAATCACATGTGCCTGCACACGTATTCCACATGTGTTCGTCAGGACAGACACAAAATACACAAAAAATACACAAAAAAGGCTTCACTGAAAACACTAAACATCATGTGACACCACATGTATGGTACAGTTACCACTGTGTGTGTGTGTGTGTGTGTGTGTGTGTGTGCTTTCATCTCACTTCCTGCATGACATCACCCTCACCGTTCCCATGTTACATCTGCACTGTTTACTCTCCCAGTCATATGATGGTACCACACACACACACACACACACACCACCCAGTTGAGTGAGTCATTGTGTGCATGTGTGTGTGTGTGTGTGTGTGTTAGTCACCTGTTTGCTCGCTGCTGTGTGTCTGTCACACACTAACACCTTTAACACACTGTCACATCTTTCATTGTGTTACTTTGATCAGAATATTATCTTTAAAGCTCTGCTAATCAATATTTTGATGCTGATCAGTTGAACATATGGACCTCTGCTAAAAACAGCTGAATCTGGGGGGAGGAGAACATAATCCAGTACTTCTAATTTCTCCTGTACTGCGTTCTGCAGCAGTATTTTTAACATCAATATTCTGAACTCTTGAACAGGAGAATACTTCTACTCCACTGCATTTATTTGACAGCTGGAGCTACGATTTACTGTTGACATTAAGATTTTAGATGACAAAACAACCCAACTATCTTTTCTGGAAACCCTTTCAAAATAAAGTTCAGATGTATGTTATCAGCTCGTCCACAGAATGATTTCCATAGAAAACCTCTCACATGGTTCCATTTAATGAACTATCTGAGGTCCCAAGAGGTCAAACTATTCAAAACTCCACAAAACAAAAATCAAAGATGAGAGAAAAAGCAAAGTAAACCAGCAAACAGTACATGAAGTATTTGAAAGTATCTCCACCTGCAGCAGCTCCAACAGTAAAATGCTGCTCAAACATTGAACTTCAGTATGAACAAACTGATAAAGTCACAGAGAATCAGAGATCAGACACAGGAGACATTTTACTGCACAGACAGTACTTTTACTGCATGAAACTGACAGAGCTGCTGTACTTTTACTGCATGAAACTGACAGAACTGCTGTACTTTTACTGCATGAAGCTGACAGAACTGCTGTTTGTTTGTTTGTTAGCTAATGAGATCCAACATGTAAATCAGACAGACTTGAGCTAAGCTAACAGTCTCGCTCCCGCTTCCAGCTGGGCCGAGGAGGTTAAGGGTCAGAGGTCAGAGCGACAAGACAGAAGATGGAGGACATTTATGAGCCGTGAGGCAGAAACGTCTTTCGGTGATGGTGAGACTGCTGAGCGAGAAAAGAGCAGGGACATACGAACAGTTTCCCACCGAGAGCACAAACACGCAGAGTTCATCTGCAGAGTTTCAACGAGAGGATCCAAAACCAGGACCCAAAACAGGGAGTGACGTAGAACCGGAGCCAAACTGACCACTAAACCAAAGTGCATCTGGAGAAATTACAGACTGAGTTGTGCATCAGTCAGTGTGCTCCTCCTCCTCCTCCTCCTCCTCCTCCTCCTCGCTCTTCACCACACCTGCCAACACGCCTGCTGCTTCCACACACATCAGCATCAGTTCAGAGAAAGACTGCCACAGAAAAGACTGTTCGGTCTGTCCACAGGTGTTAACGCAGCGAGCTCAGATTTGACCTGAGAGGCTGACGTCTACCTGAACACCTCAGAAAGAGAAATCAAACGAGCTGTTACTCTCCATCACTGTCCTCCAGGAAAATGACAAACCACTCTGTCTGCACACAAAGCTCCACTCAGGTGAAAGATTAGCACCAAATTCATTCTGGAGTTACGTTGTTTGACCAACAGTCCAAAAAACAACGATACAGGATGCAGCTGGAAAAAGAAAATGACTGACCAATCACCAGAAGGGATTTACTGACTTCACTTATAAATATATATATATGAGCCATAACACACACTGTTTATTATGCTATCGTGTGCTGTAGCATGAAGATTCCCCCGTCAGTTGAACTAAAGGGCCCAGACCAAACCAGGAAAAAACACACCAAAAGTACACACCAGAGTGTGGACAGGGGCGTCCACATACTTTCGGCCATGTAGTGTAAACACAGATGGGATAGTCTGGAAAATGGAGCGCAGGAAGGATGAAGATTGCACTTGCTAGCTGTTGAGCTGAAGCATGAAAAAACACCAGCCTGGTCCTTTAAAGAGTTGAGGTCTTAAATCATGTTCCACTGCGAAGAGGTGACATGAAATCAGCAGATTTTTGAACGGAGTTTGGGGAGAAGATTCAGCCTCAGAGGAGGGAAAGTAAGAAATGTGACTTACTCTGTGACTACATGCTCTCTCTCTCTCTCTCTCTCTCTCTCTCTCTCTCTCTCTCTCTCTCTCTCTCTCATTCATTTCCTCTGTCTCTTTCTCACCTTGACACACAGCAGCGTTCAGATGATCCCCTCCTCCTCCTCCTCCTCCTCTTCCTCCTCCTGCTCCTCTGCCGGGCCTCCTTCCTCACACCGACGCCTCCTCAGGGAAGAAAAACAAGAGTGATGATGGCAGCTCGTGGCCTCCTCCTCCTCCTCCTCCTCCTGTCTCTCCCTCTCTCTGTCCACGCTTAGCAGCCGTCTCCCAGGTGACTCAGTCACAGAATGACATCATCTCTGTCAGCACACACACCTGTTTCCTCAAAAAAGCACCACCCCTGAACCAGGAAGCCCCGCCTCCCACCACCCCCTCGCTCCCATGCACTTCCTGGATCTCTTAAAGGGGAAGTGTCAGTCACTGCTGCAGGGCAAAAACAACAGGTGGGTTCGTCTCCAACAATAAGAGGACAGAGACACCTGTATATGATTGGATGATTCTCGGCCTCCTGTCTGTGAGAAAAGTCTAGAACGTCCCAGACACGAATGAAAGCAAAAGACAAAGAAAGTAACACAGACCAGAAAAGGAAGGACAAGAGTTAAAGACACAGGCTAAAGAAATGAAGGAAACGGGATCCAAGAACTAAAAGATAAAAGAATTAAATAAACTAACATTCAAACTAAAAGCTGAACATTTGGGAAACACGTTTATTTGCAGGTGCAGACTTAGATGTTCAGATTAATATCTCTCTTGTGTTTGGATGCTAAACATGAAGCTACAGCCAGTGTCCTGTCAGCTTAGCTTAGCTTAGCTTAGCTTAGCATAAAGACTGGAAACAGGGAAAATGGCCTGCCTGGCTCAGTCCAAAGGGAATGAAATCCACCAACAGGTTAACATGTTGGATCTTTGTTTGTTTGATCTGAACAAAAACTGAAGTGTGAAAACGACAATTTGACATTTTACTCGGGTCATGCACCCCATAATTTCTTGCCTCTGAGTAGTTGCCAGGCAACTACAGGAGACTCGAGGAAGCTTCTGTGCCCAGCCAAGAAAACAGTCTGCTCCTGTGTTTGTGCTAAGCTAAGCTAACCGGCTGCTGACTGTACACTAACCTGCAGACATTTTCCTGCTTTAATGTTAATGCTAACATGTTTATGAAGCTTGATTTCTGTTTATTTTCCTTATTTTCTCTGTTTGTTGTTGTATTTCTTGGCTCTCTTGCAGTGTCACTGATGCAATGCAACGCTGTTCCAGTGAGAGTTGTAGGAACAACAGCGGTGTGTTCAATAAAGTTCAGAAAATAAAGCTTGCATGTTTTTAAAAATATGCAGAACATAAATATATTTACCCTGAACTGTGAAGCACTTTGTCTTTTTCACCGTTACCAGTGAATCACTGATCGTCTTCCTGGTGTTTGATAATGATGATTGAGATATTGCAGCTGATGGTGCTTCACAGCTACGTGTGTTGAATTAATGATAAGGCTGCTATAAATATCCACAGCTGTGCTTAGTGACAGCTGCTCTGGTCCTGATGGAGCACCTCGCTGGTGTGATTGACAGGTCTATAGACAGATGTTTGGTCTCCAGACGTCCACAGGTCGGTGCTGCGTTCAGGGCCCCGCCGTCGAGAGGTTCAGGATACAGGGAAACAGAGGCTTAAAATGAAAACGATGATAAACTTCATCACTCATTACGAATTAATTGAAGTGGCTGTAATTGATTTTCATAACTCCAGTGTCTGAACTGGGAGTGTGCTGGTGTCTCTGGTCATCAGCTGGATCTGCAGCTCCTCTCATTTACGTTTAGAGATGAAAAGTCTGTATGGCAGAAAAAACAAAGATATCTGACAGCAATTTAATCTTTGATGATGTTTATGATGATGATGTTTCACTCCACTGTCATGCTGCAGGAAACATGTCTCATCTGAGTGGATACTGAACATTTTATGACTAAAACTACAGTAGTACTACAGTACTACACAGTAGTGAAGCTGCAACAGCGAACACGACTATCATCAGCAGAATCAGAATCCTGATCCAGCTCCCAGGAGAGATCAGAGGAGAAATCAGAAGATAAACAAATCACATCATGATGATGGTGTAGACACACACACAGAGTCACACACACACACACACACACACACACACACACACACACACACACACACACACACACACACACACAGATAAATGTTTACAACAGCAGCTTTTTAACTTTGTGCTCTGTATCACTATTATTATATGTGGGAGAAACAAACAGACAAACACACACACACACACGCACGCATGCACGCACGCACACGTACACACACATACACACACACACACACACCTAATGACAGCTTATTTCTGGCCTGTCTCCCATAGCGACCAGACTCCTCTTGGTCGTCACGGCAATAGAGCTGCAGCACAGGACCAAAACTGACAGAAACCAGACAGAGAGAGAGAGAGAGAGAGAGAGGGAGAGAGAGGGAGAGAGAGAGACAGAGAGAGAGAGGGGGAGAAAGAGAGAGAGAGAGGGAGGGAGAGAGGGAGGGAGAGATACAGAGAGAGAGAGAGAGAGGGAGAGAGGGAGAGAGAGATACAGAGAGAGAGAGAGGGGGAGAAAGAGAGAGAGAGAGGGAGGGAGAGAGGGAGGGAGACAGAGAGCGAGGGAGGGAGAGATGGGGGG
>JBBMOE010000084.1:522775-556789 GCA_037975065.1 Chaetodon trifasciatus
GTGCGTGTGGTTGCCATTGACAACCACACGCACACACACACACACACACACACACAAGTGATTGTGATTATTCTTCCATCGGTCGATGTTGAGGTGGAGACGTGTTTCTGGATTCATGGAAAGAAGAAAGTTGTGCCGTGTGACGCGGGGGGGGGGGGGGGGGGGGGGTCTTCACGGTCTGCAGATGAAAGCCTGAAGACAAACACTGATGTGGACGAAGGCTGAAGTCTGACAGTCGCACTCATACCATCATCATATATAAAATAATGGTCATAAAGAACTCATGTTCCTCCTGAATGAAGACCAGGAGCTCCGTGAAGTCCTGCAGCTGATGTTTGAGTCTCTGAAGTGTTTTAGATTTCACAGTATTTCCCTTCATGGATCATCAGGTCTTCATCAATCCTTCATCAGCTCGTGCCTGACAGGAAGCCGCAGCTCGTCACAGAAGCACTTCCTGTTTGGCGCTGTGTGTCTTTGTGTGTGAGGTGTGAAGCTTGTTTGCTTGAATCGAAGCTCCAAATTAAAGCAGAAACAACCTGAAACTTTCGGTGGATTTCAGCAGACTGACGCCGACTCGGTCTGTTAGTGCAGCGACAAAATGTACTTCAAGTACGAAGAGTAAAAGTACTGCACGGAGAAACGAGTGAAACGCCGCCATCACACTGTCAGACTGTCAGAAACGAGCCGCCTGTTGTTGTGAGTCGTCACAGCTTCCTGTCATTTCCTAGAAAGTAGCTGACGGTTCCTGGATGGATCTTTGCCATCAGTGCTTTGATTCTGAGGATCACAGACAGACTTTTAACGTAGATTTCTCTGAAAAACAATGAACCTGACACGTCTAATCGAACACTGACACCGTGGAGAAGCAGGAAAGACGCACGGAGCCGTCTGCAAGGGCACAAAGAGAAAGGAGTCAAGTACAAATACATGAAAGCAGTACTCATGTGCAGTACTCTGACCACTGTTTGGAGGCCGCCTGAAGGTGAACGCCAGGCGCCGCCATGAGGACGCGGCGTCCAGGTCGAAGTGGCGCTCAGTGAAGTCACGTCTCTGCACTCTGGAGGATTTGAGCCTCCAAACACATTTTAAAGGATTTCAGTTTGATCTCTGCCGTCCATTAAAGTGATTCAGGTTGTCAGAGTTCAGGGTTTAACCGAAAGCCAGCACACACACACGCACACACACACACACGCGCACACACACACACGCACACACACACACGCGCACACACGCACACACACACACACGCACACACACACACACACACACACACACACACACAGTGTAACGGCTGCTCATCAGTGAGAGGGTTCGTCCTCATAATTTCCTCTGAAGTGAATTAAGTCGAAGCAGCAGCAGGTCAGCAGATAATCAACATAATGACTTTTCATCAGAGCGTTGACCTAAAGACCCACATGTCCCAGCGTGTGTGTGCGTGTGTGTGTGTGTGTGTGTGTGTGTGTGTGTGTCCTTTATAAACATGTCTACCTGTGTTAATCTGTTCTTTCACCCTCTCAGCCTGCAGCGTTCAGTCTCTGTGGGTCGGTCACGATTCCTCTGTCCATCGGGACAGTTTGGACCTGCAGGACTTGATGATGAGGACGGTGTCTCTTCGGGCTCGATGGTCTTTTTCCAGCTGGAACCTTCCGGACTTCCCTCAGTGGATCAGACTGTCATTACCCATCAGCCCCAGCGTTTGGTGACAGCTTGGTTCTCGTCCCGGCTTCGTCGGCCCTGATTGCGGCTCCTGGTCCTGGACTTCCACTGTCTTCTTCTCCAGACTCCTGCAGGTACAGGTCTCTGTCATGTGACCGGAGACTTAATGTTGACTCATTTTGGTGTTCAGATCAAAGTGAGGTTTAAGTCAAAGACCAAAATCTTTGTAATTATTGATCAAACTTATTGAAACGCTTGAACAAACACGTGAAAAGTGTTTTTCTGCAGGTTTGGTGACAGAAGTCACAGATGAGGTTTGACAGCGCTGGAAAGTACATCACCTGGAAGTGTTCCAGGACTATTTTGAGGTTGTACTTGTACTTGAGTATTTCCATTTTCTGCTACTTTATATTTGTACTCAGCTACACCAAATGCGGTGGAGTGAAAAGTACAGTATTTACCTCTGAAATGTACTTTGAGCAGAAGTAAACTGTAAAGCAGCAGAAAATAGAAAAAAAGAGAAAAAACAGAAGTACAAGTAGTTGAAATGTGTACTTCAGTGGTGTACTTGAGTACATCCAGACTACTTTCCAACTGTGTCAAAGGTCAGTTTATGATCAGCTGTGTTTGAATTTATTTTAATGATTATTAATCTAATAACATTCTCTTCCTTTGAGCTTCTGCTGTTCGTGTTGATCGAGCAGCTCACCTGGAATCCCGCGTGCTGTGCTCTACATCCTGTCACCTGTCGCTCATCCAGGCTCTCTCTCCTCCATCAGAGAGCGCGTGAGGAGGAGCGAGGAAGAGAGGGAGGATGAACGGCGGGAAAAGCGCGCTTCAGCGCTCCGCGCGGCAGAGCATCGTCTCGTGCAGCGAGCCGAACTGCACCGCGCGCACCGCGGAGACTCTGGCGCTGTCCGCAGCATCCGCGTGGAGCCGCAGCGGCTCGGCGGTGGATGCGTCCCGGCTCGTGCAGCTGCAGCTTCCTGCCTCCGCCGCCCCCACGGTGAGTAACTTGTGGCTTTGTTCTGAACGTCTGGAAACGGCTCACCTTTGTTCGCAGAGTGAAACCGAACTCTTAGAAAAGACTGAAAATGTCAAATTTACTTGCTTATTGCCAAAAAATGACGCATGTAGACGCCACGCGATACTTAAAAGACACCAAATTGATGTTCAGCATCAATTTAATGCGCAAGGCGGTGATTAATTTAATGAATGCATCTCTTTCTGGAGTCGGTTTGTTTTCCAACAGTTCTTAAAAAGAAACACTAGATACAGAAGCAGCCGCTATAATGAAATAATTCCAGTTAAAGTCTCTACAGCCAAAAACCTCTTTTCTAGGCTAATTTATGCCGAAATGAGCAGTCAGTCATGTTGATTTGAAAACTGTCTGGTTTGATGTTGTATAGGATACATACAGCTGCCAATAAGCAGATTAATATTCAATACACCTTTTTTCCGCAGAGTTCGGCGCGCGCTCTGACACCAGGTTATCTTTCTCTTATGTTCAAAGTGCCACCGGGTCAAACTATACATCAGATGACATATATTACTCCTGACAGTACCATCAGCTCATAGGCTGCAGGCTTTTATTGATCAGATGAAATGAAACTTGAACCAGCAGATTTACTTTGGCTCCAGAGGTGAAGACAAACAAACATGAAGAACACCATGAAAAATAAATCATCTCCAAACGATAGTGTGAACATGACTGCATGTCTTTATTTCAGGCTATGACGGTATTTAATTAAAAAAATAAAATATGCATCAAGCAGCTGCTTTGACTCATGAACTGGACTTTATAAATCTGCTTACTGGCTTACTGGACTGTCAAATGAATTCTGTAAACACTGTTTGCTCACACCCTCCTTTGATTTCCAAACATCCTTCAGATTCCAGCTCGTGCAATCAAATGGAGCTAAACCCGCTTTTAGTTCTGTGTAATTATGTGAGACGACAGCAGATGAGAGATGGAGGGACAGACATGCAGAAACAGAAACAGAGTGATGAAGTGCTGACAGTGTGTCTCTCGGATGCAGCGTTCCTCCTCAGTCAGTCAGTCAGTCAGTCAGTCAGACTGCTTCCTGTGCGTCCGCTGGGCCGCAGTTCACGCTCACACATGACTTGAAGCTCTGCTGATGGTAAACACTTCGTGCTTTGAACGCCACATGTGATGCTCTGCGGCATCACACACACACACACACACACACACACACACACACACACACACACACACACACACACACACACACACACAGATTACGGGATGCAGGAGGCAGCGTGGAAATGTTCCTGTGTTATCTCTCCGCTTCGGAGCTCGGAGCTGCTCACACGTCACGCTTCACGGCTGAAAGGTCGACCTCAGACTCTCGTGCAGCTCGCGGGCTCCTGTGCCAGCCTGCAGGTGCTCAGGTGATCGGCGGAGGGATGATAACGGGCCGCCTGCACGTGTCCTCAGGATTCTGTGTGTTCTGTGTCTGCTATCGATTGTGTGTTTGTTATTCAGAACGTCCATCCATACATCTGCAAATGCCGTATTGATTCAACTCTGGCGCGCGCGTTGTGTCACGAAGCTGTTCCAGCCGCTTCGCTCTCGTGCCAACTTTCCACTGAGTGTTTGAGCCTCTCAGCATTAACTGAGCGACACACACAAAGTGCTGTCAGTGTGTGTGTGTGAGGCTGTTCTACTGCTGCTAAAAGTACACTGTGGTATTATTACTTTTACTCGAGTAAAAGTTGTGACTTCTTCTTCTTCTAATTTGTAATTTTGATTTGTTTTCACGTGTTTTCACATGATTTGCGGCAGCTGGTTACCGTGATGACTAATTAATGCACCCACACACACATTTATCATGTTTAATTAATGAGCAGCTAAATGTCTCACCAGTGCTGGAATGTAACGAAGTACATTTATTCAAGTACTGTGCTTGAGTACAATTGTGTGGTACTTGTACTCCACTACATGTATTTGACAGCTTTAGTTACTGATACAAAATACGACGAATATTCATCAATAATGAAGTAATAGATGATGATGGATCATTATGCTTTCAGCTCCTCAGCAGTGAATGAGCTACTTCACCACCTTCACTACACATGGTGTATAAAGAGTACATTTACTCTGTGACTCGGAGTAGTTTGCGGTGGGCTGGTGGGTTTTGTGATATTCTGCAGCTCATATTCGCTCCCCAGGCTTTGCTGCAGACCTGTTTTCCTTCCCGGCAGAGACTTCACGGCTGTCCACTGTCCATCTGTCACACAGACAGACGCAGATCAGATCTCAGATCAGGGACGGAGGGAGTTGCTGTACTATGCGTCTCCTGCTGTGCCTCCATCGCCTCCACCTGTCTGTTTGTGCTTACCTGTGGACTGATCCACGCAGGTGTTTCTGGAGCATTCCACATGTTTCCCAGTCTTTTGTTGCTCCTGTCCCAACTTGTTTTCAGAATAAGCAGATATTTACACAAATCGATGAAGCCGATGAGCTCAAACATCGAAAATATTGTCTCCATTGAGTTTATGTCACAGACGGTTAGCAGGTCATCACATTCTGCTGATTGATGTTCCACACTGCGTCACGGCTGGTCTGGATTCAGGGTGTAAAAGGGGTCGTAAACGTCTGTTTGGCGGCTGATATGATGTGAGTGAAATGTCATCCTCCATGATAAGTTTTCCTCAGACTCTATCAGTTCCTGGTCTGCTTTTTATCCTCTGGCTGGGTGTGTTGTTCAGGGAAATGCTCTGTCTCTCTGGGAAATCTCAATTAAGTGTGTGTGTGTGTGTGAAACGTCTGTCCTTTTCTTGTGATAGACTGCATCCATCCATGCTGATGCTGCCTTCACTCTTGTGCCAGGCCGTTAGTTTTACTTGAATTCACAGTGAGATTTTATGCTGCATTCATTAAAAATGGGAATTTCTGCCGTGGCCTCCTGCTCTGTGGCCTGTTACAGGAACTGTTGCGGTGTTGACTTCTGTGTCGTTAAGCCGTCTTCACCATAAAGAATGAAGAAAAGCATGGCAGTATAACAGACTGACAGTGAGGAGCAAACAATTGTTGAATTATTAATGAGGTGTTGAAAAACCAGCCTGAGATGATGCGTTCGCTGATGAGCAGAGACTTGATTGAAGTGGAGCGTTGAGGCTCCTGCAGGGGGTTGATGGATGTGAACACATGATGTGTGTCAGCCCACAGTGTTTGCTGTAACCACCAATCACACAGATGTAGGTTAATGTGACACGTTAGCGTCACGGTGTGTTGGCGGTGGCATTTGGACGACATTTCACTGCTGTCTTTCTTTCTTCTGCTGCCGTTCTGAAAGACGACGGCTGAAGCTGCCATTATAATTATCTGTCATCACGGCGCAGAACATGCTGGTTTAAAGTATTAGCTGATATGTCAGGACATGAAAGTCTGCGGACGGAACGATGCTGCAGACGGACACAGACAGGCTCCACGCAGAGGATCATGTTGAGGGCGGTGACGGTAACACGCCTTTTCAAACGCAGCGCTTTGACAGCAGGACGCCATCAGAGCACAGCAGCCGCTCGTCAGGTGATCAGGTTGCCACAGAGTCTCTTCATGCACTTTTAGTCTCCTTTGGCCAAGTTTGGAGGTTTCTGTCTGTAGATATTGGTTCGTCAACGATGTCCTGGTGAAGCGAGGTCAGACAGCTTCTCACTTAAAGATGCTCAGAGACCATGTAGAAGCTCATGATGGAGAGAAGAAGCTGTTTACTGACGCAGGGGGATCTGTGTTTGAAGGACCGGGTTAATATGCTGCAGGCTGCAGGTGCAGCTGGTGATTGACAGCAGGTGTGCAGGTGAGGAGGAAACTGTGATTGAAACGGACTCAGACAGCAGAAAGACGAGGGATGAAGGAGGAACCCTGCTGGACCTGAACCACAGATACAGATCTCAGACCTTCTGGGAATAAACTGTAATGACATTTATTTGTTCCTTGTTACGCTGGGGGTCCCAGACGTCCCCTGAGGGGCCCCTGAAGTCTGCTGAGCTCTTTGTGAACTGCAGCTGCGGTGCCGATCCACTGATACCTCGGCGAGCTCTTAAATCCTCTGCAGGCGTTCAGAGCTGCAGCTCTCTGTCATTATGTGTGACACACCTGATTCTGCAGGCAGCTGGTGATGCAGGGCAGTACTGCGTGTGTGTGTGTGTGTGTGTGTGTGTGTGTGTGTGTGTGTGTGTGTGTGTGTGTGTCCAATCCAGGTTCATTTATTGTTTCTATTCACTTGCAAAGGTTTGCTGCCCTCCTGCCGCTCATTGGTCCAAACTGCCGAACAGGAACTCAGACTGCACCATGTCGTGAGTCGCCTGCTGAGCCTCCGTCACGTCACGCTCGTACGGCGCTAACGGCGTGTTTTGACGTTTAGTTCAGAGGCTGAAAAAGAGCGTCGCACGCAGGAAATCAACCCCGGACAAAAACAAACCTAAAGAAGGTAAAGAGAAGGAAAATGAAGGCAAACAGAAGGCTGGGATCAAAAGATCAGATGATAGCAGGAACTATGTGCAGCTCATATATATCATATCACCCAACACACACACACACACACACACACACACACACACACACACACACACAGAGAGTTTTGAAGGATTTGAGGCATATGAATGTAAACTCATGTTTTCCATAACTCCCTGAGGTCTGGATTGTTGAAGGATCTGTGCTTTAACTCTTCTGGGACCGTCTCTCCGACAGGATTACTGACTTACTGCAGCTGGACCAGTTTTCTGTGGACCAGGTTTAAAGGGCCGCCTTGGATTTAAAGCACTTTTTATCATTTAGTAGCAGTATATCAAGATTTCTCCATGTTCAAGGAGTTCAAGAGTTTAATAATGTATTTGTGAACAGAATAAGTGTATAAAGACATAGTAAAACACAGCTGTAATGATATAAAATACTTTACTTAAACATGTAAATGTCCTCATATCTGCTCATCAGGACATTTAAGTGTGTTTCTATTAAATCTGCTGCTCTAACACTGATGCTTCAGAGACATTTTACTGCACAACCAGTACTTTTACTGCTGATACTTTAAGTACATGCAGCTCAGAATACTCCTGTACACTTGGATGCAGTACTTGTAAAGGAGTATGTTTAAAAATGGTACTTGTAAGTGAAAGATCTGAATACTTCTGCCAGCATTCACTGGAATCAGCTTTAATAAAGAGTTTTTTTTTTTAACATTTATTATCAGTTTATGGACGTCAAGAACTGGACTGTTTGCATGTTTTTGTCCAGCAGAATAATAAACGCTGTGTTGATAAAATCAAATTTTAGACTGATGTTTTCCTTCCTGGCGGTTTTCTAGAAGTCAGCTTGCAGTGATTTGAAGCATTGACCTTCATGTTTGAGATTTTCTTTTTGGTCGGTGTCATGTAGTAACGCGGCGATGGAATGAGACTGTTTTCATAACCGTCCATGCTGATATGTTCAAGGACACTTTGACATCCAGAATCTGAGAGTTGGCAGCCAGAAAGCGTTTTCTTGCCGAGTTCTGTCATCAGAAATCAAAGCGAGAGACGTAAATCTGGTTGTTTCTCATGAAAAAAGCTGAAATCTGAGCTGTTGAACGTCCATCATAACAGAGAAGCTGTTGGTTGAATGTTTTGGAGTTGAAAATCAGACATGCTGACTTGTGAACGCTTCTATAAACGAGCAGAAAATGGCTTCTCTCGCCCTTGTTGAGGCCTGAGCCTGAGGTTTGTTTGGACCTGCTGGCTCCTAGCGGACGTGGGAACGAATCAAAACTAAAGCTCAAACCTCTCTTCACACTGCTAACCTGTAATAATCCCCTCTGGCCTAAACGTGTGTCTTTTAAACACCAAAGGATCCCGTGCCATAAAACCTGTGTAATTACAATAAAGTTCTGATCTGTTGACTCTCCTGGGAGGAATGAAGTTCACAGGTGGGTCAGGTTTCTCGTAATCCAGCTAACCGTAAGCTGTTTGTGTGGGTTTGATCCTCAGAGACTAAAAACCTGAATGCGCAGCAGCGTAAATCATCCCGTCTTCATCCTGTCTTCTAACTGGTCCCAGCTGTGATGTGTCCAGATGTTTCCACAGGCTGGAAACCAGAGACGGTTTCAGCCATCTGAAAACAGTATGTCGACTGCTTCCTGTTAGCTAATGTTAGCATTAGCTCAGTGATCTAAATCTGCAGCGTGCTGCACCCAGACGTTTCTCCTCTTTGGTGCGTCTCTTTTACTGGTGGGCTGTGAGTTAGAGTGGAGGTTTCTGGTGGTCTGCGGTCATTCGGGCGCTTTAACGCTGCATGGCTGAAGATCAGTTTGGCTGTGTGTTTGTTCTTGTACTTGCTACATAGTGAGGACCGGACCACGTTTATAACCAACAGAGTGAGGACACTTTTGGAAAGTGAAGACATTTGGGTGGCTCCTCAGAAGTTCAAAGGGCTGTTTGAAGGTTCAGTTGTGACCGTTGGGGTCAGGCTAACCTGTCTGTTCCTCGTGTTTTCATTTCCCCTTTTCCCTAGTGTCACCTGTCTGTCTGAGCTGGGTGTGTCCCTGCACTCAGCTGGCTACGCCTTGTCAGCAGCGCACCTGGCGCGCATCAGCCTGACACAACTAATCAGCCTGACTAATCTGTTGCCAGATTGTCCTGATTCATCCGTGGCTTCATTGGTTGTGAGTGCTCAGTGCTCAGCGTCCATCGTGTTCCTTATTGTTAATGTTGGATTTCTTTTGTTTGGACTGCCACTGAACGTGTGCTTTTTGTTTCAGTGCCTTCTTGTCTCAAGCCATGTTATGGAGCTCCCTTTGTTCACCGTTTTGTTTTCTCTCTTTTTGTTTATTCATTATTGTTAAAATGAATTTTATTTGTTCAGTTTTACTTTGTCTCTGGTCTGCATACTTGAGTCCTAAAGGTAATATATTTAAAGGTTTTACAAAACCTTAATAGTAAGGGGCTGGAGAATGTGTGTGTGTGTGTGTGTGTGTGTGTGTGTGTGTGTGTGTGTGTGTGTGTCAGGATACTCTGATACACTGATGTTTCAGCTAAACTGCAGCTTTATTCAAAGCAGCAGTAAAAACTAACAAGCTAACGAGCTAAAAGCGTTAGCCATAACCACCAGCCTGTACGCAGCTTATACCTACTAAACGTCATCATGCTACATGCTAACGGTGCTGCTAACTCGACTGCAGGCTGCTGACACTGTGAGCAGTAACTGACCTCAGCTCAGCTCCACTGTGTCGAGTCTTAAGACGGACTGTCTGCGCTGTGGTCAGATCAGATCTGTGTGTCCACACATCACCAGCGTATCTGCATGGGTTGCTGCGTTAACGAAGCAGGCGTCAGCAGGGACGTGCGGCGGCGAGCTCCATCGTGTCGCCCTACAAATAGTCATGTGACAACGCAGACGGCTGCTGCTCTCTGGGTCGTCCTCCGTGCTGCTCTGCTCGGCCGCTCTGATTGGTTTATGTCTCTCTGGATTCGACGTTGTGTGTGATGGATTCGGGTTGCGAGTGATTCAAAAGACACTGTGAAGTCCAGTTTGAGCGTCCAGATTAAGACACATCTGCAGGAGTCTGATTCCACTTTTAAACATTTAAACCACCAAGTGTGGATCGATTTATGATGAAACAGATTTCTGCTTGATAAAAACCTGATTTGGGGTTTGTTTCAGATCTCCTCAGGAGGCTGTTAAAGGTTAAAAACAAAGATCTTCTTCTGCTTTTATGAAGCCATCAGGAACTCGATGGAGGCCTCAGTCGCTTCTTTCCACTCACTGTTGAACTTATTGATCTGAATGAGGATCAAACACTGACCCGAATCAGTTCTGGAACGACTGTTGTGTAAGAGAACACGAACACACACACACACACACACACACACACACACACACACACACACGCACACACAGAGTGCCGATGGTTGTCATGTGATGCAGCAGTTCAGTCAGCTATGGCGTGGGAAGCTTTCAAGGCTAACTGATGAAAAGAGGACACACACACACACACACACACACACACACACACACACACACACACACACACACACACACACACACACACACACACTTCTCTGTTGTTCTAATGGTAATTTCAGCCTTGTTATCTCAAAGTTAGAGCTGCACTTAATGATTTTTAACTGATTATTTCGTGTTCAGAAAGACGTTTAAAACAGCTCAGCTCGTCGTTCACACACACACACACACGCGCACGCACACACACACACACACACACACACACACACACACACATGCTTTCAGCCACATGAAGCCTGTGATCTGAATTTTCTCCACAGGTTTCTTTCACAGTTTGACTTCGTCTGATCCTGTGATCCTGATCCTGCGTGTGTGTGTGTGTGCGTGCGTGCGTGCGTGTGTGTGTGTGTGTGTGTGTTATATCAGAGCTGCAGACTGATCAGAGTTGGACGTTCTGAACAGTTTTATTTTCCGCCTGCTGCTCATTTCCTTCCCGTGTGTTCGTGCAGTCGTGGCGAACTCTGTCCTTTGACCTGATTGGTCGGCGTCTTCACTCTGTTTATTTCGTGTCCTCCTGGTTGTTGTTGTCCCCTCTGACGTGGTCTCCGTGGATCCTTGGTTAGGGGACAGTGTCAGACGTGAATCCAGTTCCTGAGCTTCCATAAGCCCCGGCAGCCTCACACACTCTCTGAAGCTCAGCTTTGCTTTGAAAAACGCCTGCTAACTTCCTGGACTCTCTGCTGGTTGCCAGGCAACCGGCACCTTGAAACTGATCCCTTTCTGATATACAGACGCTTCAGACGGACGATCTGTGGGATTTGGATGGCTGGCTTTGTGGATTTACAGCGAACCAGGAGAGATAATAACATAATAATCAGAGTTTCAGGTGTTGAAGCTCAGCCTGGACGTTGATCCTCCTTCAGCACACTGAGGGCTGATGGGAGCTGAACTGACACGTGGTGCCTCCTCCTTATTCTTCATCATGCTGCTGTCGCCTCAGCGAGGACACATCTGCTCAGACCACCAGCACAACACACACACACACACACACACACACACACGCACACACACACACACACACAGATAATCTAGTTGTACAATCGTAGGAGTCGAGGCAGCGACAGTCGCAGTAGGGGTGGTAGTAGTTTTCATAGTACTGGTGTACTTGCGTATGAAGCGATGACCTTTCGGCTGCTGTGACTCAGGAGCAGAAGGCAGACTGTGACCATGTTTCACGCTTGCTCAGATGCTGATTTGGTGACTCTTTGGCATCCACCTTCAAACTGTGCTGATTGGTTAGATCGTCTGTGCTGTCGGGTTGAACGTGTGTGTGAAGCGTCCACGCTTTGTTTGTAGCTTCTCTGCAGCAGCGTCCATATTTGAAGCGTTGTACTCCAGCAGAAGCTGATTGGTCGAGCTGATGTTGATCTTCAGGTGATTGTCGAGTCTCTAAGTGAAGACAGCATGTGTCTACCTGGACGGAACAGACATGATTAACACGTCTCCTTCACAGTCTTCACTGCAGAGGATGATGATGGAACCTGTAACACGATGGAGGCAGACAACCTGGAGGAGGTCGATCTGCTCTGGTGTTTGGTTCGAGGGCGCATCAAAGTGAGTTATTGAGGGATGCTTTCATCATCCAGATCCTTCAACAAATCCTCCATTTTTATGTGATCATGGGTTCGCTCAGTCAATCAGCAGCGAACGCTCAGCCGTCCTCCCTCGGCGGACTCTAATAAATCCTCTCCTGTCCAAACTTTAGACCGGGAGCCTAAACGCAGCTTCAGTTTGACGAGATTTCATCAGTTTCAGATGACTTCATCGGCGGGGGGCCAAACACCAAGAGCCCGGCCGTAATGAGAAAACGAACTTACGGAGGAGATAAGGAATGATAATACACATGAGCTGTGGAAACTTTAATTACATCCGCAGCGATTCAGACACGACTGTAATCACAGTGTAGAGTAATCTGGGTCAGCTGCATATAGAAAAGGTACACGGTGTAATTGTCTTACATAATTAAAGTAGTAATGGATTCCTGCCTGTTGTAAGCCGCCAATGATCCGCTTCACATCCAGGTCGGGAAAGATTTCTGTTTCTGCCACGAACACTTTCTGTCAGTGATGCTGCGTTCACTGCACGCCGGCATGAGTGAGAAAGATGAGACCAGGCCCTGTTGTGAGGACTCTTTCACGCATTATTCAGTGTCGTTAATCACATCGTTAGCACTGTTTAATACAAGACACAGTGAGAGCAGCGGCCAGTTTATGGCTATTTTAGCACATTATATATTTATAGCAGCTTGATAAGTGAATTCGGTGCATTTAGAGTCTCAGCCATGTGTACAAATAGCATTTATCAAAACAGTTTATCCACTAAAGGAAGTTCCACTTTCCACTTTTATCTGAAACCAGTAATATTTGAATAATTTCTAAGAATTAATTTGGTTTAATTGCAATATATAATATATGCAATATTTAAACTATTGACTTCAAGTCGAAGTTCTTTTGACATAAAATGAGATAAAAAATGTAGAGCAGATACAGAAAACCATTTTTTATTCCTGAATAAAATCCACGTCAGTGTAATCCACATAACCCTGACACCCGTTTCTCTTTGACTGTTGAAACAAACACACCCTGCAGTCAGATCAGATTTCCAGGAGGATCTTTTGATCGAGTTCGAAAGCGTTTGAAACGACCAGGCGGTGAATATCACAGCTGCTATGAGACGAGGTGTCGATGTCCATCGTGAACGTCAGAACGATAAATATAATATTTAACACATTTTATAGAAAAGACTTTTAAGACACTTCAATTTGCAGATTCACAGATAGTAAGGAACTAATCACACTCACACACACACACTCATTAAACCCTCACATGGGACTGTTGGATGTGTGATGAAAGTGACCATAATGAGAACAATGACCTTTCAGTAAAGTCACAGAAATAATTTCCACGTGAAGCTGAACAGCTTCCAGTTCTCATTAGTCTCATTAGCTCATGTTAAGACCCGCAACCGATTACATGAAAACACCGAATTAAAAGACGAGAGCATTTTCAAAAAGTTGGTTCTGTAGAGATTCTCTTTCATCCAGATCATGGTTCTTCTGAGTGCTTTAAAGGCCAGCTGGACTTGCTGGAGGTTCTAGACGACGTTCTCTCTCATTTGAAGTCCCAGACATTGATCTTCTTGCAGGAGCGTTCACACCTTGGGGGTCGTTGACACACCCAGCCATCCTATGAGTCATTAGGGTCACATGATTTAATGGTGTGAATGGCTGTCAATGGGTGAGTCATGGTGTGAATGGCTGTTAATGGGTGAGCTATGGTGTGAATGAGTGAGTCATGGTGTGAATGGCTGTTAATGGGTGAGTCATGGTGTGAATGGCTGTTAATGGGTGAGCCATGGTGTGAATGGCTGTTAATGGTTGAGTCAACGTGTGAATGGCTGTTAATGGGTGAGTCATGGTGTGAATGGCTGTCAATGGGTGAGTTATGGTGTGAATGGCTGTTAATGGGTGAGTTATGGTGTGAATGGCTGTTAATGGGTGAGCCATGGTGTGAATTCATTAATTTTTCTCACTCCATGTTTTCACATCACTGCATCATATCCCTCATTCTGGCCTCTAGTTCTAGAGCTGAAGTCACCCATCAGGATAATTAGGAGGTTTCTGGCTCCAACATTAACAAGTAGATGGTTCGAGCTGTCACAGAATCTGGCCTTGACCTCTGCTTAGCATTGTGTGGGCCTTCCCCTCATGTTGGTTTAGAGGGTTACAGATTGGACTTCAGAGCTGATGGGCTTTCATGCAGTTAGAGCCTTTCTTGTTTCCTCATCATCATGATGGCCACTCATGATGATGATTTTCCAGTCCATCATCTTCATGTCTGGAGGAGACACTGACTCCAATTTGCCCCCCCGACTGTGCCCATCTTGTCCAACCCAGGACCGAATGACTGTAGTATGGCCGCTTGGCCAGACAAACAATCAGTCCATTTGTGGAGAAAATAACCAGCCAATGAATCTCGTTTGAAACTGTCAGTGAGTGTTTTTGAGAGCCTGACAGATTGAAGTGGAATCAGTGATCAGTTTGAGCAGATTTGCTTGAAGATTTCAGAAAACCTGAACTTAAACAATCAGAAATATTGCTTCTAAAAGTACCTAAAAGTTCAAAGTCTGTTCAGATGTGTTTTGTCAGTAACAGAGGAGCAGAAGGAGAACAGACAAACATGAAGGGATGTGAGGATGGAGGACTCGGTGAAACAGACAGATGGTTTCTGATGATCGCTGAGTTGAACGCCGCAGTGGGTGAAGCTGAATGGCTGAATCCTTTGTGACAGGCCTCCTCTCAGTGTGCCACAGTTAATCTGGTGACAGACAGCAAAAAACAAGCTGAATAAAGTCGCTGCTGATGAGATGGAAAACATTTTGATAATGAAGGTTTGTTCAAAAGCAGCCACGAGCTCGGCTGTGACGCGTTCCGGCCGGAACTGATCGCGATGATCCGATTTTTGATGGACGCCATGTCACGCTGCACAGAGCGAGGCAGGAAGTCAGATACAGGTACGACATAGACAGTCCGGTCAATTTTCAAAATAAAGCACCCTGTGCAGAGTCCCGAGAGAAGATTAGAAATCCAAACCAGGCAAACCAATCCAACAACAAGGAAGCAGTAATCCAAAAAATAAGAAAACAAGTAAAGGTCCAAAAACAGGAAACACTGAAAACAACACGAGGCTGGACGACAAACACTGCTTTACATACACCTGAGAGGGAGGACTAATGAGGGACAGGTGACAACAAATGAGGGACAGGTGACACAAATCAACAATTACAAAGGCACATGACACAAGAGGTAAACCTTCACATGAAACAGGAAATAACAAACCAAATCATAACAGAAGTGGTTAATGTGAGTGGAAGAAGAATCCAGAACATAGAGCGACGCACCGACACGTTCTCACCTCGTCTTCCTAGCACACGGCTAACGTTCACTCTGTAGATGACGTCCCCTTGCTGCCATCTTCATATATTGCTGCAGGTGGGTTTATACTGGAGTTAGCTGAAAGCCTGGTGTGTCTCATACAGACTGTGAAGGGCACCCTGTGTGTGACCTGAGAATGAGGCTCCATATAAGCAGCTGGGGAGGAGGAGGAGTGACGTACTGTGTTAGCTGAGTATTTCCACATCCAGCAGCTACAGAACAACGTGATGATCGATGTGGAATCGTGTTTGTGTCACCTGGTGAATGTCAGTCCAGTGTTCTCTCTCTTTTTGGTCTCCTCCGCCTCCTCCTGAGGGAAATGTTTGGCTCTTTAGCTGCTAAATGCTGCACTTTGTTCACCAGCTCGTCTCTGACTGCGTCTGTCTGCTGTTTCGAGTTCAAAGGCTTTTATTCTGAAAACGACGCGATGAGAGCGAACAAGAAGAGTGAAGTTTGTGTCCGACAGATAAACAATGAGCAGTCATTACAAAGCTCCGTAAAGCTGAGAGGAGCTGCAGGTTCAGCTGCAGTTACAGCTGTTGACACTATATCATTAAATGCAGTTTTGAGAGTAATAGAAGTTATTCACTTTTTCCAGAGACAGTCCAGCGATGTTCGGCCTTTTTCATCACCGTGAGCTCGTCACCACAGACTAACAAAGGCTCTCTGATAAAAAACAGTTTCTCTTGGAAAGGCTGACACTCTGCGTCGACGTTTGCTTTGTTGAGACTCGCCATGATGCATTGACATGGCATCAACTGCTGCGTGCGTGTTGCATTCAGGGACCACTCAGAGGGAAAACCTTTAAAGCTGTTTTTGGGCATGTGAAAGGGGTGTGTTTATGCTAAATCTTTGAGGGGAATTTGAGGTTTAGGAGGTTAAAATAAGTGCAGGTACACCCTGTGCACCCTGTGCTGACCCCACGCGTGGAGAAGTTGACCTTGAATCAAAGTGTGAGTTTCAGTTGTCATTAAAATGTCGTTCCAGCTGGTTCACGCTGTGAGGCTGACTGCTGCCACATGGATGCGTGTCCTTGAGCTGACATGTTGCTTTGTTTGTTTGTTTCCTGCTGAATCAACTCCGCTGTCACAACATGTCTGACTCAAAACATCACTGTCACCGCGACCTTCACAGGTTCGTCTTCTTTCTGCTGACTGCTGCTTGAAGCTCTGAGCACTAACAGCTTAATGCACATGAAGAGCGAGCCGGGCGGGATGAGCCGCCTGGTCGCTGCAGGAGAAGCGTCGGCTTCATGCACTGGATCCACACGGATACTGACTTCTGATTGGCTGAATGGTGTGCGTTAAACTGCTTAATGTAACCATGGCAACAGGCTGAAACATCCCAGAGACATTTGCATGACTTTCAGTCCAAACAGTCCAAAGCAGAACAGGTGATCGTTCCCTTCATATGTGCGAGTATAACGTGATGAAAGTAACTGTACTTCATTACAATTCTGAGGTACTTTTACTGTGTTTCCACTGTGTGCTGCTTTCTACTTCTACTCCACCACACTTCAGATGGGAATACTGCACTTTTTACTACACTAGTTATTTGGCAACTTTAGTTAGTTTACAGATTAAGATTAATAAATTTAATGAATATATTTACTATCATGCATTCTTATAGATTAAAATGAGACTTTATTGATGAGTGATGAGCACATTACCAACTCTTATCCAGTAATGTACCATAATAATATATTATTTTGAATTCTGCATCATTACTACTTCTACTTTTGGTACTTTAAGTATATTTTGAAGGTAATATTTGTGTACTTTTACTGCTGGTTGTGAGAACATGTCGATTAATGTGCAGCTTTAACAGCCTCCGCTCGTCTGGTTTCTCTCTTTGCTCCACCTGCTGGACCTGCATCAGTGAGGTCCAGGTCTGACGTTGACTGGTCAGGTCTGGCTCACAGTCGGAGGTCGCTGCATTACGTACATTACATTACCAAGAACATCTGGCATCCTTAAATTGTTAGCAGGGTAGCTAACAGTGTAATCTGGGCCCATTCAATATAATTAAGTGACTGGTACGTCAAATTTTTAAACTAAGCTGCAGGTAAAGGTGTGAATAACATGATAATATGTGAATATGTGTGAATCTTGATACTCTGATACCGATGATGCCGAGCTCCAAAGAATTTTAAGTGTTTTAATTAGAATTCAAGTTTGGTTCTCAGCCACATTAAACATGCGGCTTTTCTGACCGACCTCCACCTCTGATTATCCGTGCCTGATATTTCTGCTGGCAGCGGAGTAATTTATGCCGTTAACGTGCAGGATGAGGAGATCTGAGACGCAGCAGAGGGACGGCGCTCAGTAATTACAGCACGTGGAGACATTAGTCTTTCAGGAGGCATTAAGGCCTGTAGTTGGTGATTAGTGCAGTGAAGAAGGTTTTTCACGGCGTAGAATGATAATGTCATCGATATAAAGGACTTTTTAATCTCTACTTATACTTTCATGTCACTTCAGCTTTAAAGCATCAATCAACTTCTCACGGCCGCAAACGAGATTCTTTTTTTCCTCTGAAAGACTCAAAAACACAGAAAACTGAGTGGATTTCACCGCACTGAACTTCTGTTGGTTCCCCTCATTTAGCATCAGGCGTCGTTTGACGAGTTTGAAGGTTGATCAGACAGCAGAACGCTGACCCGACAGTTCGGGAACGTTGTACGATGATAATAATTTCATCCTCCGTCAACAGCTGCCACAGAAGAAGAAATCCACCTGACCTGACCTGTGTGTCATTTCCTGTTTTGTCCTCCAGGTGGCGATGGCGCCAGAGCCCCCCCACCCCTTCCCCACAGTGGACGTGCCCGACCACGCCCACTACACCATCGGCTCCGTCATCCTCGCCATCGGCATCACCGGCATGGTCGGCAACTTCCTGGTCATATATGCCTTCTGCAGGTGGGACAACTTTTAAATCATGAAATGCTTCAGAACAGCCTTTAAGTCTGAATCCAAAGTAAAACGTTTTCTTTTTTAGCTTTCTGAGATTCTGAATTTTTGGCAAATTTTAGATTCAACTTCAACATTCAAGCAGAATTTAAGAAGAACTGTTGACCAGCAGAATCCTCAGCGAGCTGTTCACAAAGAACAGATGATCAGAGACGCAGACAAACATAGACAGCGTAATGGAGCGTAATGATGGAGGGGATGGAGGTGCGAGGTCCCGCCCACACACCTGCAGGGCTGTGCTGTCAGTCATGATGTCTCCCTCCCTTCTTATATCTTCAAATAACCAATCAAAGCCTGCCTGCTCACATGAAGGGGGCAGAGTTTATGACCTATGCAGCGGCCAGCCACCAGGGGGCGATGGTCTCATGAACAATGACATGGTAACATTAAAATCATGTCAGAAAGAGCACCATGCACCTGCCTAAACATACCTGTGCTCAGGTATGGAGCCTGTAGACAATCCGTGGCGAAAGTGAGCAGACTTTTATTCTGAAAGAGACAGGAAGTCAGTGAAGGTGGCGTTTTCTTCTGGTGACTCCGTGTTGGATGATTTGGTGCTTTTCTTTTTTTCTTTTTTTTTTCACTCAGGATGAGATGAAGGCTTGAATGAGTTTGTCCAGACCCACAGCAGACAGAATTTTGGAGCTTCTTCTCACGCACATGAAGGAAAATCAGAATTACCAGATGCAGAAATGTAGGAAATTATGAGAGAGTGTTTTCAGTCTTTCCCTGTAATCCCATCAAATGTGTCTTAAGTGTTTTGTTTTGCCGTTCGAGAGGCCGAACGTCAGTCTGCACAAGCTGAAACCGTTTTGTTTTATTTCTTCCTGGTGTGGACGGTAAGACGAGATAATCCTCAAATGGAGACACATTAGGTTTGGTCTCAGCTGTGGATTTGAGGTGGAAACAGTAATTGTTCCGCTGTGGCCTGAGAGGAGACAGGCGTGATGTGATGGACTCAGCTGAGCTGTAAAGAGTCTTTTGAAGCTTTACGGACGGACGTTTGATGTCCTGCTGTGATGAGCAGAGGAACGTCTTCGGCTTGAGTCACGGCCGCCGTCTCCCATCGACCCCGTCCTTTATCTTCAGAAACGTGGTCCTCTTGAACGCAGAGCGAGACGTTTTCTGGACTCTGTTGATGAAGCTTCAGCACTTAAGATGAGTTTGAGTCTTATTGATCGGACCACTCATGGCACAGATATTGATCGCTCATCAAAATCAGAGCTGCTCTGTGATGGCTGCTCCATCGATTAAAGGTTAAATTTAGAACTGTTGCAGCACTAAGTGATTTTTCCTCGTCCTCGTCCTCACGAACAGACCTCATGACTCCAACCTCAGAGCTCCTGACACCTGCTGCTGTGGTCAGGAACCACGTCACACTACGCGCCTCCCTTGTCCTCCTCTTTTCCCTCTCAGCTGCTCCTGCTTGTGAGGCTGGAGGAGAGGATCTCTCTCCTCCGGCTTCTGACCACCTCAGGTTTTATGTATGTTCTTTCTCTGCTTCAGTCTTCTGTCTTTTGCTTAGTTTCTACACTCATTTGTTAGTTTAGAGCCTTCATTTGTTTGTTGTTTTTGGCCTCCATGGTCCCTTATAGAAGTCTTGGTGTATTGTTTGATGAAGACTTCGTGCCTATAAACTAATCGTGGACGTTCTTCTTCACGTGTTTTGGTCACATGGTTGAACCAGCTGTTTTCTTTTGTGGCTGTAACACAAAGTTAAAGACGTGAGCAGATCAGATGAGTTTGCCTCTGAATCAGATGTTACGTCTCGTTTAGCTGCTGGTCTTCCTCATCGACGTCCATTCAATGTGTGTGTGTGTGTGTGTGTGTGTGTGTGTGTTGCAGGAGTCGCAGCCTGCGGACGCCGGCCAACATGTTCATCATTAACCTGGCCATCACAGACCTGCTGATGTGCGTCACGCAGACGCCCATCTTCTTCACCACCAGCATGCACAAGAGGTGGATCTTTGGAGAGAAAGGTACCGACGGACAAGCGAACGCTGGTCTCAGATCAGCTCACCAAACCACGAAAAGAAGCTCCAACCTGTTAACATTTAGTCCCTTCTGTATTAGTGTAATGCAGAGGTGGAAAGTAACTGAGTATTTTCACTCAAGTACTGTGCTTAAGTACATCTTTCAGGTACTTCTACTAATATTGTACTTTTTACTTGACTGCCTTTAAGACAAACAGGGAGGGTTGTGTCAGGAAGCTCATCCAGTGTAAGAAGACAAAAGACAAATCAGGCATCATCAAATATCAGAAAATCAGATTTCCATGCCAGAAAAACTGAAGAAGTTACAGGAGACTGCAGATTAAGACTGACATGATTAACACACCATAATCCTGTAAAATCTGATGGCGTGTTTCAGATTAAACGGTGGCTCTGGACCTGTTTGGTCAGATCCAGGTTTTAAGACTCAGTTTAGCTCTGAACTTCTCACATGGGCTCATTTCTTCAAGGCTCATTGTAAACTCAGAGCAGCAGAAAGCAGGAAACTCTGTGGACTGTGAGGATGCAGCAGTTTCTCTGGGTTTCGATGTGCTGCTCTGAAGGTAAAGGCTCTTCTTCTTCTCTCCCTCCGTCGCTTTTCATTTCCCGCCGACCTGCTGAATCTGAGCTCTGAGAAAACAGCGAGGTGTTTGCGTTCGAGTCGATCCTCCTCCGTCTCCCCGGAGAGACGCTCCGAGGTCGTTTTAATATGATGGCGAGGCTTCGCTTTAATTCCCGGAGAGGAGAAAAGAGAGAAGGAGGCGCAGAGGAGGTGTTGATTTACTGCTTTTTATTCCTTTAATTTAAAGTCCTTCGCTGAAGGTGAAAAATGACACTGCAAAAGCAAAGACGATTATTTCATGAGATCATCTAAAGTGTGTGTTTGTTAAAGGGTCACTTCACCCACATCACAGAGGACAAAGAGGACAAAGAGGACAAAGAAGAGACCGTCATGTCTCGTCAAGTCCTTTAATGAGAACTTTACTCTCTGGAGCTGCAGAGTATTGATCAGGTTGACTTTTCCAGTGTCTGACTGTCAGTTAGCTGTTAGTCAGTTCACACAGGTGAACACAGTGAAGCACACACAGATACCTGTGATCTGGATGCTGACACGTTAGCCGTATGCTACGTCTGTCAGCCGATCATCGATTGGTTCAGAGATCAATCATGAATAAAGGTGTTTTTGGGTTTTCTTCAGTCTCCGTCCTTTGGTCAGAATAAACAGATACAGGCTTACACATTGAGCTGTGTACACCCATCAAAGCATGATGGGAACTGTAGTTCCAAAACATAGAAGAGAAAGATTGTCCCTGAATAGAAGTGAGAGAAAGAGGAAGTTTTTAATCAAGAACTGCAGATATTTAATCATAAACTGAGCTTTGTTCTAGTTCTCTGATGTATTTGTTCATATTTTCAGGATTATTTGATCGTTTAGGGAACAAATCATGATCTGTGACGCGTCTGACCTGCTCAGCGCTCGAAGGCAGGAAGGAGTCGTCCTCATGAGACGAGTCCAGCACGCTGTCCTGATGGACTGACGTGCGCGCGCACGCACACACACACACAGCCGAGCCTAACTGTGATCTTCTGTCTGTCTTCAGGTTGCGAGCTGTACGCGTTCTGCGGCGCTCTCTTCGGGATCTGCTCCATGATCACGCTGACGGTCATCGCTGTCGACCGTTACTTCGTCATCACGCGACCTCTGACCTCCATCGGCATGCTGTCGCCTAAACGGGCCCTCCTCATCCTCATGGCGGCGTGGGCCTACTCTCTGGGCTGGAGTCTGCCGCCGTTCTTCGGCTGGAGTGAGGATACGCACGTGCACACACACACACACACACACACACACACACACACACACACACACACACACACACACACACACACACACTGCACTGTTTAATTGTTACCAGATAAAGTGTGATGTTGAGTTGAGGTGATTTCGCCCACGCAGCCTGAAACTGCCGTATTTTAATCTGCTCTGTTCTGCCTCAAAGCTTTTTTGTACATTTACCCTCCAAATCCCATTTATTATTAGTTCAGTTCAAGTTCACCCCGTTTCCTCACACACACACACACACACACACACACACACACACACACACACACACACACACACACACACACATACATGTGGTGTGTGTTTCTTCTTCCACTCACCTGGTTTTCATCATCCTCAGCAGATGTTATCTCCCTCTATATTTTCGTGTAGATCATAACGTATGGAGGCCTGAGAGCTCCTGCAAGTCTCCGTCAGTCTGATGGAAAATATTTGCAGGCGGTTTAAATAATCAGTCATGAAGATGCAGCTCGTTCCTGTGATGTATGAGTCTGTGTTCTTGGGTTTTAGGAGGACTTCGTGTTCTCATGAGGGATGAAATGAAAGAAAACATTTCCTCAGGAATCTGATTCAGGACTTTATGGGTTCAGGTCTGGTGCAGGTGGATGTGGAGAATAGACATGAAACAGGGCCAGCGTTTGCAGTATTTTTACTTTTTACATGCAAACTCTGACACAGATCAGCTCTGAGTGCTAAAAAACAAACAGCAGAAACAATCATGGGCCTAAAAGTTTACGCTGACATCAAGAAGCATCATCACGCCTATCAAATACACCACGTACACACTGGTATCTAAAGTACTCCACTTACTACTGTATTTTACTTGCTTTAAGGTTAGTACTCGTTATACTGCAAAGCTTAAAAACAAAGAGGAGGAACTGTTCAGAATCAGCTGTAGAGACAGTCAATCAATGAGAAACTGGATCAAAGAGCTGCAGGCTGCATTAACTCGTCATTCAGACCACAGCGATGGAGCTCAGTGCTGCTGCGTTCACGTTCAGGGGACAAACACAGACAGACGCAGCCACAGAGACACAAAGTGCAGCTGAAATCAGGACAGACGCTGAAGACACAGCGGCTGCTTCACGTGTTTGTTGTTATTTTCAAACGATTTACTCAGTTTAAGTGTAAATTCAAGGTATTTGTACTTTGAGTTTGCTTGACTGAAGCAGTACTGCGTCTGACCACACGTTTGGTGCAGTCAGAGGGGGGCGCTGTTTCACCACTTTGAAGACACTCAAATGGACACTGCATGTCAGCGGGGCCACACGGGGGTCCAGGCTCCCCCTGCAGGACAGGACGCTGAAGCTCTCTCTCTCTCTCTGTCTGTCTCTCTGTCTCTCGTCCCTCAGGTGCCTATGTCCCGGAGGGCCTCCTCACTTCCTGCACATGGGACTACATGACCTTTACCCCGTCGGTGCGAGCGTACACCATGCTGCTCTTCATCTTCGTCTTCTTCCTGCCGCTCTTCATCATCATCTACTGCTACGTCTTCATCTTCCGTGCCATCCGCACCACCAACCAGTCAGTATTTGTGTGTGTGTGTTTGCTGTTGTCAGTGTGTTTCACTTCTCAGGACGAGCCTCCGGTAAACCGTTACGTCCTCACAGAAAGGCCTGTGATGCGTTTCAGGGCGGTGGGGAAGATCAACGGCAGCGTTCACAGTCACAGCAGCAGTCGGGACTCGGTGAAGAATTTCCACCGGCTGCAGAACGAGTGGAAGATGGCGAAGATCGCTCTGATCGTCATCCTGCTCTACGTCATCTCGTGGTCGCCGTACTCCAGCGTCGCTCTCACAGCCTTCGCCGGGTAAGACGGGCCGTCACCTTCGCCATTAATGAAATCAAACGCTGAGGCTTCAGCTGCAGTTTCTCTAATGGCCACTAGATGCTGCTCCAAGAAAACTCTTTATTGCAGCAGAATGAGTAAAACCAGCCGTCACACTCAGTTTTAACCCCTCACTGCATGTTGCTTTGGCGATCCAAGCATCACATGACCTCTATGAGTTCTTATAAAAACAAGCTTCTGTGCTGAAAATGCAAAACAGAAGAAGAAAAGTTGTTTTTCAAGTGAGGTCGGCTTGTTTCATGAGGTCGTTACCAGTAATGCATCGTTGCCTAAGCAGCATTTTACATCTGGCTGAGATGAAGCTAGCTTTAGCTACAGGAGGTGGTTTGGTCCCAACGTGAGGGTTCGGGCCCTTCCTGAAGGTCACCAGATTAAGCTGAGGGGTCCTGGGGTTATTGATTAAAAGCAGATTTTACTGTTTGTGACCTGTTGGATCATTTCTGCAGGTACGCAGACATGTTGACTCCCTACATGAACTCTGTGCCCGCCGTCATCGCCAAGGCCTCGGCCATCCACAACCCCATCATTTACGCCATCACACACCCCAAATACAGGTAACACACACACACACACACACACACACACACACACACACACACACACACCTGATGACATGTTCGCACTTAATCAACATTTGGACCAGATTCATCCTGCAAATGAGTTTTTAAGGCTTTCAGGGGACGATAATTGGTCGTCTAAAATCAGCTGGCTGTGCACTGGCTCCTGTTAATGTGTTGTACAAAAGGTTAATGTTCCTCCAGCTCACCTGTCTGCACTCACCTGTCTGCACTCACCTGTTTTCATCCTGCAGCTCAGTGAACCGTCACACTGTTCAACAACTGATCCAATCAGAGAGAGCACCACAAGTCAGCTGAACTAACTGCTGCTCAATTAACCTGAATGTTACCCAGGCTGAGGAGAATCACACACACACACACACACACACACACACACACACACACACACACACACACACACACACACACACACAGGTTTGATGCAAGAGATTTTAAAGCTGCAGAATGAAAAGAAAAGATCTTACATAACTGCAGACTTCTGTTTTATACCACAGCGTCATGTAACATCGAGTTGTCCTTGAAAACAGACATAACAGAATAAACTGACTCATAATGTGACATCAAATAAACAGATTTCAGTTTTACAAAGTTAAAACTGTCCTGAAACTTCTTAAAGGGACAGTTCAACATTCTGGAAAACAGTCTGGTTATTCTTTTGCTGTTATTACAGACGGTGAACTAACCACAGACGCTCATTTATCCTGCTGTTATTACAGACAGTGAACTAACCACAGACGCTCATTTATCCTGCTGTTATTACAGACGGTGAACTAACCACAGACGCTCATTTATCCTGCTGTTATTACAGACAGTGAACTAACCACCGGCTGGAGTCAAACTCTTGATCTGTCTGTCTCCGCCCAGGTTGGCGTTAGCGAAGTACATCCCGTGTCTCGGCGTCCTGCTTTGCGTCCGTCAGCGTGACCTCCGCTCGACCAGCAGCAGCTTCATGTCGACGCGTCGCTCCACGGTGACCAGCCAGACCTCTGACATCAGCAGCCAGCTCAGGAGGCAGAGCAACGGGAAGTCCCGCCTCTCCTCCGCCTCCGACAGCGAATCGGTAAGCTTGGATCCTTTTGAGCCGTGAAATCACTCTCAGTGATGTAAAACTGAACGCTGAAGCCGGAGAGGGAGATGCTCGGGTGTGTGTGTGTGTGCCCTCTGTGTGCATCAAAATGTGTGTTTTCCTCTGAAGGGCCTAACAGACACCGAGGCTGATCTGTCCAGTATGGGCTCCAGACCTGCCAGCCGCCAGGTCTCCTGTGACATCAGCAGAGACACCGCCGAGCTCCCCGAATTCAAACCGTCCTCCAGCTTCAAGTCCAAGATGAAGAGCCACGACTCGGGCATCTTTGAAAAGGTAAGCCTCTGTCCTGATGATGATGATGATGATGATGATGATGATGATGATGTGCCACTTCTCAGCTCCACCTGTCCGTCCCCCTCGTGAAACAGACTTTTACACCTGCTCAGGTGAGGTCACTGCCTCCACACTGACTGATAACATCATCTCTGCCCAGCGTAGCTCCAAACTCCACAGGTGTCTTTAACTGAGCAGAGCTTTGGGATGTTTTCAGCCAATCAGGATCTTGAACAGCTGAAGGGGACGAGGGCAGAAGTAAGAGAAGATTTGCACGCTGAGGCTTTAAACGTTGTCCTAGACGACCTTCAGGCAGCGTTAAAACAGCTGGAGGCGGATTAAAGCAGCGTGACGCCCACAGACTTCTCCTGTAGATTACGAACGCTAACTCAGGATTGGGCTTCGTTTCGGGGGTCAGCTGAAGCTGTTTTGTGTCTCTTGTTCATGTTAATCTGCTCAATGTGCTTTTCAGCTGGATCACAAAATCTTCTTTTCTTTTTGATCTTAATCATTGACTCTAAAATTCTGGCTAATTGATCAGAGATGACTTTGATGACTGGTCCTCTGCATTCAGTGTGACAGGAAGTGCTGAAGAGGAGGACGACCATCACAGCTGCCGCTGCAGGATGCTGGTTAATCAGTTAATGATGGACTTACATCCATTCGTTTCTCTTCCAGATGTCCTACGACACTGACGTCTCCTCAGCAGGAGTCAGTGAACGCAGCAGCATCCCGAATATGAGTACAGTCCAACAATCTGCTCACTGGACCCGATAAAGAAAACACAATGAATTACATAACCTGTTTTTCAATTTTCTCACTTAAAATAAAACAATTCTAATCGACAGTTAACTACATACTGCGTAGACATTACATCAAAAAACAGGCTCAGAGCGCCCCCTAAAGGCTGAAATGAGAGTTCATCTGAGAGTTATGCCCCACAGTTTCAATACGAGGTGTTTTTTTTTTGGTTGGAGACCTCTGTTAGCCTGATTTAGATTTTCATATGATTATACACCAATGAAAACATACTTATGAATATTATATTCAACCTTTAATGAGTTACAAGTGGAATAATTCATGAAATAAAATGATGAGATAATGAGTGTATTTTCCTGACAGGATTTTGCAGAGGGACACGTGATGAGAGGAACTCTTGGTCGAATCCCGAGCATCGTCATCACCTCGGAGTCCAGCCCCTTCCTTCCCATTGGACGAAAAGGTTCCTGCACAACCCGCCCCAAGACAGCCAACAACAACAACACAAGGGCGGGGTCTGGATAGAGCCGCGCCCTCTCACCTGCAGCCCTCTGACAACTCACCTCTGTCTAGAGCTCAAACACACAGACCTGAAGCTCAGAGTCACATTTTAAATTTAGAAATACAAAAAAATGGTCATCATGTCTTCAGAGGGGTCGAAGCCCAGATCAGAGTGGACATGACGGCGTCTTGTAACGTCAGATTTATCGATCTAGAAGTCAGAATTACTCCACAAATGTCAAAGAAAGGCTGAAAATCATACAGAAACATTTTGTGTATTAACTCTGTGTCTGGCTGTATAACTGGTATTTGTACCCTGCACGCCCACACAGGTGTGCTCAGTGATTCTGGCTGATTTGACCTCTGTGTTTCCGTAGATACAAACTAATAAGTTCAACGTCTCTGTATAATTCAGAGATTTACCGAACCGGATCTCTTTGATGACGGTATGAAACGTGTTTTTGTTACGTCCTCCACGCGGCTGCAAACCCCGTCGGACACGTTTCAGAAGCTGAGCGTTTTTTCCTGCCTGATTTTGTTAACTCGGGTCATTTTTCCTCGATATTTGTACTTCTACCACGTGTAAATAGGCTTCGTAGTTAAATGGTTTCCTCTTTTGCCTGTTTTAATTGTCTCTATTGTTGAGGAGTCTGGACGGGGTGTTTTATTTTGAAAATTTACTTTATTCTCGACACCATTCCTGTGTCTGACTTCCTGTCTGGCTCCATCTGCTCTGTGCAGATTAATGCCTCGTCCGTCAAAAAGAGACTCGGCACTAGAATGGCACGATCACCTCCGTCGGATGGAAATTGGTGTAAGACCGTCCACACAGTCCAGAGAAGAGCTTTAATCAGGCAAATTCAGTGAAACACCTGCGGCTGTATGAGTCCTGTGCCGCACCTTTACTAAATGAGAAGAAGATGTGGTATGAAATTGTTCTTTGCTGTACTGAAGACAAACACTTATCTACTTCTTTTGACTTTAAGTTTAACCCAAAGAAAATCTTCCTGCGCCTGATTTCTCGTCCCTGATAGATGATACAGACGGACAAAAGGAAGAAAGAATGTCTCTCATTGTTGTAGTTTTTTCTTCAGGTGAATTCCTCTGAGACGGCTGAAGGTCCCTTTAGCAAAGTGTTTCAGGGGAAAGCAAAGTATTAATGTGATGATTGTATTAGATGGACAGTTTTTGCATCATGTGATTTTTCTACAAACCCTGTGGTTTCCTATTTGTGTCGTTGTTGTGTGTTGCTTTTGATTCATTTATCTGTTTTTTTAGCTCAGTCCTGAGTCTGCAGAGTCATGTGACAGGAAGTTGTTGTGATTCTCTGGTAGTACGCTGAAATACTATATCTAACCAAAATTTAAAACAACACTAAGCCCCTCTCCAAAACCAAAAACGCAAGTGTAAAAGTATAAAGAGCGAATTAAACATAAACTGAAACGCATAGCATGTAAACACGTTAGCATGCCTGGTGACTAGCAGGCTGCCAACAGCATACAACGGGCATTTAGTTAGCGTTAGCCCACATTATTGCAAACATTAGCAGCTCAGTCCTCGTTTAGATTTGTGGATTTTTACACTCGAGCAACCGCAACCAAACTCGTAATCCAAGATACGAAAACGATTAAAAGAAAACTCTTCAAGGAACTGTGAAATATATATATCCATCTACTTATTTGATATCCGTTTTGGATAATCTGGATTTGATGAGTCAGTAGGATTTTCCAAAGTGTCAAACTGTTTGAATTAATTTCTCCGTATGAAGTCTGAAAGCCCTGCAGGCCTGCAAACGCACTTTCATTACTTTCAAGACGTTTTAAATGTTTTTAAAGGTTTCTCTGCAGTCTGGTGTTGTTCTGTGTTTGTTTTCTTTCTCTTCGTGTTTCTTTACTTTTCTTGATTGCATATTTAAAGTGTATGTGTTGCTGAAGGGCAGTGTAGTGGAATGTGATTGTTAGTGTTAGTACAGGGGGTGAAAAGGGACATAATTGTTGATTGTAGCTCAGCGACTGGTAAACCAGGGTCTGTGTAAAGGTATTTGTACATTCAACAAGAGTCTATCTGAATGTTTCTGTAAAATAACAGACGTGACAAAACCTGATTAAACTGAAAAGTTCACTCAACTGAACCAAGCTGTTTTAGCTGCAAAGCTGAATCATTAGCTGAACTGTTTCATTGCTGTGTAGCTCAGAGCTAACAGAATGTTTTAACTGTTAAAGTGAAGCATTAGCCAAGTGGAATTAAGCTAAGTCATTAGCTAACGTTTAGCAACATGTTTTAGTTAAACGAGGCTGTTACTAAACCTGAAATGAGCAGTTTAAACTGCTAAACTGAATCATTAGCTAAACTGTTTAATTATTGTGTAGCTAAACTATTAGCAGCAAAACTATTTTAGGTGTTAAAGTGAACAATTAGCCAAGTGAAATTTAGCTAAATTATTAGCTAACCTTTATTGACATATTTTAGTCAAGAGTTAAACTGTTAACAAACCTGAAACTGCTAAACTGAACTATTCGCTAAGTGGACTTCAGCTGTTTAACTTCTCATTGAAGTTAAAGCTAAACTGAGTCTCTTAAGTCGTGTCGATGTGTTCATGTTGTTGTTGCTAATCTGAGCTCTTAGTGATACAAATTGTTTGAGGCAAAATTAAAGCATTGACTAATTAAGATTAACTAAACCATTCACTAAACAGCACCAAAACTGTGGTAGCCAAGTGGAACTAAGCTAACATATTAGCTAACCTTCATCAAAATGCTTTAGGACCTAAAGAGGCTGATTTCTGAGTGAGCTGACCTTTAGCTAAACTGGAACAAACAGGTTTTAATTTTACCATCACCTGGCCTTCATTAGGGATGCTAAACTAAATCTTAGGCTAAACTGAACCTGAATGCAACTTCTTCAGCTGTTTGAGATTAGCCCCGAACACACTCACAAACACACAACTTTCAAGCTGCTTCGACAGCTTTGTTCAGTATCTGGAGTATTAAATAGTTTTTCTATTCACTGACAGGTCTTCAAACCTTTAAAGCTTCTTTCTGAGGCCTCCAGTAACACAAACCCCCAATCATCCAAATGCACAGAGTACAGTTGCGGGACAATGTGGCAGCAACATGATGCAGTAAATACCGATCGTGCTGAACACACAGTACTGATACTGAACGTTAATGCAGGTGGTTGTTATATTAGTTATTGTGTATTAAAGTTTCTGCTCTGAAAGACTGGTGTTTGAAAGCAGGTAGATGATTTATTGTATATTTTTCCTCCTGTTTACTTCACTGTTTGTCTTATTTATTATTCTTAATAAATATCTAATATTCACTGTATTCATTGTGGAACACTGTTTGTGCCTTCATCACTGCAGAGACAGAAATTCCCTTTTCAAAGTGACGTACATACATAATATGCATGTGACAATTTGCTGATTTGAAGACAAATGTATCACTTTTATGCTTTGGTTTTTGAACAGATTAAATAGATGGGATATATTGCATTGATCAGTGAGCTTTAGAGGTGTTATGAGGTGTTACCTTTGCACAGTCAGTCCAGCTGTTTCCCTGTTTCCTGTCCTGAGGCCAGACTAAGTTAACTGGCTGCTGGCTGGAGCTCAATGCTGGCTCGATCCTCTTAATTAACTCTACCAGAAAGTGAATAAACATATTCCCAAAATGTCAAACTATTCCTTTTAGTGGGCTTATAAGATCTGAACAGTCCAACAACAACAGCAGGACGCAGCAGGAGGCTCCCGTCCATTACCCCCTCACACATTTATGACAAAAAAGACTAAAATAACCATTAACTTGTTTTATAGATACAATTAGTGCTAACCTCAGTGTCAACACAATGTGTTTCCTGTGATTCCTTCACAATAAAACGCACCCCAGGTTTCAAGTGAAGCAGCAGCAGCAGGTGTGTTAGCATGAGCAGTATCTTAATCCACAGTGAACAGTGAGGCTGATATCAATCAGATCAAATTACAAACCATAAGCATGAATCCAGCGTGGGAGTGGCAGACCCCGCCACTAACAATGAAAGGTCAAAGCTGGTTGGACGTCATTAAACTGACCTGTCAAAAGGTTTCGGGTGAAATGTGAGTGAAACATTTTCACTTCATTTTATTTTAATTCTTTTAATCAGACTCATACTTAATTCACTGATGTTTGATAAATAAGTTTCCATTTTGTGTTTCAGAAGAAGTTTACTTATTGATCCAGCATTTATTAACTACCAAGTCCTCAACATTTATCTCATTTCACTCATTGGAAGTTACAGAACAGAGAAGAAGACTTCACCTGTTCTGCCTTCCACCTGTCAAACTCTGCTCTGTCAGGCCTCTTCAGGCTGACTCCTGCCTCTTTAAATGAAAGCCCTGCTAATGAAAATCCACCGTTAACACCCCTCCGCCCCCTCAGCCCCCCGCCTGCTCTCTGCCCGGCCGGGCACCGGAGCCGGATCACCGCAGGCTGTCCGTCGACGTTTCGCGGAGCTGCAGGGGGAGAAAGAGCGCCGGCAGGTAACTCACCTTTCACACCGTTTCCCACCTGTTCGTGCCCGCCGCGTGCCTCTGCTCTCCTCTCTAATCCGCCGTCATCATCATCAGCAGCAGCAGCAGCAACAGGCTGCACCGCCCGGCCGGCTCCCGGCGCCGTCGGCCCGGGTCTGACCGGCAGCCTCCACCCGCTGCGGCTGCTGCTGGTTCGGTTTTGAGGCCTCAAAGTATCTCAGCGGGTTTTAAGTTTCATCCGTCCCGTTTCTTTTCAGGGTGTACGCTGGGTTCTGTGCACGAAGCGGCCCTGCTGGGCGGAGCAGAGTCCCAGAGGCGGCAGGTGGGCGGTGTCTGCAGATCACCTGAGATACAAGGTGAACACAGCTGTCTTCACACGTGTGTGGAAACATGTGTGTACACACACACACACGCACACACACACACACACACACACACACACGATTAGTTTGCTTTCATCTGAGGTTTTGGTGATTTGATTCAATCAGCTGAAATTCAAACATTTGTAACGTGAGATTATCCCCAATTCTGACTTTTGTGAAGACAGGCAGGAAGTAAAACGAAACACGAGACATGAGGAGAAACTCTTTCAACATAAAACAGGAAATAGCTAAACTAAAACCTCAAACTGTGACACAGCGTTTCCTTTTTCGTGTTCACACTGACTTTTTGTTTTCTATGCAGGACTCTTACTCCTACCAGAGTATTTTTATAGTGTAGTATTAATACTTTTATTGACGTAAAGGATCTGAATACTTCCTCCCCACCTCTGATGAATAGTACACACACACACACACACACACACACACACACACACACACACACACACTCCTCTGTATTATTTACTGAAGTGACCTTTAGCTTAACGAGGCAGCTCAATTAAGAAGCTGTTTAAAATGACAAACTATTCACAAGTTCTCTGAGATCACTTACGTGTTTTTAATGCTGAGATAGAGATCCGCTGTCACACCCCCCTCCCCTGTCATCACACACGCACAGACACACACACGCACACACACACACACACACACACACGCAGCCTGCTCATATAACTGTGAATGGTTTTGCCTCTTGGTGAGTCTCATCGTGCTGTCCAGAACTGAAAACAATACGTTCAGTCTAAATCTGCTCCAGCGTCCTCTGCAGCGTTCATTTCAGCCACAGTACCAACAATTATCTGTTCTTTATGTCCTGGTGGTGGCGCTAGAGGAGAGGTCATGGGCTCAGTCAAATCTAAAGGGTTCATCCTCTGAGGAGCAACTCGTTTGGTGAGTTACTCTGGATGTAAACGGGAGTTCTTGGTTCGTTGCACGCTGGGAAATCTGTCTCCCATCAGATTCCTGTCCGGGACAAAGGCGTCTAAACTTAGCTGTGATTTAACAGGCTGAGCAGATCAGGCTGCTCTGGGATCAGCCTGTGCAGAGGAGCTGAAGACAGACATGTTTAAGTACTTTATATTAGATGTGCTGTGTGTGTCATCACCGCAGAGGTTCTTTGCTCTGAGGAACGTGTTACGTTAACATTTTATTTAAATTTAATGAAATGTTGCAAAAGATAATTTTTCATTATCATCTTATTCAAAGTGCAGGAGGCTCCCAGCAGCAGTTCTAACCAGTTTGTGGCAATGGGAGCTGGCAGACCAGACCAGTTCATCAGACTGGTTGACTGGTTGGAGCTGGAAGAACTGCACGAGCGTTTTATCCAACCAACAGTCAAAAAACCCAAAAGGCTCCGTTTAGACTGATAGGAGAGCAGCAAATATTCACATTTGAGAAGCTGAGGACAACACATTTCTGACACTTTTGTTTCATTAACGACTTAAACAATTAATCGATTAGCGAAGCTGTTAATTTTCGAATGATCAATTAATCGGCTGGTTGTTTCCGTTCGACACTGAACATCTAATAAATTAACAGAAATTTCCTGATCTGTGAAAGTTCAGTTTGTAGTTGAATGTGAGGAAATAGAAATGTTTCTGTCACCATTACATACTGACAGCTCAGCAGTGTGTGTGTGTGTGTGTGTGTGTGTGTGTGTGTGTGTGTGTGTGTGTGTGTGT